>CM035413.1:166537995-166647995 GCA_020310875.1 Ceratopteris richardii | reverse complement strand
TTATACTACTACTTTGTGAAGTTCCATAATGCATTGAACATTGTTCGTAGAGAGCAAATTTTCAAACGACCACTTGATCTTGGAGTCACTCATGACATGGTATGGAGGATCTAAGCTTTGTGTGAGCATGTATCTGGAAAGGTCATACATTGAGGTTGTTATGTGTGCAACATATGTACTTAACAGGTGTCCCACTAAAGTGTTGCATTCTATCACTCCATATGAGGCTTGGCATGGTCGCAAGACATATGTTGTTCATTTGTGTGTTTTTGCTTGTCTGGCATATGCATTAGTGCTTGAACAACATCACAAAAAATTGGATGATAAAGTAGTAAAATGTATTTTTGTTGGGTATAATTCTAAAATTAAAGGCTATCGTTTGTATCATCCATAGAATAAATGCATTTTGGTTAGCCGTGAAGTTGTTTTTGTGGAAGATGCTATTCAGCCATTGCTTTCATGTACTAAGCAGACATATGTTAGCTCCAAAGACATGTATGTTACTTTGCTGCCTCTTATTACAGGTAGACAGTCTAGTGCTAGTCCTAATGAGGCAACTTCTCAACCTTTGCAGGTTTCATGTGATGATGCAGTCTATTCCATTTCTAATGCAGATTTACATGATGCACTTGTTGATGAGAGAGCTGAAATTGAGCAAGCAAAAACTATGCGAAAATGGCTGGTGTAGACTTTATGTGATAGCAAATTAGATGCACCTTTGTCATATCGTACTCGTTCAGGCTCTCATAGTGCCTCTTTTGCATCAAATTGGTATGCTATGGCTGCATCTAGTCTCTGTGATGAGAATGAGCATGTTTCATTTGATGAAGCACTAAATTCAGAAAATTGGATGGTTGTTATGCAATCTAAATATGATTCTATAATGAAGAATGGTTCTTGGTCTTTATGTGACTTGCCTCCTGGCAAGAAGGCCATTGGCACAAAGTGGGTATACAAGTTGAAGTGTAAGCCTCATGGAAGAGTTGACAAGTATAAGGCTAGGCTTGTTGCAAAGGGTTATGCGCAAGAAAGAGGCATTGATTTTGATGAAACCTTTGCACCTACATGCCATATGAATACTTTTCGGAGAATCTGTGCACTTGCAGCTCATCATGGTTGGAATCTATATCAATTGGACATTAAAACTTCATTTCTGAACGGTGAATTGCATGAAGAAGTGTAAGTTTTTCAGCCCCGTGGATTTGTGCAGAAAGGGCATGAAAACCAGGTGTGCAGGTTAAGAAAGGCTTTATATGGTTTGAAACAAGCACCACGTGCTTAGTATGAAAAGATACATGCCTATCTGATTGCACATGGTTTTGAGAATAGTCTAACTAAAAGCACCTAATATGTTAAGTGTGCTAATGATGTTCTTCTGATCATTGTGGTATATGTTGATGAAATGCTACTCAGTGGATCTCATGACACACGTATTGCTAATTTTAAGGCTGATTTGCATGCCTCATTTGAGATGTATGATTTGGGGCATTTGCATCATTATTTGGGCATTTTGTTTATGCAAATTGATGGTGGAATGGCTTTGTGTCAAACAAAATATATTGAAATATTATTGTAGCATTTTGGCCTTGAAGACTATAAGCCTATTGCCACTCCTATGGAGACTAGTTTACGATTGAGTCTTCATGATGTTGGAGATGCATTCGATGTTGTTCTGTATCAGCAGGTTGTCGGATGCTTGATTTACTTATGCATTACTCGGCCCGATATTCAGTTTGTTGTCTCATAGATGAGCAGGTTTATGCATTGCCCAGGTGTCAAGCATTGGCAAGTAGTTAAGCACATCTTTTGCTACTTGAGTGGTACCCGGCTACTTGGATTGATTTATCCCAATGGGGGATCACTACTGCCAGATTTGCATGGTTTTTCTGACAGTGATTGGGTTGGTTGCTATGACACTTGTGTGTCCACCAATGGTTTTTGCTTCATGCTTGGTAGCTCATGTATATCTTGGTTGAGCAAGAAGGAGCCTACTGTGGCAAATTCCAGTTGTGAGGCTGAGTATAGGGTAGCTCTCACAATGACTGTTAAGTGTGTGTGGCTCAGATCCCTTATGGCTGATTTAGGTGTTGGTCACTCTTTTGCCATCACCATCTTCACTGACAGTCAGAGCACATTCGAAGTTGGGAGAAACCCTATGCTCCATGATTGCACTAATCACATTGAGGTGCATTATCATTATATCAAGGAGAGGTTCACTGTTGGGGAGATCAACTTGGCATATGTGCCCACGCACGAGCACATTGCAGACCTTTTTACGAAGGCTCTACCTAGGGAGAAGTTTGAAGCTTTCCACAAATCTTTGGGCTTACTTCCTTTTGTGGATTGATTCCACATAGCTTGGCACTTCCTTATACATGAGTGACAGCTCCTTGTTCACTGCATCACTCCTAGGGGGGATTTGTTGATATATTTAGGTAGTGATGTTTGTGAACACTCTAGGGCTGTCGGGGCACTTTTTTCCTCTTTAAGTGGTTTTTTTCCCCCGGCTTGTATATACGTCTATTGCCCTAATGAGCTATGTATCTTTGTACATTCTAGTGGTAATACATTCTATATTGTGTGTTGTGCTCCAAACTTCTTCTTCTTCCTTATGTTGTTTGCGTGCTTCTGAAGACTTCTAACTCCAACATGATTTCCTAGCAATTCCTCATGGGCTTTTTGCAACCAACTACTATGTTCACCCTCCTTGACACAACAAGCTAATACACCCTCTGTATCTTGTTTGTACATATGTCTTTCCAATATTTGATATTTTTGTGACTATACAATTTCATCTTTGTTCGTTTTCACATTCTTGCTTGCAGGTCTGAAGGTTAGGAGAGGTACCAACTTATTTGCCCATTTAGGAACAACTTCTAAATTGAACAAATAAGCATCAGGCAATTGATCGGACACTCCTTGTGGTGATTCTCCTAAAGTGATGTGAGAAAGATGATCTGCCCTGAGATGGGTCCTACCTTTCCTGATAATAATTTCAAAGTCATATTCCATTAGTAAGAGGAACCATCTTACTAAGCATCGTGTATTGCAAGGCTTATTGATCAAACATAATAAAGCTTGATGATCAGTGAAAAACTTGAACTTGTTGGCCAACAGATAGTGTTTAAACTTCTTCAAGGCATATATCATGTCCAAGCCTTCTCTTTCGATTCTTGTATAGTTATGGTCAGTTGCATTTAGTTTTCTACTCGCATATGTTATGGGAAAATCTAGATTTCCTTCACCTGTGGGTTGTGCTAGCACACATCTTATCACATAATTGGATGCATCTACATGGACATGGAATGGTTTATTCTCAATCAGGAATGATCAGTATGGTGTTGTACACAAATGTCTCTTCAGCTCCTTGAAGGAATCCTCACGTTCGTTGTTCCACTCAAAATTTTTCAAGAGAGCGTAAAGAGGTTTAGCGATGATTGCATACATGTGGATAAACCTACGATAATATCCATAATGGCCCATAAAGGCTTGTACCTCTTTAACATTCCTTGGCCTTGGAAACTCTACTATGGCTCTTACTTTTTCCTCATTTGTTGATATTCCATTCTTAAAAACAATATGACCTAAGATCTTACCTTGACATACCATGAACACACACTTTTCTGGGTTTAGACAAACTCGATATTCTCTAGACTTGTCGAAGATCTATCTCAACTTTGGGATGTGGTGTCTTCTTTCTTGGGAATGAGCACATAAATCATCCACATATACTTCTAAGCACTTTGGCAAGAACTCTTTGAAGACATTACACATGAGCCTTAGGAAAGTTTCAGGTGCATTAGTTAGCCCAAATGGCATCACCCAGAATGCAAAGATTCCTCACTTTGTGGCAAAGGCCGTTTTGTCTTGATCTTCTTGGGCAATAGCTACTTGGTTGTAACTTGAAAATCCATCAAGGAAGCTATAGAATCCATTGCCTGCAACATGCTCCAATAAATGTTCAGTGATTGGAAGCGGATAGCTATCTCTTATTGTAGAGGCATTAACTTTTTTAAGGATAGTACACACTCACAACTTTTCATTCTTCTTGGGCACCACTACAATGGGGGATACCCATTCAGTATGCTCAATCTCATAAATAAATCTAGCTTCAATTAGTCTATCAATTTCTTCCTTTATTTTTGCAACATAAGTGTCATTATATGTGTAGGACTTTTTTTGGAGGGATTGGCATCTATTGGAAGCAGCCAGAGGCACAGACGACACGGAAGCATGTAACGACGGAGCAGTGAGCCAGTGGAATCTTTTTTCAAAGAATCATGTTCTAAAAATACTTTCCAAAAACCTCCAACAGTGATTTTTATCACTATTGTAACATATGTAACATAAAAAACCCCATTTTGTAATCCATAGCTCCATTTTGTGCAAGCCGAGGAGTCCTCGAGCTTGAGGAGCTTAGGTAGAACAAGTGTATCAATTTTCGTTAATTTTAGACATCGTTTACCCTTCCAAATAGCATCTAGGACCTAATTTTTAACTATGCCGGTCACTAGATGTGAAACCGGTCAAAACTAGTCTAGAAACTATAAAAAGAGCTAGAGAGCTCATTTTTTAGGTTAGCTTGTTGGAGTTTAGAGTTCTTTTGAGCTTGTAATAGTGTTCTTGAGTAATAGAGTTGATTTCTCACCTTCCATTGTGTCTTGCTTGTCTCTTCGTAGTGTGTGTGTATGTGTGTGTGCATTTCTATGCTTCTCACCTTCACTCTCACTTCATCTCACATTCACGATCTTCATATCACTCCTATCTCTTCCGCGGATTGACATTAAGGAGGTGGAGCTTCTTAACGTGGTTTTCACCATTGTGCTAGAGCAACACCAAATTTGGCGCCGTTGCCGGGGATCGAGTCTAGGACGAATGTGTGATGGTAAGAGTATAGCAAGAAGTGGCGTTGGAAGGTAAAAATTTCAGTTTTTGTTGTTGTTTTTACTTAGTTTTTAGTGTTTTTCACCTCCCCCACACTCCATCTTCATCAACGCATCATCATCTTCATTTCCAAAAAAATCAGAAAATTCATTATATCCCCCCATTCTCCTCATTTCCCCTCATTTGTGCATGCGAGAGAGTGAGAGAGAGCTTTTGTGCTTGTGTGTACTTTTGTTTTCTTGAGTTTTCTTGCAGGTACAGAGCTCCAGTGCATCAGGAAGGCTGCAAAAAGGTAAAAACTTCAGTTTCTGTCAGAAATTTCCATCTGTGTCAGACCATCGCGATGGTCTGCAAAGTTTGGAATTTGGAGAAGGCGACCACACCAGCGTGTAGGCGACACCAGCGGCTCTAGGAATCCATAGCTGCATTCACAAAATTTGCATTTTGGTGGACCATCGCGACGGTCTCAGACCATCGCGATTGTGTCACACCATCGCGATAGGCTCACGCCATCGCGACGGCTCGGCCGGACCATCACGACGGTCTCTGACCATCGCGATTGTGTCACGCCATCGCGATTGGCTCACGCCATCGCGCCGACGGTGCCACGTGGCAAGCTAGACCATCGCGACGATTCATTTTTCGGACCATCGCGACGACACCCTCACACCATCGCGACACTTCAAAAATTCAGACCATCGCGATTGGCTCACGCCATCGCGCCCAGACCATCGCGATTGGCTCAAGCCATCGCATTTGTGACCATCGCGACGGTTCACTTTGGACCATCGCGATTGTCCACGTTGACCGTTGACTGACGCCATCGCGATTGTGCAAATTTCACGCCATCGCGACGGTGCACCCTCACGCCATTGCGACGGTCCCAGACCATCGCGATTGTCTCACACCATCGCGATTGTGCACCCCCATCGCAAATTTTAGGGTTTCATTTTTTGGCCAATTTTGGGGCTATTTTTGGGAAATTTTTGGGTGATTAGACTCATAGGAGACCCCTTAGCTCATATTTGGAGAAAAACCTAGTTGTGAGTTTTTACCCCCCCCAGGGCCTGAACGCTCATAACTTTTTCATCCGAAGTCCGTTTTTTGAGCTTAATAGCTTGTTAGAAAGCCCTTGACGAGTACTACGTGACCTCAACTGTTTTTTTCTTAAAGGATACGTCTATTTTTAGATTTTGAGGTGGACCTAGTTTGGGACTAGAAAGCCAGGGGGCAAGCATTGAAAATTTGGGCAAAAGGGAAGGGACTTAAAAGGTGTATACACTCAAATGCTTGATCATCCAACTGTGAATTGGTCTAATATTGGATTTTTCCAGGTCTAGCAAGGGCAATCAAAGGCAACCAAGGCAAGGCAGTGAAGGGCATAAAGCTTGGGAAGCGCGGCTTCTTGGGCATCAGAGCAACCAGAAAAGCTGACTCGAGGTTGGAAGATTACTCAACCCCCTCAGTCAATTCTTAGCTTAGGATAAACGTTAGCATTGTGGATTTAAGATGATAGGAACGCCTCAAGTTCAAGAGAATTGAGTTTATCAAGTCCAAGACTAAAGATAAAGGTGTGTGACACAAAAACCTAAAGGAAAGAACATAAGTCTGACGGAAAGAGAACTCAAAATACCACGGAAAGTCGAATTCTTGACGCATACATTAAGACAAGGATCTAAAGAAATCTAAAAAGAATCAAGATAGTAATAACAAAGAATCATTGACGATCTGAGCGTGTACTAAGTGTGCAAGGAACAAAATTAATGAACCTTAGATCGGGCAAACATATTGGTAAGTCAGACCGACGAAGCCTTAGATCATCAGAGGCAGGTGTAAGAATTACTGCTCAATCGTGGGCTCAGCAATTGAATAGTAATTACCCCTACGAGAGCTCAGATACCAGCGAATCAGAAATGGCATTTAGCACAGACAGACCAGAAGGAGGGTCAAATGTAGCCTATTTAGAAAAACCAGAAGGACCCTATAGAACACAACTAGAGTTTCTTCGAACCAACCGATTAGGTGCTCGCATCTATGAGGATGGTTTGCGAAGGCAAGTGGTGCAAATGCACAACCCCGATAACCCCATTGGGTTGGAACGTCCAGTGGTGAAATTCGAGAGAGACGCATTCATAGACAAGGAAGGGACAATGTACATATTAAGTACGCAGCCAAACAATACGAATGAGTTTGGCGTGATTCAACTAGAGACGGAAGCAAAATCTCAAGGAAAAGAACCATTAGAAGAGCCTAGAACACCTAGAGGGAAATCTGTACTGACACGAGTACTAATCCTGGATTGGATCCCTCAGGACAACAGAAGCATAGAGTTGTTTGTAAATAAAGAAACTGATGAAGCCTTTTGGAGATACAAGACCAAACTACTTAGTGAGGTAGGTATCATCACGATATACGAGTTCAAGGACCCGGATACACCTGGAAAGGTTGTATACCTGGATGAGACTTCAGAAAGAGTCTTTGTGGTGCCTGACCGCGCTAAAAACACATACACATGGAGAGGTGAATTGGTATTCCATCTAGAACGAACATGAATACAAGTCAACAAGGGGCAGGAACATCATCAGCCCATGGAAACCAAAGAGAGAAAAATAAAGAAAGACCCGAAGTAAGCTTTAATCATCCCATAGGGAGAGATAGAACAACCACGGACACTAATAGAGCGGATAGACAAAGAGATCATGGAATACCAGGTGGTGTTGGTGTAAATCAAGCCTTCACACTTGGCTTTGATTTGTAGCTTGAAGACATTACATAAAGCTTGGATCTTGGAAGCTTAACTTGGATTAATTCTTGAAGATTGAGCCATAGAAACTCATGCTTATGAGTTCTCACTTTTTACTTATTGTAAAAGTCATTGTGACTTGGAATATCTTGTAATCACACCTACTTGAGAAAGTCGTGGAAACTTGAATATTGTAATGGAGAGAATATCTCCCTACTTTTAGTGGAGAGATTTTAGGAAGCTTCAATTTGAACTTCAAATTCAAATGACCAATCAACTCATATAAAAGATGTGGAAAAAACTCACGGGTTAGTTCCACTCATTTGAGCTCACCTCCCGAGGCATTCTACTATTGTATCTGTGTGTGTGTTAGGGCTACACCTTAGCCTACACCACAATACCTCATTTAGCTATGCTTGTTATGCTAATGAGCTTGTACATTTACATTAATCAATAGATACATTCACATTTTTCAACTCTGGTTTCTCTGAGTCATCTACCTCAAGTCTGTCAACTTCAACAGAGCATATCTCAAGATCTACTGAACCAAATTGGATGATTCAAAGTGCATTGGATTTAGCTCAAAGCCTACTTCATGCGTACAAAATTTGAAGGTCATTGAATCAGCCATCACAGAGAAATCACGCTCGAAGTGTACACTGGTCTATGACTGTAAGTCTCCTAAAAAGTCGAGGGTGTACCTTATTTTGCTAAAGTGATTTCTCTGAGTGTGATCTGTCATTTTCTCTCATTCCACTTGCAAATGGAAGCTTGTTAAGCTAATTGAATATGTCCAGAAGGAATTAGATCAATTGTAAGTGTGCTGGTCATACTGAGTGAAACACTTAGCAGGTGTCAATACCAAAATAGCAAGTATTTCTGGATTTTTGTAGTCACAAGTAGTCTGTTTTGATCTAATCATTACTCAACTCATTTCCAAAGTACATATAGCATATTTTGGTGTCATTTGGAAGCTCAAGGAGTCCACTAAGCATTTCTGGAATCAAAGGAGGGCTGGTGTGAAGCAGGTATAGCAGCATCAACTCATTTCTTGAGTGCATCCAACCATCACTCCCAACAGTGGTATCAGAGCAAATAAGGTAATCATGGGAGATGGATTTCCTTCATTCATTGACAAATTAGACAGGAACAACTACCAAGCTTGGTCATTGAGAATGAAGACCTATCTACAAGGAAGGAGTTTATTTGGATACATATCAGGAGATGAGGAATTGCCCTCATTTAAAACTAGAGGACTACCTACAAAGGATGAACATGAGAGGCTCAACCAATGGTGTGCAAAAGATGCTTTGGCAAGGTCATACCTTCTTAACTCTATTTCTGATTTCCTTTTACCTCATGTAAGGAATTGCAAAACTTCCCAAGAGACTTGGGAAACCTTGTCAACATATTTTTCATCAAGTACAAGGGCCAGAAAGAATCAACTATGGATTGAATTCACCACCCTTAGGAAGCAATCAAAGCAATCAGTTTCAGATTTTGTCACTAAGGTCAAAGACATTGCAGACCAACTTGCAAGTGTTGGAGAGGAGATTGAGGAAGAGCAAATAGTCAGACAAGTAATCAATGGACTAAAGGCAGATGACAAATGGGAGAGCTTTACCACAGCAATGGACTTATACATGGACATCCAAGCACCTGATCTAACAACTCTGATTGGACAACTCTTTACACATGAAGCAAAGATCACAAAGAATGGAGAGCAATCAAAAGGTAACAACCCCTCTGCCCTTTGTTGCGAACATTTGTTTTATGTAGGGTACAAGTTTCAAATTATGTAAATACCTTTGGGAAGTCTTCAAATACTTCAAGAAGGCTCATATTATTCATAAAATGTAGCAAAAATACCACGTGAGTTCTAGAACATGGTGAGTCAAATTAGTGAGTCACAAGGGAGCTTCAGTGGTGTCCTAGTGGAAGGTCGATGTGGCTAGTTCTCAAAGTCCATCAATACTTTGCTTATTTGAGCACTTGAGTCATGTAATACCTCCATCCAAGTGTCTACCACGAATTTAGATGTATTAGGAAGGTTTTAGATTAGTTTCCCATGCTATAAAAAGAGGAGAAAAGTCGTGATCTTGTGGGATGTCCAAGAGAGTATCTCTATGCTACTCTAGTTTTTGTATGCAGAGCTTGCAGAGCTTGTATCTCCCTCATTATATATTCAAATTACATGTTTGATAGCGCATTTGAAAGCTCTTCTTGTCTACTTTCATAGTACCAATTTTCATAATCATTGGATTTGTGAGCTGAGAGCAACACTCTCTGCAAGTAGTGTGTGTTCTCTGTTTTTTATCCCTGCTGAAGGTCTCCATTAAACATCCAACTTGCAGAGGTCATATCTCCTTGTGTATGTATCCAAATCATGTGTTCTTTAGCTTGTTAGAAAGCTCTCCAAGTCTATTTGTATTCTGGAAATTTTCAGACTCATTGGAGTTGTGAGTTAAGAGCAGTAGTCTCTGCAAGTGATGTATGTCCTCAGGTTCATCTCTGTTTCAAGGTCTCCATTAAAGCTGCATATTGTAGAGGTCATAGCGCATTGAGTATTTATCCAAATTGAGTGTTCTTTGGTTCATTGGAAAGCTCTTGGTCTCTAGTATATGTGGTTAAAACAGTTTTAAAAACTTTTGAGTGAGTAGAGAGTAGTAAGCTCTGCAAGCATGACTGGTTTTTTATGATGAAGTTTGTGAGAAGGTCAACTTGTTCCTAGGGGGTTCCACCTACTTCCTGCTATACTTTGGAGGTCAATAAACTCCAACATTGGTATCAGAGCAAGTAGTTGGAGGCTTGGAGAAGGTTATCATACCTTGACGAAGAATTTGAAGCTATCAAAGAAGCAGTTCATCATCAACACTACACAAAGGTAGAAGAAGATTGCAAGGAGGCATCTGAAGCAACATCCAAGCAAAGAAAGGTGCACATACCTCATTTACAAGGTAAATATTATATTTCTTCTCATCACACACATTGGAAAGGAGGCTTAAAGGAGGAAGCTTAGCATTTGTATTATGGGAGACCAACATGCACAAATAGAGAAGCTTGATAAGACAAATTATCAGGCATGGAAGTTTAGAATCACAGCATACTTGCAAGGTAGAGGCTTGTATGGTTTGATTGACGGCACAGATATCAAACCCACATTACCAGAGGACCCAAATCAGCAACAATTGAGGGAGTTTAGACTTTGGAATGAGAGAGACAAAAGGGTTATATTCATTTTATCACAAAATATTCAAGATTCAATGGTAGGACACATACAAGATCTAGACACAAGTAGAGATGTTTGGCTTGCATTGGAAAGGTTGTATGCTACAGGTACAAGAGCAAGGAAGATTCAACTCAAAAATGAGTTGAATAACATAAAGAAAGATACAAGGACATCGGTCAATGATTACATATTGAAAGTTAAAGAGATTGCAGATCAACTAGGATCAATTCAAGCTCATGTGGAGGACGACGACTTGGTTGCACATACTCTCAACGGACTCAAAGATGATGAGAGATGGAAACCCTTCATTACTTCAGTTTATGTCAGAGGAGAATTACCAGATTTTGATCAACTTATTGCCCTCATGGTCACGGAGGAGATGAATCTAAATGGTTCTACTTCAAATCAAAAAGGATCTCAAGGACAAGCTCTTTATGTAGGATCATCAAGAGGTGGAAACAGAGGTGGAAACAGAGGTGGAAGAGGTTCAAATAGAGGTCGAGGAAGAAGGATCGATGATCAAAGGACTTCAAGTGGCTTCTTCAACACAAGAGGAAGAGGAAGATCAAGCGCTAGAGGTACGAGAGGCTACTACAACTACAACCAAAGACAAAGGAGTGAAGATAATAAGAACAATTGCTATATATGTGGAAGGTATGGACACTATGCCAAAGATTGTTATCAAAATGAAAATAATCAAGGTGGTAATCAAAGAGGAGGCTATTCAAGAAGAGGTAAACAACAAGGAAATTATGCAGTTGAAGGTAAAAGTGATGATTATGATTCTCTTCTTATGATGAATGTAGAAACTAAGATGAATTCCAATAGTGATGTATGGTATGTAGATAGTGGTTGTTCTAATCACATGTCTCATGATGCTTCATGGTTTTCTAATATGCATAATCCGTCATGTAAAGGTCATGTTGAAACAGGAGATGATACAACACATAAGATTATGCAGGTTGGAGATGTTGTTATGCAGGATAAGAGCAAGAAAAATTGCTTGAAGGATGTACTTTATGTGCCAACGATCACTAAGAATTTGATGTCGGTTGGTCAAATGGTAGAAAAAGGTCTACAAGTGAGATTTAATCATGCAGGTTGCTTCATTGAGGATCCAAAGCAAAGGAGGTTAATTGCTAGAGGTCAAAAACAAGGTAGATTGTTTACATTCAAGGTAAACCCAAATCATACAAACTATTTCTCTTATGGTATGCATCGAATAGCAGAGCTTGATCTATGGCACAAAAGGATTGGACACATGAATGTACACAGGTTAAAGGAGCTATCAAAGAAGAGGATTGTTGAAGGATTACCTGATCTTACTAAGCAACATATGGTGCATCTTTGTGAAGCATGTCAAATGGGTAAGCAGAGTAGACAACCTTTCAAGCATTCAAGTTATGTAAGTGATGGTTTGCTAGATCTCATACACACAGATGTGTGGGGACCTACTAAAGAGGCATCCTTGATTGGTAATAAGTACTATGTATCATTCATTGATGATCATAGTAGAATGACATTTGTGTATTTCATTAAACATAAGAGTGAGGTCTTTGATTGTTTCAAGAAGTTCAAATCATATGTCGAAAAGCAAACAGGAAGGTATATTAAGAAGCTAAGGTCTGATGGAGGGGGAGAGTATTTCTCTCAAGCTTTTACTGATGTTTTGTATGATGAAGGTATCAAAAGAGAAGTTACATGCAGGTATACTCCACAACAAAATGGAGTCGCAGAAAGAAGAAACAGAATCATAGCAGAAGCATCTAGAAGTATGCTTAATGATATGTGTTTGCCTAATTATTTTTGGGCTGAAGCTGTTAGCACAAGTGTTTACATTATGAATAGAGTTCCGACTGCTGGAGTTCATCATTTGACACCATATGAGGTATGGCATGGAAGGAAACCAAGTGTAAGTCATTTGAAAGTATTTGGTTGTGTATGTTATGTACATGTACCTAGTGAGGTGAGATCTAAACTTGATGCAAAATCAGAAAAATGTATATTTATTGGTTATGCAGATACTCAAAGAGGATATAGGTGCTATAATCCTCATACCAATAAGGTTGTTGTGTCAAGAGATGTAAACTTTGATGAATCACTTTCATGGTATGCAGATAAGAATTGTTTGCAGGTCATGGATGAAAATGAAGAAGGTGTGGTTGAAGGAGATGAATGCATAGTTCAGCCATCAGGAAGTTTAAATGATGAAAGGAGTGGTCTAGATGAAGAAAGAGGATCACCTTTCAATGGAAGATTAAGGCAAGAGTCACCTCCAAGTGTTAAAAGTAAAGGTAAACTCAAACTTGTTGAAGTTAATGATGAAGGAGAGGAAATTAGTGATGTATGTGAGTATGGAGAATCATCAAAGGTTCCTAATAAGAAAGGAAGAGCATCTACATTTGGAGGTAAGAAGAACTTCAAGAGTAAGTAAGCAACCTCAAAGGTATACTTATGAATCTTTCATGAATACTCATTATGCTTTTATGACAAAAGTTGAGCAGGAAAATGAACCCACATGTTATGATGAGGCCAAAGGAGATGAAAAGTGGGAGAAAGCAATGAGAGAAGAAATGGAAGCACTACAGGATAACAAGACTTGGAATTTAGTTCCAAGTACACCAAAGCAAAAGGTAATTGGTTGCAAGTGGGTTTTTAAGATTAAAAGAAATAGTGATGGTAGTGTGTCTAGATATAAGGCTAGACTTGTAGCAAAAGGATATAATCAAACTCAAGGTGTGGACTATGAGGAAACATTTAGTCCAGTAGCAAATATGGCAACGGTGAGAACTTTGTTGGCTTTAGCTGCAAGTAAAAGGTGGAATATATATCAACTCGATATAAAGAATGCCTTTCTTAATGGTGAGTTAAATGAAGAAGTGTATATGTCACAACCAGATGGTTATGTGGATGCAAAATATCCTAATCATGTATGCAGGTTAAAGAAGGCATTGTATGGTCTTAAGCAGGCACCAAGGGCATGGAATGCAAGGTTGGTAAAGTATCTTATGCTGCAAGGATACACAACGAGTCATGCTGATCCTTCACTTTATGTAAACCATGTAGATGGCATGTGTGTCTATGTATGCATTTATGTGGATGACTTGTTGATTACAGGGAATGATGCAAAAGCAATTGATGAGATAAAAGGTAATTTGGGAAAGGAATTTAAAATTTCAGATCTTGGTTTGCTCAGATACTTTCTTGGGATTGAAATTGTGTATAGCGATGAAGGTATGTGGTTGATACAAAGAAAGTATATATGTGATATGCTGAAAAGGTTTGGTATGCAGGAATGTAAATTTGTTTCTACTCCAATGGAATGTAATGTAAAGCTGAGTGCAAAGGAAGGTGATGAGTTGCATGATATGAATGTATATAGATCCATGGTAGGATCTTTGATTTATGCAACAAAAACTAGACCTGATATATGTTATGCAGTGGGAGTATTGTCACAGTTTATGCATGAACCTAGAGTACCTCATATGCATGTAGCGAAAAGAGTGCTTAGGTATTTGAAAGGTACCATGAACAAAGGATTATTTTATAGTCATGATGTTGATCTAACTCTTAAAGTCTTTAGTGATGCAGATTGGGCTGGAAGCAAAGATGACAGAAGATCCACAAGTGGATATGTGGTAATAGCAGGAAACAAGACATTAACATGGAGTTCAAAGAAACAGCCTACAGTTGCTTTATCTTCTACAGAGGCTGAGTATAGAGGTTTAGCATTGGCTACTACTGAGGTTATGTGGTTTAAAAAGTTGTTTCATGACTTGAATGTGCAGGTTGATGTACCACTGATATATGGGGATAACTTGAGCAGCATTCATATGACCTCAAATCCTATTTTTCATGCTAGAACAAAGCATATAGAGGTTCACTATCATTATGTTCGAGAGAAGACCATGAACAATGAAGTGCAGGTTTCTTTTGTTGGAACAAAGGATCAAGTTGCAGATATCTTCACCAAATCCTTGGATGGACCAAAGCTTCAAAGATTCAACTATATTCTTGGCATGAAGGAAATACCCTTTGAAACTTGAGGGGGAGAATGTTGCGAACATTTGTTTTATGTAGGGTACAAGTTTCAAATTATGTAAATACCTTTGGGAAGTCTTCAAATACTTCAAGAAGGCTCATATTATTCATAAAATGTAGCAAAAATACCACGTGAGTTCTAGAACATGGTGAGTCAAATTAGTGAGTCACAAGGGAGCTTCAGTGGTGTCCTAGTGGAAGGTCGATGTGGCTAGTTCTCAAAGTCCATCAATACTTTGCTTATTTGAGCACTTGAGTCATGTAATACCTCCATCCAAGTGTCTACCACGAATTTAGATGTATTAGGAAGGTTTTAGATTAGTTTCCCATGCTATAAAAAGAGGAGAAAAGTCGTGATCTTGTGGGATGTCCAAGAGAGTATCTCTATGCTACTCTAGTTTTTGTATGCAGAGCTTGCAGAGCTTGTATCTCCCTCATTATATATCCAAATTAGATGTTTGATAGCTCATTTGAAAGCTCTTCTTGTCTACTTTCATAGTACCAATTTTCATAATCATTGGATTTGTGAGCTGAGAGAAACACTCTCTGCAAGTAGTGTGTGTTCTCTGTTTTTTATCCCTGCTGAAGGTCTCCATTAAACATCCAACTTGCAGAGGTCATATCTCCTTGTGTATGTATCCAAATCATGTGTTCTTTGGCTTATTAGAAAGCTCTCCAAGTCTATTTGTATTCTGGAAATTTTCAGACTCATTAGAGTTGTGAGTTAAGAGCAGTAGTCTCTGCAAGTGATGTATGTCCTCAGGTTCATCTCTGTTTCAAGGTCTCCATTAAAGCTGCATATTGTAGAGGTCATAGCTCATTGAGTATTTATCCAAATTGAGTGTTCTTTGGTTCATTGGAAAGATCTTGGTCTCTAGTATATGTGGTTAAAACAGTTTTAAAAACTTTTGAGTGAGTAGAGAGTAGTAAGCTCTGCAAGCATGACTGGTTTTCTATGATGAAGTTTGTGAGAAGGTCAACTTGTTCCTAGGGGGTTCCACCTACTTCCTACTATACTTTGGAGGTCAATAAACTCCAACACCCTTTATACTGATAAGAACGTAAAATATAAGGGTAAAAGTAAGAAGGTTGATGAAGAAGGCTCTACCTCCCAAGCAAACTATGCAGGGAGAGGTAGATCTTCAAGAGGTAGAGACAGAGGAGGTAAGTCAGGTAGGGGGAGACCCTACAACTCATCACCATGCAACATTTGTGGATTGTCCAATCATACCACAGATGAGTGCTACAAGAACTACAAGAATCAGAGAGGAAGAGGCTACTCAAGAGGTGGATACTCTAAAGGCAGAGGCAGATTCAACCAACATCAAAGCTATAATGGATACAACAATCAATACAACAACAATTACAACAACAACCACAATGGAAATTACCAAGGTGGATTCAGAAATAGAAGAGATTACAACAACTATGCAGAGGAGCAAGATGACTCATTATTGATCATGAATATGAATTCTAAGTCAGGTATCAATGATGATCACTTATTCTATATTGATTCAGGTTGCTCTAATCATGTAGCTGGCAATGTGGCATTACTTTCTGATTTGGAAGAACCCAAAGGCAAGCATCAAGTGCAGACAGGTGATGACACTAAACATTCAGTTGTTAAAGTAGGCAATGTCAAAACTAGTGATGGTAATCAGAATTTATTGAGCAGAGTATTGTATGTTCCAACAATCACCAAGAACCTAATGAGTGTAGGTCAGATTGTGGAAAAAGGTTTGCAGGTCAGGTTCACACAACATGGAGCATATGTGGAGGATCCAAGACATGAATTCAGAAGGATAGCTAAGGGAGAAAAATCAGGTAGATTGTTTACCTTTGAATTACAAGACACAAAGAGCATTGCTTTGTACAATTACAAGGATCAAACACTATCAGAATTGGAAATTTGGCACAAGAGGTTAGGTCACATTGGTGAGAGGACCTTAAACCAAATGAGTAGGGATCAATGTGTGCTTGGGATACCTAATGTATCCAAGCAACACATGATATACAAGTGTGGGGCTTGTCAATTTGGTAAGTCACACAGATTGCCTTATACCAAGAAAGGTTTCATGCATGAAGATTATCTGGAATTAGTGCATACAGATGTTTGGGGCCCTAGCAAGGAACCATCCATATCTGGATCAAGGTACTATGTGTCCTTCATTGATGACTATAGCAGGTGGACTATCTTATACTACATGAAACATAAAGATGAAGTATTTAACTGTTTCAAAAAGTATCTTGCACTAGTTGAAAATCAAACAGGTAGACATTTGAAGAAGCTAAGGTCAGATGGTGGTGGAGAATATTTTTCAAATGAATTTGAAGATTTCTTGCAGGAAAGAGGTATCAAAAGGGAGATTACTACAAGGTACTCACCTGAACAAAATGGAGTAGCTGAAAGAAGGAATAGACTCATTGTAGAAACAGCTAGGTCTATGCTTAATGAGAAAAAGTTGCCAAATTATCTTTGGGCAGAAGGTGTATCCACTGCCACCTATCTCATCAACAGGTTGCCATCCAAATCACTTGATGGCATGACACCATATGAAGCTTGGCATGGTAAGAGACCTTCTCTGGATCATTGCAAAATCTTTGGTTGTGTAGCATATGTGCATATTCCCTCACAGGTAAGGGGAAAGCTAGACCCTAAGGCTGAAAAATGTATCTTCATTGGTTATGATTTGAACCAAAAGGGATACAGATTCTACAACCCAACAAACAAAGGCTTCAAGGTAAGCAGAGATGTCATCTTTGATGAGAATGACTCATGGTATGAGAATGAATGCAGGAAGGTTAGTCTACCCTATGATATGGAAGAAGACTTCCCAAGGCTCACCAAGGAGGAATCAATTCAGAAAGAAGATTCAAGCTCAGATGATGATGATACAATAAATCTTGAGGAGTTCAAGGCTTGGAAATCCAAAGGGAAGATGAAGATGAAGCAACTAGAAGATAAACCAGAATCCTCAACTCAAGCAATGAGGAGATCTCAGAGAGAAAAGAAGAAGCCAATCAGATTTGGGTATGACACATCACTTGTAACTAAACATTCTGTATATCTTGCAAAGGACTTGTTGAATGAAGAACCAGGTACCTATGAAGAAGCAATAACCAAACCAGAGTGGAAAGAAGCTATGGATGAAGAAATGCAGGCTCTCAAAGAAAGTGACACTTGGGACTTGGTACCCAAGAAAGAATCTATGAAAGTGATAGGATCCAGATGGATCTATAAACTCAAGAGGAACTCAAATGGTACAATAAACAGGTATAAAGCTAGGTTGGTAGCCAAGGGTTTTGCACAAACCCAAGGCATTGATTATGAGGAGACATTTTCTCCTGTGGCCAAGATGCCAACTATCAGAATTTTGGTGAGTGTAGCTGCATCCAAAAATTGGAACATGTACCAATTGGATGTGAAGAATGCATTCTTGAATGGATGGATATCTGAAGAAGTCTACATGTCACAACCACTTGGCTATGAAGACCCCAATAAGGTAAATCATGTTTGTAAATTGAAGAAGGCTCTATATGGTTTGAAGCAGGCACCTAGGGCATGGAATTACAGGTTGACAACCTATCTCCAAGATCAAGGTTTTGTAATGAGTAAGGCAGACACTTCTCTGTTTATAAAGAGAAGTAGTACAGAGGTAATATATTTATGTGTCTATGTTGATGACATCATTATTACAGGAAATGATGTTCAGGGAATTAGACATATCAAAGGACAGATGATGAAGGAATTCAAGATCAATGATCTTGGATTATTAAAGTATTTCTTAGGTCTTGAATTGGTCTACACAAATTCAGGTATCTACATAACTCAAAAGAAGTATGTACAGGATATGGTCAAGAAGTTTGGTTTGCAGGATGCTAAAGTATCTACTACTCCAATGGAGGTCAACCTAAAGCTAAGTGCTCATGAAGGGGAAGAAATACAAGACATCACAGGATATCAAAGTATGGTAGGTAGTTTGAATTATGCTACCTTGACAAGAATTGACATAGCATATGGAGTTAGTGTGCTTAGTCAATTCATGCACAAACCAAGGGTACCTCACCTAGAGGCAGCAAAGAAAATCTTGAAGTACCTCAAAGGAACTCAAAGTCATGGTTTGTACTTTCCTTATACATCAGATATTGACATTAAAGTGTACTCAGATGCAGATTGGGCAGGATGCAAGGATGACAGGAGGAGCACATCAGGGTACATATGTTTTGCAGGTGATAAACCTATTTCTTGGTAAGCCAAGAAACAACCTACAGTAGCTTTGTCATCTACTAAAGCAGAGTATAGAGGGCTAGCCAATGCCACTCAAGAAGCTATCTGGTTAAAACTTTTGTATACAGAATTAGGCCTATTCACAAGGCCTCCAATCATCTTTGGTGATAACACAAGCTCTCTTCACCTTGCAGCTAATCCAATTTATCATGCTAGGACAAAACACATAGAGGTTCATTACCACTATGTGAGGGAGAAGTTACTTAGCAAAGATATTCAATTATCTTATGTGTCTACTAATATGCAATGTGCAGATTTGCTCACAAAAGCATTGGATGGAAGCAAGCTATGCAGATTTAAATCCATGATTGGATTGCAGGAAGTAATTGAAGACTAGAAATAAAGACTTGAGCCAAAGTGTTTGGCTTGAGGGGGAGCTGTTGGTGTAAATCAAGCCTTCACACTTGGCTTTGATTTGTAGCTTGAAGACATTACATAAAGCTTGGATCTTGGAAGCTTAACTTGGATTAATTCTTGAAGATTGAGCCATAGAAACTCATGCTTATGAGTTCTCACTTTTTACTTATTATAAAAGTCATTGTGACTTGGAATATCTTGTAATCACACCTACTTGAGAAAGTCGTGGAAACTTGAATATTTTAATGGAGAGAATATCTCCCTAATTTTAGTGGAGAGATTTTAGGAAGCTTCAATTTGAATTTCAAATTCAAATGACCAATCAACTCATATAAAAGATGTGGAAAAAACTCGCGGGTTAGTTCCACTCATTTGAGCTCACCTCCCGAGGCATTCTACTATTGTATCTGTGTGTGTGTTAGGGCTACACCTTAGCCTACACCACAATACCTCATTTAGCTATGCTTGTTATGCTAATGAGCTTGTACATTTACATTAATCAATAGATTCATTCACATTTTTCAACTCTGGTTTCTCTGAGTCATCTACCTCAAGTTTGTCAACTTCAACAGAGCATATCTCAAGATCTATTGAACCAAATTGGATGATTCAAAGTGCATTGGATTCAGCTCAAAGCCTAATTCATGCATACAAAATTTGAAGGTCATTGAATCAGCCATCACAGAGAAATCACGCTCGAAGTGTACACTAGTCTGTGACTGTAAGTCTCCTAAAAAGTCGGGGGTGTACCTTATTTTGCTAAAGTGATTTCTCTGAGTGTGATCTGTCATTTTCTCTCATTCCACTTGCAAATGGAAGCTTGTTAAGCTAATTAAATATGTCCAGAAGGAATTAGATCAATTGTAAGTGTGCTGGTCATACTGAGTGAAACACTTAGCAGGTGTCAATACCAAAATAGCAAGTATTTCTGGATTTTTGTAGTCACAAGTAGTCTGTTTTGATCTAATCATTACTCAACTCATTTCCAAAGTACATATAGCATATTTTGGTGTCATTTGGAAGCTCAAGGAGTCTACTAAGAATTTCTGGAATCAAAGGAGGGCTGGTGTGAAGCAGGTATAGCAGCATCAACTCATTTCTTGAGTGCATCCAACCATCACTCCCAACAGGTGGTAGAGATGATTTTCCTCTACCTAGACCACGGGAACACACAAGAATATTGAGACCCACTGAATTAGTGAAATCCATGAAAAATTACTTTGATGGAACAGGAGATCCCTATGACCATGTCGTAGAATTAAAGCAAGTACTAAGAGCAGAACAAGTTGAAGACATGTTCACGCAATACAACTGTAGCTCTATGATGAGTAGCACCTCCTTTAATGTCAATCCGGGAAGACGTGAGGATGGTATGAAGACCTCGAGCAAGTGGCGGCACAAGTGCGTGAGTGAGAAGCACACAAGCATGCACACACATACACACACACGCGCACACACAGCAAGACAAAGAGAGAGAATCAATGGAGTTCTTTAGATTACTTTCAAAAGCTCTTACAAGTTCGTTTCAATTACAATCTAACCCCAAAAATGAGCTCTCTAGCTCTTTTTATAGTTTTTGACTAGCTTTTGGCCCTGTCCAGACCTAGTGTCCGGCCTAGTTAAAAATTAGGTTCCAGGGCTTATTTGAGGGCTCAAACGATATCTAAAAAATACGAAATTTGGTAGGTAGATACTTCTACTGCTCCTCAAGCTCAAGGACTCCTTGGCTTGCACAAAATGGAGCTACAAAAAGATGAAATGATATTTACAATGGTGCTTAGTGATGTTAATCACTTTTAATGGGTGTAGAGGTTTTGAAAGATTAAGGTTGCCTTAGTGCTAAATCTGCGTGAATGTTCATAAGTGCTTCTTCTTGAAAAATTGTTGGCCTACTTGCCGGGTCTTCGTTGACTTCCTTGTCTGCTTGGGCCTTCTCTTCTCTCGGACTCTCTTCCTTGTCTTGTCAATCCTTCAGCTCCAGCTCCAACACCCCCCCCTCTCTCGCGTCTGTCGTCCCTGACAGACCCTTGTTGAGAGGGTTTCTGGATATAGTACTCGACGACGTCCTGCGCTAAATGATGTTCAGCAATTCGCAACCCCTTGGCCAAGTCTGTCAGAAGAGCATCCCAGTCTACCGGCCCAGGAACCTCTGGATGTGGCATGCGTAGCTTTTCGGAGTGGAGAGCTTGTTCCACTACAAACAACTGCAAGAGATGGGATGGTCTGGGAATGAATATCTCGGAATGATATTCCCAGAATCCCGTGACAAACATCTCTTCAAACGTTTGTTTGAAGCAGGCCGGTAGATATTTGATACGAGCGTGCCATGCATACACCACATTGATCGATGGAGTCGTGCTCATGTCGTATACAAGGTCCTGGTTCCCTTCATTAAATCCTAGTGCTGAAAGATGCGGTTCCTTGACATTTTTGAAGGTCCTAAAGGTGACCAGCATAAGTTCGAAAATTTTCAGGCACATCTGAGTCATGATATCAGGAACATTCTTGAAACGGACCCCCCAATGCCGGATCGTTGAAATCATATAGCCAATTGTGGGTGCGCCTTTAGGGGGTGCGAAGTACACGTAATTTAGCCACTTCTCGCATCCTTTAATTGTCAGCACTGTATGTGTGTACTCCGGCCAGGATCTCCTTCGAAACACAGGGCAATAACATGGATTGTATTTGATGTACAATGGCATGTTGTTCCATGTTCTTACCATTTCCGGATAGGTTTCGAGCAGTCGAATTCTCCATGTTGGTTGGCGGATATGTCCTTGCTTGGCACTCTTTGGGATGTCATCGGGTGCAAATCGGGTGGCAGAGGTGGGTTCCCTTGAGGTGTGGCGCTTGATCTCCGCATTATAATCCGCCATTAGCACGCAAAAAGGTACATACAAATCATCCGATGGGCCGATCCACCTATGGTGTGAAAGATGCTGAAAATAATCAGATTTTATTACCACCTCCTCCAATTTTGACATCAAGGCGATTTGGACTGCCACCCGGTCGTCATGTGTCGTGGCTACTTTCTCTAACTTCTGCATCCATTCCGGTGCCTCGATCTCAATTGTGTCCATGCCCTGTTCTGTGCGCTTACCTCCGGGTGTTGGCATCGGGACATAGGGATCCTCAAATGTTTCTTCTACCTCAATTGGCACCAGGTCGTCAGGCTCGGGGTCTACCAGAGGGGAGGGCTGACGCTCATACTGCATAACCTTGCTGCGTAATTCCTCAAGTTCGGCGCGGAGTTTAATGACCTCTTCAGCTGTTTCTTCTGCGGTTATGCTCGGGCTGGGTTCTGTCTGTCGAGTGGCCAACTGTCTTCGTAACTCATCTCTTTCTTTTTCTAAAGCGGCATGGGCCTCCATTAAGTCTGCATGAGTTTCTAACACCACCTGCATATTCTCAGAGGGTATCGCCTTGAATCGTTCTGGGTCAATCTCTTGTGGGGAACCCTCCATGGCCGCTTCCAGGTTTTCTTTGTTCTGTTTCTGTAATCTCTTATTCTCTTCTAACGCGGTCGACATATGCTTGCGGAGGAGGCCCAAGTTCCGTCGAAGTTTCAGGTTTTCCGTGATCTGCGAATGGAGCAGCTCGTCCATATGTCGTCGTTCTTCATCATCTGTTTGAGGTGGGTTGGCTTCTAATTGTGTGTATTGCTCCTGTAATGTCGCGTGCTGCTGTACTAATTGCTGTTTCTGCTCTTCAAGATCCCTACATCTTGCTTGGAGATCCTCGTGGCGTTGGGAGAGCCTTGTATGTTGGTCGTCCAAGTGTTGGTAATGTTGCTGGAGTTGGGCCATGCATTGATGCATATTATTAAATAAGTTACCGAGAGGAATAGTATTGAATGCAGAGGGGTAGGGAAAGGGAAAGGGGGTTGTGAATGCAGTACTGGGGACGGGTGAGGGGGGAGGTGGGGGAATGGGAGAGTGTGGGTAAATGGGGGATGGGAGAGGTGCAGAGGTGGGTGATACCTCCATGAAAGTGGGGTTCGTGGTGGGAGTGACTGTGAACATGGGGATTGTGGTAGCGGTGAGGGTTGTGAATGTGTATAGAGGTGTGTGTAATTGTGAGCTTCTAGGAAGTGTGCTCGGGGTGGTGAGGTGTACAGTGGCAGTAGTTAGATTTATGTTCTCAGTGGGAGTAGAGTGTGTGGGTTGGCTGATGGTTTGTGCGTTGGTGTGTGCAGTGGTTTCAGGGGTGGTGACAGTGGAAGTTACAGTGGTAGAGGGAGGTGATTGAGGTCGATGTGGGGGAGAAGGTGGCAAGGGAGGTGATGGGGGTGCACTCGATGTGTGGACTTCCTCGGTGTCGTGAACTGTGTGTGCCGTGCCAGTGGTTGTGGGGGTGCCTTGTGGTCCAGATCCTAATACATTCATTTGTTTTCCCGATCGTGGGGGGCGTCTTCCATATCTTCTCTCTGTTCTCCGTGAGTGCACTAGTGCGGTATGCACCGTTTCTGGTACTCCTAGAGCATCTGATATCATTTCCAAGGTGGCCCGGTATTGCTCGTCCACACCTTCCTCCTCCAGAATTTGGTTCATGAGAGCTTTACCCGCAGCTAATGAGAGCCTGTGTTGCTCTTGAACTCGGTTCATTGTTTCGTAAAGCTTCTTTAATGCGCTAGTGTAGGCGGGGGCACCTTCCAGTACTTGTAGTGCTTCTGGATCATACTCTTGTTCTTCGGCTTCTGAATGTCCGCCCTGTGTCTCCCCATGAGCCTCTTCTTCATCGTCCACGTTGACTACGTCTGGTTGGCCTGGCTGTGCTTGTTCTGGGGCAGTTTGCTGTCCACTGGCTTGCTCGTCTTCAACTTCCGCATTTACAGCTTCTATGATTCTTGCAACTTCTTCGTCAGTTAAGTCCTCTAGAGTGAACCCATGCGGGAACTCCAGATCAGTCGGTACTGGTGGAAACACAAGGTTGGGGCCATCTGTGCTGTGCCTGGGTAGCCTGATAGTAAACGGTTGCACTCGTCGGGGGAGTCTTGGGGTTGTCTCAGGCGTCAGGGTTGCCCCGCGAGCTTGTGCACAAGGCATCTGGACGGTGCCTCGCATCTTCTTTGAGGGAGGTCCTACTGCTGACAATCTGCGTTGAAATTCCTGAGCTCTAGACCAGATCAGAGCCCTTTGCACCGGTACATCATAGGCAAGACATCTGTATACAATTCTTGTGAGTGCACAGCAACCATACAATACAGATCTTTGCTTTTTATACCATCTCTGATGGGCCATATGAATCTGATCAATGATCCAGTGGGGCATATTGATGGTCAACTCAAAAGCATCCGCCAGGTAGAGGCTAAACCAGATCTTTTTGGGAGGCATTGTAAACCTATCCTGCGCGGGGAAGGCGAAATGTTGCATGACCATACGTAAGTGGATGGCGATCGTGGGTGTCATAGCAACCATGTCCTTCAGCTTCGTCAGATTCCTGTTCTTCATGTTGTCTGGAACCATGGTCTCTTTCTCTGTTGGAATGTGCATTCCTTGCATGTCGAGTGCTTCTCTTACTAGATTGATAGTTAAGCGGAAACGCTTCAGCTCGTTGCCCCTTGTGAGTGATGGGAGCACAAAGGAGCTGTATCCTTTTTTGTCTTTGCTGGGGGTGAGGGTACTAATTAGATATGAGCATCTGAGGAAATCTGGCTTTGGTAGTTGGGACTTGAAGTAGTCATAAAGCCCTGCCTTCTTCCAGATCGGCTTAAGTCCTTCGTTATTCTGTAGCCTTTCAAATTCCCTGGTAAAGAAATGGTATCGGCCCCATCGTCCATTGAATTCGACTTCGGACTCCCACATATACGTGCCTTCACCCAGGGGGCCAGCAATGTCACTGAACCAATGTGAGGCTTTGCCCACCGGCATTGTGTGTCCCTGCGGGGGATTCTGAATTGGTATGGCGTGCAATGCCCGTAATGCCGCTGGTCTTTCCTTTAACTCCTCCTCGACTGGAAGACTTTCTATGTCCACCACTTGTGGGCTGGAGCCTGCCTGGGAGCTAGTTCCTACTGTATCAGCCATTTTACTTCTTTCTGTCTGTCTCTGTGAGAATATACAAACAGGTGTTAATATTGTACAGGACAAGTGAGGACCGTTGTTCCCATCACAATATTAACATGAGGGTCGGGAGCGAATAATGGGTTAGTAAGTGTTCGGTGCACGTGTGTGGTTAATGCTTGGGTAATCCTAGGAGACTAATGAAGTTAGCAAGTGGGGATGAATTTACAAATTGGGTCGGGGGGTTTATTACAGGTCTTAGGCTGCCAAATGCAGTGGATGGGCTTTGCTTTCGGTTTCGTAGAGACTCTAGAGAGCTTTCTCGGTGTCGCGGTTTGAAAATGAGGCTTTTTAGGGACCCATTTACAATTGATTACATGCGCGCTCTTGGGTCTTGGTGTGTTCTTGAGCGTTGAGAACGAGTGAATACGGGCAGTATGCGTAGCTGCGTTATGCTGTTTAGGTTGTGGCCTCGGCGTAGCTACTTGTGCCCTCAAGCAAGCCTTAGGCACCCAAATTTGTCTTGATTGTGGGCTAGCCTTCATCGACTTCTTGGGCACCCAAATAGATTTCACATTAGCAGGAGAATTTCTGCAAGACTTCTTATTAATGTCATGTTGTTGGTTATTAATAAGAAACTTCGCCCGTGTCATTGACGGTGGTGCAACCGGTTGTTCGCCTTTCCGCACCCACACATGGTTTATTTTCTGGGACATTCTGTTGAGCAGGTACTTTTGATCTCGGACATAGGTAGTACTCTGCTTCTTCTGCCTTTGATCCACCTTGGGTTGCTGCCTCCTTCTGGCCTTTGGAAAAGAAGGGAGTTCCGTTGCATTCCTGACTCCTTTTTTGCGAATATCATTCCTCTGCAACACATAGTTTTGGACAAGAACAGCATGGTCATCTTCATGTGTACCCCTGGAAGGACCAGGAGTCTGTGCCTTTCCTAGTTCCTTGAGTGCTCCATTGTCTAATTCTACTGTAACTAGACTATGATTGATCCAAACCTGGAGAAGTCCACTTCTTAGGTTTAGATTGACCGCTTGGTCATAGATCCAATCTTGACCCAAGACAAGAGGTTCAGTGAGATCCTCATCCTGACACACCAGTACTTTAACTGTCATTGCCTCATCATGAATGTAGAGAGGAAGTTCCACCTCGCCCATGCAAGGGGTTTCCACGCCTCCCAATCCTATGAGATACGCTTCCACAGGATTGACAGTTAACTGCAACTCTTGACAGTAAGACACTCTAACAGCACTAGTGGCTGCACCTGAGTCAATCAAGGCTCTTACGGTTCTTGCACTCTTTCCTCGTCCCATATCTATGGTTATGAAAGGACGTCTATCGATTATTCTATGCGAGCTTGTTCCTGCAACTTCACACATGGCCATGGGACATCCTTGATCTGCATAGTCATTTGCTCTAGTCTGATCTCGGCCTTGCCTTCGTAACTTCATCCTTCTGATGCGTTCTAAAGCTTCTGCTTGAGCCTCTTCTCGAATTCGCTTTTCTTCCTCTTTGCGTTTCTTAGCAGTATTGAGTCGGCTGAGCATTTCCTCCGTGAGGGGTTCCTGATACAACTTGACTCTACAACCGCTAATATAGTTAGGGAGAACATCACCCTCTAATGTGGCTAATTGTACTGCTCCACTCGTGGAGATCCTATTGATGATCATTGGTCCGTAGCCTCTCTTTTCTAGCTTCCTTGCGTGTTGTTTCAGTGTATAGACTAAAACTAGATCTCCTGCTTTCAAACCCTTATCCTTTACGTGGGCATCAAAGTATGCCTTCTGTCTCTTCTTGGCTGCATATATTCCTGCAGCGGCTCTCAGTCGTGTTTCTCCTAATCGTTCAAGGTCAAAAATCCTAGAGGAGAGTTCATGGCCTGTCCATTCATGCTCTTGTGCTACTTTCAACGTAGGAATCAGGAAATCCAAGGGTAGCACAACGTTTTGACCGAATACCATCTGAAAGGGGGTGGCTTGGAGTACTGTTTTGTAGGCAACTCGGTATGCCCAAACAGCATGGTGTAGCTGTTTGTCCCAATCAGAGCGTTTAGTGTTCACTAATTTCGTCAGTACGTTGCATAAGATCTTATTAGTGCTCTCAGCTTGTCCATTAGCTTGAGGGTGATAAGGGGCAGACTTCTTGTGTATTACCAAGAATTCCTGGAGTAGATTTTCAATCACTTCATTCAAGAAATGAGTGCCTCTATCACTTACAAGCTCTATAGGTAGCCCATATCTTGTGAATACATTCTCAAACAAGAATTTGGCAGTTGTTTGAGCATCGTTCTTTGTCGTAGCCTTTACCTCTACCCACTTGGTGAGATAATCTGTCGCAACAATGATGTATTCCGCATGAGAACCCTTAGCTGGGGGATTAATAGGACCTACGAAGTCTATTCCCCACTTAGAGAATGCACGTCCACCCATCATAGGTTTCAGTGGCATCTCATCTTTGCGTATAGGATACTGAGTTCTCTGACATACATCGCACCGTTTCACATAGGTATGTGCATCCATGTGAAGGGTCGGCCACCAGAAGCCCGCAAATAGAATTGCCTTGATCACCCGATCCGGTCCAAAATGTCCTCCTGCTACACCTTGGTGAGCAGTTTCTAAGATCTTAAGATACTCACTTTCATGGACACACAGTCTCAGGTAACCATCTTTACCGCGCTTATATAGATTATCACCTATGAGTGAATAATCCAGGGCTTCTTGTTCTAAACTCCTTTTCCTAGCTAGAGTCATGTCTGGGGGGAATGTGTTTGTCCGCAAGAATGATACTAGAGGTTCACTCCAATCTGGCACAATGGATACTTGATAGAGAGTGGCATGTTCCACAGGTGGTTTAGTGCAACAGATTGGGCATTCCTTGCACAACTTTTGGACATCCGCTTCCATAGTTGGCCAATGTACTCCGAGTCTCTTTAAGGTCTGTAAAGTTCGTTGCTTTGAATGGTGTTGCTCTAATGCACCTACATGTGCTAATGGCAACCATTTAGCGTACTCATCCTCTTCTACGCAACAAGCCAAGATCCCTTGATCTGTGTGCTTGTACATGCTTCCGGCCATGATGTGATACTTTTGGGCTTTTACGATCTCTTTATTCCGTGTGTTTACCACTGGATGGTTGGGCCCGTACGTCAATACTGGCACCAATGGCTTAGCCCACTGCGGTATAACTTCCAAATTAAACAAGTAAGCATCAGGAAGGTCATCTGACACTCCTTGTGGGGCTTCTCCCGATGTGAGCCTAGAGAGATGATCTGCTCTCAAGTGAGTCCTACCTTTTCTTACCACAACCTCAAAGTCATATTCCATTAGCAAGAGAAACCATCTCACTAATCTTCCTGTGTTGCATGGCTTGTTTACGAGATATAACAATGCCTGATGATCAGTAAAAAATTTAAACTTATTTGCAAGCAAATAGTGCCTAAATTTCTTGACTGCATATACCATGCCTAATCCTTCGCGCTCTGTAGTGGTGTAATTCCGTTCAGCCGCATTCAATTGTCTACTGGCATAGGCAATTGGAAGATCCATATTACCTTCACCAGTAGGTTGTGCAAGCACACATCCAATAGCATAATTGGATGCATCAACATGAACATGGAATGGCTTATTCCAATCTGGTGTGGTCAAGATTGGTGCTGAACATAATCTTCGTTTAAGCTCTTGGAAGGAATTCTCACATTCATCCGTCCACTCAAAGTTAGTCAGAAGTCCGTACATGGGCTTTGCAATGACAGCATACATGTGTATAAATCGTCGATAATAACCACAATGCCCCATGAAAGCTTGTACTTCCTTGACATTCTTTGGCCTAGGTAGCTCTGCTATGGCTCTCACTTTTTCTTCGTCGGTAGATATGCCATTCTTTGACACTATGTGTCCTAGAATCTTGCCTTGCCTGACCATAAAAACACACTTTTCGGGGTTCAGGCAGACTTGATATTCTCTACATTTGTCAAAGATTTGTTTGAGTTCAGGAATATGGGTTTGTCTAACATTGGAATGAGCACAGAGATCGTCAACGTAGACTTCTAAACTCTTCCTCAGGAACTCCTTAAACACATGGCACATCAGCCTCTGGAAGGTGGCTGGTGCATTGGTAAGCCCAAATGGCATTACTCTAAAAGCAAAAATGCCCCATTCTGTGGCAAAGGCTGTCTTATGCTGATCCTCTGGAGCTATGACTACTTGATTGTAGCCCGAAAATCCATCAAGGAAGCTGTACACTTCCTTGCCTGCCACTCTTTCTAAGAGATGTTCTGTGATGGGAAGCGGATAGTTATCTCGAATCGTGGCGGTATTAACCTTTTTCAAGTTAATGCACACACGCAGTTTGCCATTCTTCTTGGGCACCACTACGATGGGGGATACCCATTCAGTGTGCTCAATTTCATAGATAAATCCAGCTTCGACCAGCCTATCTATCTCTTCCTTGATCTTAGCAGCATAATTATCATTATATGTATAAGGCTTTTGCTTAGAGGGTTTGGCGTCTGAAGTCATGGGGATGGTGTGCGAGCATATGTCCGGGTCAACCCCTTTCAAATCCTTGTAACTCCAAGCGAATACATCTCTGTATTCTCTTAGCAAGGCAATCAATTCGTGCTCTTCTTCTTCTGTCAGGTCATGGCCTATATATGTGCATCTCTCCTCTCCTTCTTCTATGGCCACTACTATTTTCTTGGTGGTTTCCTTGTTATCATAGGCCTCTCCTGATTGTGCCTCTCGTTTAGGCATTCTTATCATGACTCTCTTGTCATCTATCTCATACTTCTTAAAATTTTCTGGGACCTCAAACAAAGATTCTTCCTCCTCTGGTGAAACTTCTTTCTTCTTTCGTTTCTTTCCTTCTTCCTTCGGGGTCATATGTGTTGCTAATCTTACATCATTTGTAACCTCTCCATGCCTCTGGGGTTGAAATTCTACTTCATGGAAGTATTCTTCATCTGATGCAAATGGTGGGTCCATAATGATTGACTCTAGATCGGAGTCACTTGCATCCTCAAATGCATCAGGGCTAGGTTCGCATTCTTCTAGAACTGCCTCTCCCATGATTGGCTCTATGGAGAAGACTGAAATGTCATAGCCATCCTCATCACAGTGAGGTGTCCATTGTTCTTCGTTGATGGCTACGTCCATTGTTGCTAAGATTTCTGCCCAACCGTGAGGTTCAAATTCTTCGTCTGGAAAAACTACAGGTGCATAGGCTGGGTCTTGGATTGATCTATGGGTTTCTTTCGCACCTACCTCTCTGGCTTTCTCTCTCTTCTCTTCTTCTACTGCTACCTTGCACATCCATAAGTGAGTATCTTCATGCATCCATGAGGATCCAGATTCTATGGAATGCACAGATTCCGTATCATCTTTGGCTCTATGGATGGGATTCCACTGGATAGGAGGTACATCTCTATGAGAATAATCCTTGAGATTGACTTTGGTTGTAACACCTAAGTGCTGCAGGTACAAAGAATTGGTTCCCCAATCCTGTACCACTTGCAACTGTCGCATGAATGGTCTTCCCAAAATCATCTCATAGGCATGATTTTTGCTGAAGTCACATATGGCAAAGGTATGTTCAAACTCGACACCACAAGTGGTGAGAGTTATTCCTTCTAGCAATCCTAGGGGTCTCTCTATGTGACCATCGGCCATTTGCAATTTCATTCTCGTCGGCCTGAGTGCTGGCTTGCCCCAACGCTTCCAAAGGGAAGTAGTGGCAATTGCAACTCCTGCACCTGAGTCCAAAATTGCCTTAGTGGTGTAGTCCTGGTAGGTAATGGGAAGATAGGTGTTCCCTTCTTCACCTTCACACATATCTCCTATCTTATCCAAGGGAATTTCTGGCACTGTCCTATGGGATCCTCCCTTGGAACAAGGTTTTGCAACTTCAGTTACCTGACTGGCTACATATTTTCGCGCTTCTGGTCTATCCTTGGGCAGTTCTTCCAAAGTGGAATCGCGCTGCACCTTGGTGTTCTTTACTACCTCCGTATTCCTTGATATGACCGAGTCATCGTTCCTTACCATGACTGTGGGTGCTCTCATACATGTGGACTTTGCTTCCCATGGGCCTGTGAAGTGGGGTAGCTCTTGTATGGAATTAGACTCAAAGTCCAATCTCTCATGAGACTGAGTACTCTCATGTTCCCCATAAATAGATGGGATGTCTTGTGGGAATTGGTCGTGTGCATCATCCACAAGTTCAAAAGGAGGGGCGACTTCACTTTCGTTATCCCATTTATCTTCTTGAATCTCTCGTAGGAAGTCTGGTGCAAACCGATTCATAGAAGAAGAAGTGTCTGGCTCCGTAGAATTAGGCACATAAGCAACCTGGGAAGGAGGGCTTATTCTATCGTTGGCTCTCTCCTCGTTCCCACAGACGACTGGAGCACAAGCTTCTTGGAGAGGATTATTTAGTCTATTACTCTTCCGAGCAGGCTCATACGCTCTCTGAGAAGGAATGTGGGTCACCGGTGGAGGTACATAAGCTTTCGGGGGAGGCTCATGTGACTTTTGGGGGGGAAGATAAGCTTCTTGAGGAGGCACATGGGCTTCCTGAAGAGGCTGGCTTATCCGTTCTCTTGTCCTTTCCTTTCTTTGAGGGGCAGGTTCCTTCTCTGATTGTGCAATTAACTTCTCTATTCTTTCCAGCAGTCCATCAAAGTGTAACTGCGTCTTAGCTGAACTAGAAATGTTAAATAGGCGGCTGGCCTCAAACATGGTCTGAGCCAATTCCACCATTTTGGCACAAATCTTAGTTCGTTCAAGCTCTAGCTCGGCTCTAGGGTAGCATTTTTCATGATCAGTTATGGTTGGCCCTTCTTGGATTCTGGCCTGATATGCTTTAAGCATCATGTTTAGGTCCTCGGGAGTGGGATCTGCTAGGACTGATCCTACTCTAGGGGGTGGTGGGATTTGATGAGGCGGTGGGAAAGGTGGTGGGTTGGATGGAGATAGGAGTGATGGAGGCGGGGTAATGTGAGAGGGAGTTTGAGTTGTGAGTTCAGTTATCCTCGCTTTGGTTTCTCTTATGCTTTCCTCAAGCTCACTCATCTTTTTAGCCCATTGTCTTTTCATTCTTTCTCGACTATCTTTCCATGCTCTAGTCCTTTTCTTTGTCACACTCTCGGTTTCACTAGCCTCTGGGCCCTTATCCTGGCTTGCCTCTTGGTTTTGCTGCAGTGCCTGAGCTCTAGTGACTACCTGCACTGGTGCAGTGGAAGTGACGCTTCCTGAGGAATCTACAACCAACCCAATCACATTGATCGGAGTGATTTTTGGCATATTATTGGGGTTCTTTGGGCAATCTCGTAAAAGATGTTCTTTTCCACAATCTTGGCAAAAACCTTGGATAGTCACTGACTGGGGTTGTGTAGGTGGGGGCAAGGGACAATCACGAATGAGATGATCTCCTTGGCATCTGTAGCACGGTCCTCTTGGGAATGGAGGTCTTACTTGCCTAGATTGAGGCCTGGGGTTGGGGTTTGCATACATGACGTTCGTGTAATCTGACTCCCAACTAGGTTCGCTTGGTTCTTCACTATAGTAAGACTCACCATGTTCTGGAGACTGCATGTAGTAAGCCTCGGGACTATCGACATGTGTAGAATCAAAGCTATGGTCACTTGGGTCACTTTCTGAGATCAATGGGGTCACTGGTACTATGGCCCTATTCAGGTTTTCTTCTGCAACAGCATACTTTACTGGAATCACGTTAGCGGGGTTTGGAGGCTGTTGAGCTAGCACCGGTTGGGGTCTCTGCTGGGCCTGATATTGTGGTTGATAGGATTGTTGGGGTCTAGCATATTGTGGTGGTGGAGGGTACTGGTTCTGGTATCTGCCTTGTTGGTAGGGCTGAGGGTAGGGTTGCCTAACTGCCTGCTTGTTGTATGGGCAATCTTGCGCAGTGTGGTTTGTGTACTTCCGTTCTATGGTGCAGTACTGGCTACTAGGGTTTACTTGGGGTTGAGCCATAATAGGGCAGACATTCGCCATGTGGTCGCCACCACAAGTATAGCATCTTTTCACAGGGCCAAACCTAGGAATTTGTTTGCTAGAGACACCTAGTTTTTGTGCCACTTTCTCTGCGAGTTCCTCAATTGATGTGGATTGCATGGAAGAGTGACTAGAAGCACTATTTGAATCTTTGTAGATTTTGGAAAGCTCTAGTTCCTCCCCTAGGTTATCTTCAATGTCAATGCACATGCGTACACACTCTTCTATAGTCCTAGGGTCCTTCAGATACACATAGGATCTCAATTTCGTACTCAGCAATCCATCAAGGAATAAGGCTACTTGTTTAGCAGATGTGGGTAGCTCCGAAATAGGGCACCTTTCCAGGTATTGCCTAAATCTTCTTCCTGCAAGTCTCACGGTCTCTTGAGGGGTTTGCTTGAAGCTGTGAATCAATGATGAGGTATTGTGTCTTATGCCACTCTTAGAGAACTCTACAATGAAAGCCTCTAGGAGTTGGTCTATGCTCCTGAACTGACGCTCATCCAATGGTTGAAACCATGTAAGTGCTGTGTTCCTAAGGGTTAGACCGAAGGCATTGTACTGCGTGAACAGATCCTCAACCTGTTCAGCTCTCAAGACTTGCTTGAACTCCGCCACATGATCATAGGGATCTCCTGTGCCGTCAAAGTAATTCTTCATGGACTTAACTAGCTGGGTCGGTCTCAGAGTTCTTGTGTGCTCTCTAGGTCTCGGCAGAGGGAATCCATCTACATTTCTTTGGTTCCTGTGGGCTCTATGCATCTCAGGCTCTACCCTATTTGTCTCTGTTCTCGTTCTTTCTCTGCCCACTGGGTTGGCAAAGCTTACTTCTGGTCTATCTCTACTTCTGTCTCTTTGCGTACCATGAGCTTGGGAAGTTCCAGCCCCAGGGTGACCATAGGATACATTTGATCTTGGTTGAGGGAAAATAAATTCACCCTTCCAAGTGTAAGCATGCCTATCATTTTCTGTCACCACAAAGATCCGTTCTGAAGCATGATCTAAGTAGGTCACTCTGCCTGGGCTATCCGGATCCTTAAACTCATAGATCATGATATTTCCTATGTCTGTTGGCTGATTAGACTTATACCTCCAAAAGGCTTCATCAGTTTCTCGATAGAGGAGCAACTCTATGCTCTTGTTGTCTTGGGGTACCCACTCAGGTGTGATAATCCTAGTGAGAACTGATTTACCTCGAGGGGTTCTAGGTTCCGCACCCATGTTCCCTTGTTCCAGGTCACCTAAGTCCGCTTCTGAGATTACATTCCCAAAGTCATCTGTCCTATCAGGGTGACTAGTGACTACATATATTGTTCCTTCTTTGTCCAGATATGCACCATTTTCAAACTTGACAGCTGGGTGCTCTAGTCCTATGGATTGGTCAGGGTTTTTAATCTGGACCACGGATCTTCCTAGGCCGTCCTCATAGATGCTAGCACCTAATCGGTTGGTCCTAAGGTACTCTAGCTGCGTTTTGTAAGGGCCTTCTACCCTGTACAGGTAAGGCACACCTGAACTTCCCGTTGGTCTGTCCATACCTTGAGACATCCCTGATTCACTGGTATCCGAGCTAGGGTAATGAGAGTGGTGACTCAACTGCTGGGCCCAAGACCTTGCAGTATGATTGACACTAGCCTCTGAAGACCTAAGGCTTTGTCTTTCTCTTGCTAGGTGTCGTCCTGATCTAAGGTTCATATGCCTAACTGATTAACTCAATTTTTTGCCCAGAGTACAACCTCGTTGCCGATCAATTGGTATCAGTTACTTGATTCTTTTTAGTTATTTCTCGTGTTTAAGGTCTTGTCTGATATTTCGTCGTCAGGAATACTTGAATGTTCTGCGCACTTTCAGGTTGATCGTTCCACGTTAGGTTCTTTTCCTTTATGTTATCGGCCGTACGGAGATTAAATTTTTAGCTTGAACTTGAGTTTTTAGGTAGTCTTCAACTTGATAAGTGCCTATCGTCGCTCCGACTTACTCCTACCTCTCGTCGTTCTTAGCTTAAGCTAGGGATTGACAAGGGGAGTTGAGAATTTCCAACCTTTTCGTTTCCTGCTTGGTTGCCTTTGAATGCCCAGGAAGTGTGTTCCCAAGCTTGCACTTACACTTGCTCAAAACGCCTTGCGATGCTCTCAATAGATCTGTAAGTGTTCCAACGTTAGCTCAAGACTTAAACTCCAAAGACAGAACCAATGATTTTCATTCAGGTAGCACAAACACAAACTTGTATAGTGATTTTCAAGAAAACAATCCTAAGAACCCCTGACTTTGATCCCCCTTGATATGGTCAACTTCAAAATACACTATCTGAGTATATGCCACGAGCTTTCCGACAAGCCCAAGAGCTCAAAAAATGGATTTCGTATGAAAAAGTTATGACTGTTCAGGGTTTAGGGGGTTGAAACAGGATTCAAACTGGCTGACAGATCCTAAGATTTTCTCCCAAGACACAAGTGTAGGAACCTCAAAAATGCTAATGGATTGACTATTGTGCCCCAAAAATTGCCCCAAATTTTGAAATAAAAAAAACCCTAATTTTTTTGGCCGAAAAGCCTGTCAATCGCGATCGACGGGTCTGTCAATCGCGATTGACAGAGGAGTCCGTCGGGGCTGTCAGTCGCGATTGACAGTGTCAATCGCGATCGACAGAGTCGATCGTGGCTGTCAATCGCGATCGACAGTATCAATCGCGATCGACACGTTTTCCGGATTTTTCGCCGAGATTTCAGTCAATCGGGGTCCTATCAGTCGCGATGGACACGTGGCTACGCGCAAAAGTCAATCAATCGTGGAATTTCAATCAATCGCGATCGACGGTGTCAATCGCGATTGACAGAGGTGTCGGTCGTGGCTGTCGATCGCGATCGACGGTATCAATCGCGATTGATAGGGTCCTACGTGGCAGTCAGTCGATCGTGGAGGTCTGTCGATCGCGATTGACAGGGTCTGTCGGTCGCGATTGACAGGGTCTGTCGGTCGCGATTGACAGGGTCTGTCGGTCGCGATTGACAGAAAACCTCGGAATTTTTCTACTGTTTTTAGTGTTTTAGGATGTGCTCCTTGTGCTTGTTCTAGTGGTGCACTTACTTTTGTGAAAAGCCAAAAATTTCTGTCAGTCGCGATCGACAGAGGCCTGCGATCGCGAGACAGTTTCTTCGAATTTCGTACCTGCGCGCAGCGTGCTGGGGATGATGATGATGGCAGTACCTGCAAGAATCACAACAACATGCAAAAACAGTGCAAGCAATATCGCTCTCTCGCTCTCTCTCACAAGTGGAATGGAGGAAATGAGGTGGAGATGGTGATATGATCAAAACTGAAAATTTTCGCGATGATGGAGATGAAGGTGGGAGATGGTGATGATGATGATGTTGATGAAGATGGTGAAGAAAGTAAAAGAAAATCGATGAGAGTGAAGAAAATACCTACAACTCCAACGCGTCAACTCTACATCTTACCATCACACGCTCGTCCTCAAATCTCGATCCCCGGCAACGGCGCCAAAATTTGGTGTAGCTCTATGATGAGTAGCACCTCCTTTAATGTCAATCCGGGAAGACGTGAGGATGGTATGAAGACCTCGAGCAAGTGGCGGCACAAGTGCGTGAGTGAGAAGCACACAAGCATGCACACACATACACACACACGCGCACACACAGCAAGACAAAGAGAGAGAATCAATGGAGTTCTTTAGATTACTTTCAAAAGCTCTTACAAGTTCGTTTCAATTACAATCTAACCCCAAAAATGAGCTCTCTAGCTCTTTTTATAGTTTTTGACTAGCTTTTGGCCCTGTCCAGACCTAGTGTCCGGCCTAGTTAAAAATTAGGTTCCAGGGCTTATTTGAGGGCTCAAACGATATCTAAAAAATACGAAATTTGGCAGGTAGATACTTCTACTGCTCCTCAAGCTCAAGGACTCCTTGGCTTGCACAAAATGGAGCTACAAAAAGATGAAATGATATTTACAATGGTGCTTAGTGATGTTAATCACTTTTAATGGGTGTAGAGGTTTTGAAAGATTAAGGTTGCCTTAGTGCTAAATCTGCGTGAATGTTCATAAGTGCTTCTTCTTGAAAAATTGTTGGCCTACTTGCCGGGTCTTCGTTGACTTCCTTGTCTGCTTGGGCCTTCTCTTCTCTCGGACTCTCTTCCTTGTCTTGTCAATCCTTCAGCTCCAGCTCCAACAACAACGCATTTGGACTAACGTTAAAGAATACCGCTTTAACTTGGTTCCAACCTCTGCAACAAAGGCAATTTAGAGACATCCATCACTTTTTACAGTCATTCATCACTGAATTCTCTAAAAGTGGGGTTAGACATGACACGTCTTCGTTGATTCATAGCTTTAAACAAACCCCTCAGGAAACAGTTAGACTGGCAGGACGTAGGTTTAGACAATATGTTGAACGATGTCCAATGCAAGAGCTACCCTCACAAGCCAGGCAAGTGTCATTGTTTCTAGATGGCTTGTTGAGCTCTAAACTACGCTCCTACGTGTACCTAAAAGAACCCAGAACGCTAGAGCAATGTGTAAGAATTTGTATAGACATTGAGGACAACTTAGGAGACGAGTTGGAACTCTCAAAGGTCTATAAGGACTCAGACTGTTCATCTCTAGCATCCACAAAATTGTCTAACTCGATAGAAGACCTAGCAGAAAAAGTGGCCTAGAAACTAGGAGTTTCTAGCAAACCTAGGGTGCTAATGAACAAGCGTTGTTACACCTGTGGTGGTGACCATATGGCAAATGTGTGTCCCAATGCACCACAACCTCAAGCCAACCCTAGTGGCCAATAGTGTACAATTGAAAGAAGATACACAAATCATACGGCTCAGGACTGCCCTTACAACAAACAAACCGTGAGACAGAACTACCCGCAAGCATACCCACAGCCAGGTAGGTATCAAGGCCAATACAATGCTCAGCCGTATTACTATAGGCCTCCTCAGAACTACCCATACCAGGCTCAACAGAGACCTCAACCTGTCTTAGCTCAGCAGCCACCCCCACCAGCGAATATCATCTCAGTCAAATACGCTGCTGCAGAAGAGAGCCTAAGTAGGGCCTTAGTGCCTTCTTCACCTTTGATCACGGAAAGTGACCCGAACTCAAACAGTTTTGACTCTATGCATGTAGATAGTCCACCCGCATATTACACAGAGTCACTAGAACACGTAGAAACATATCATTATGATAGTCCACCAGTGGAACCTAGTTGGGAGCCCGACTATGCTAATGTGATGTACACAAACCCAAATCCACGGCCCCAATTGAGACAACAAAGACCACAGGGCCCTAGAGGACCATGCTTTAGGTGCCAAGGAGATCATTTCATAAAGGATTGTCCACATCCCCCAATGGCAGGACAATCACAGTACTATAACATCCAAGGCTTTTGTGCTGATTGTGGCAAAGAGCACATAATAAAAGATTGTCCTAAGAACCGTGCTAATGCTTCGAATGTGACACCGATCAATGTGATAGGTATTGTAAATAACGCAGATGGATCCAACCCTACATACGTGCCTATCCAAGCTATAACAAGAGCCCAGGCGCTCTTACAGAACCAACAGCTTAATCAGGAGAAAGTAGCTGGAACTAGTGAAGTTGCAGAATCTAGCTATAAAAAGACAAAATCTTGGAAAGATTCTAGAGAAAGAATTAAGAGAAAATGGAGTAAAAAGATAACTGAGTTGGAAGGAAGTTTGAAGGAATCTAGAGCCAAAATTCTAGAATTGACTTCTCAGGAATTAAATCACGAGAATCCAGCTCAGAAATCAGGATCAGTTTTAGCGGAACCCATACCAGAAAATCTAGACATGATGTTTCGTGCATATCAGGCTAGATTAAAAGAGGGACCTCAGGTAGCTCAAATGAGCAAAAACTACCCTCGAGCTGATCTAGAAATTGAGAGAACTAAACTTTGCATGAAGATGGTAGAATTAGCACAAGCTTTGTTTGAAGCCTCTAGATATCTTAATTGGAATAACATGGCAAAACCTGAATTACATTTTCAAGGACTAATGGAGAGGCTAGAAGATTTGATTGAAAGCAAAGAGAAAAAGGATCAGCATAGGAACCCTATTGTCCCAGAGACACAGGAAAGGAATGCTCCATCCCTGTCTCAAGTACCCAATACAGAAAGTCAAGACAACCTATCTTCCATACATAGATATTCACATGAATTTTTGAAAGAAATCCAGGAAGAGAAATGGAGAAAAGAACAAGGAACCCATCCTCCTATTCAAGAAATAGATGACTTGCAAGAGCAATTTCCCCAAGACATTCCCTCTATATACGATGATGTAGAGGAAGAACAACTGAGTGAACACACAGGATTTGAATCTAATTCTTTACAAGAATTACCTCAGTTCACAAGACCTTGGGAAGCAAAGTCTATTAGTACGAGAGCACCCACGATAATAGTGAGGAATGAAGAATCAATAATCCCTAGAAACACGGAAGTGATCAAGAATACCAAAATACAATGTAATCTCACTCTAGAGGAGTTGTTAAAGGTAAAACCAGAATTGTGGAAACATGTAGCAAATCAATTCCCTGAGCTTGCTACTACTCCCTCACAAATAGGATCACAAAAGAAGGTACCAGAGATACCCGTAGAAAAGATCGGAGATGTAAGCGAAGGAGAGGAAGGTAACACTTATCTTCCGATAACCCATCAGGGCTACACCACAAAAGCCATCTTAGATTCAGGAGCCGGAGTAGCCATTGCTACCACCGCTTTATGGAAACGTTGGGGTAAGCCAGCATTGAGACCCACCAGGATGAAGCTATAAATGGCTGATGGACACATAGAAAAACCATTAGGCTTACTAGAAGGCATATCTCTCACCACTTGTGGCATAGAATTTGAGCATACTTTCGCCATTTGTGACTTTGCAAAAAATCATGCATATGAGATGATATTGGGACGACCATTCATGCGTCAGTTGCAAATTGTACAAGATTGGGGAACTAATTCTTTGTACTTGCAACATTTAGGAGTGACTACCAAAGTCAACTTTAAAGACTATTCACATAGAGATGTACCCCCAATACAATGGAATACCATCCATAAGACACCAGTAGAGACAGAATCCGTGCACTCATTAGAATCAGATCCTTCTTGGTTGCATGAGGATACCCATTTATGGATGTGTAAAGTAGCAAAACAAGAGGAAGAAAGGTTAGAAGCCAGGACCTTAGGTGCAGAACAACATCCACGAACCTTTCAAGATCTAGCCTACGCACCTGTAGTATTTCCAGACGAAGAGTTTGAACCCCATGGTTGGGCAGAAATCCTAGCAACCATGGACGTAGCCATCAATGAAGAACAATGGACACCCCACTGTGACGAGGATGGCTATGACATTTCAGTTTTCACGATAGAGCCAATCATGTGCGATGCAATTTTAGAAGAGTGTGAACCTAACACTGATGCATTTGAGGATGCAAGCGATTTTGATTTAGAATCAATTATCATGGACTCTCCATTTGCATCAGAGGAAGAATATTTCTTCGAAGTAGAGACTCACCCTCAGAGACACGAGGAAATTACGAATGAGGTGAGGTTAGCCACAGAAGTGACTACTAAGAGTGAAGGCAAGAAAAGAAAGAAGAAAGAAACCATGTCAGAAAGAGAAGAATCCTTGTTTGAAGTACCCGAGAACTTTAAGAAATATGAAATCGAAGATAGAAGGATCATGGTACGAATGCCTAATAGAAAGGCGAATGACGGACAAGTATATGATAACCGAGAGAAAACCAAGAAGATAATAGTAGCCATAGAAGGAGAAGAAGAAAAATGTACATACATAGGGCATGATTTGACGAAGGAAGAAGAAGAAGAATTAGTTGCCCTATTGCGCGAATATAGAGATGTTTTCGCTTGGAGTTACAAAGACCTGAAAGGAGTAGATCCAGATATATCTTCTCATAGAATCCCTATGACTCCAGAGGCAAAACCGACAAAACAGAAACCGTACACGTACAATGATAACTACGCTGCGAAGATTAAAGAGGAGATAGATCGCTTGATAGAAGCAAGATTCATTTACGAAATTGAGCATACCGAATGGGTATCTCCCATTGTGGTTGTGCCCAAGAAGAATGGAAAATTGCGTGTGTGTATTAACCTTAAAAAAGTTAATGCCGCAACGATTAGAGATAGTTATCCTCTTCCTATCACGGAACATCTATTGGAAAGAGTTGCGGGCAAGGAAGTTTACAGCTTTCTTGATGGATTTTCAGGCTATAATCAAGTAGCCATTGCTCCAGAAGATCAACACAAGACGGCATTTGCCACTGAATGGGGCATATTTGCATTTCGTGTGATGCCATTTGGCTTAACAAATGCACCCGCCACTTTCCAGCAACTCATGTGTCATGTTTTTAAGGAATTCTTACGCAAGAGTTTGGAAGTCTATGTCGATGACTTATGTGCTCATTCAAATGTAAGACAGACACATATCCCAGAGTTAAGACAAATATTTGACAAATGTCGAGAATATCAGGTTTGTTTGAACCCAGAAAAATGCGTTTTCATGGTCAGACAAGGCAAAATTCTAGGACACATTGTGTCAAAAAATGGAATCTCTACGGATGAAGAAAAGGTGAAGGTAATTGCAGATTTACCTAGACCAACTAATGTGAAAGAGGTACAGGCATTTATGGGCCATTGCGGTTATTATAGGAGATTCATACACATGTATGCAATCATAGCCAAGCCTTTGTACTCTCTTTTAACCAATTTTGAATGGACAGATGAATGTGAAAATTCATTCAATGAACTCAAACGACGCTTGTGCTCAGCACCTATATTGACTACCCCAGTTGGAGTAAGCCTTTCCATGTACATGTGGATGCATCCAATTATGCCATAGGATGCGTGTTAGGACAACCCACGAATGAAGGTAACATAGATCTCCCCATAGCTTACGCGAGCAGACAATTGAACGCAGCAGAAAGAAATTACACCACGACGGAACGAGAAGGATTAGGGATGATCTACGCAGTAAAGAAGTTTAGGCACTACTTGTTGGCCAACAAATTCAAGTTCTTTACAGATCATCAAGCCCTATTGTATTTAGTCAGCAAGCCATGTAACACAGGACGACTAATACGATGGTTTCTATTACTCATGGAATATGATTTTGAAGTCGTATTCAGGAAAGGAAAGACACATCTTAGAGCTGAACACCTTTCAAGATTAACCTCAGGAGAAGATCCTCAAGGAGTAGTGGATGATCTACCAGACGCATATTTGTTTAACCTTGAGATAGCACCAGAATGGGCTAAACCTATAGTCCGAATTCTGACATACGGACCCAAGAATCCTAGGATAAAGATCAAAGAGGGAGAGATTACCAAGTCTCAGAGATACCAAATAATGGCAGGAAGCATATATAAACAGGATAATCAAAAGATTCTTGCTTGTTGTGTAGATGAATCAGAACATGCGATTTGGTTGCAATTAGCACACATAGGTGCATTAAAGCAACATCATTCAAAACATCGAACATTACAGACTCTGCATAGACTAGGAGTATATTGGCCTACGATGGAAGCAGATGTCTACAAATTGTGTAAAGAATGCCATGTTTGTTGTGAAAGACCCCCAGTAGAGCATGCTACATTATATCACGTGTCTCTCACACCAGACTGGAGTGAACCTTTAGTGACATACTTGAGGACGAAGACATTCCCTCAAGGAATGACCTTAGCTCGACAACGCAGTCTGGAGCAGGAAGCTCAAGATTACTCACTTATTGGCGATAACCTATACAAAAGAGGAAGAGATGGATATCTAAGACAATGTGTTCATGAGAGTGATTATCTGAGCATACTAGAGACTGCACACCAAGGTGTTGCAGGAGGTCAATTTGGACCCGATAGGATAATCAAAGCCATCCTCTTTGCAGGATTATGGTGGCCCACTCTTCACATGGATGCTCATACCTATGTAAAGAGATGTGATGTGTGCCAAAGAACTCAGTTTCCTACTCGCAGAGACGAAATGCCATTGAAACCCATGTTGGGCAGACGTGCATTTTCTAAGTGGGGTATAGACTTTGTAGGACCCATTAACCCCCCTGCAAAAGGTACACATGCTAAATACATTATTGTGGCAACAGATTATCTTACGAAATGGGTAGATGCAAAAGCCACGACAAAGAATGATGCACACACAACTGCAAAATTCTTATTTGAGAATGTCTTTACAAGATATGGATTGCCTATAGAGTTAGTGAGCGATCGAGGCACTCACTTTCTAAACCAAGTCATTGAATATTTGTTACAAGATTTTATGGTGATTCATAAGAAATCCGCACCATATCATCCTCAGGCCAATGGTCAGGCTGAAAGCACTAATAAGATCCTTTGTAACGTACTGACGAAACTCGTGAACAACAAACGTTCAGATTGGGACAAACAGTTACACCACGCTGTTTGGGCATATCGAGTGGCCTACAAGACCGTACTCAATGCAACTCCCTTTCATATGGTTTTTGGTCAGAATGTTGTGCTTCCTTTGGACTTCTTGATACCGACCCTTAAGGTTGCACAAGAACATCAGTGGACCGGCCATGAATTATCAGCGAGAATAATGGACTTGGAACGATTAGGAGAAACTAGGCTAAAGGCAGCAGCAGGAATATATGCAGCGAAGAAGCGACAGAAAGCATATTTTGATGCACATGTGAAAGATAAAGGCCTAAAAGAAGGAGATTTAGTTCTAGGATATACGCTAAAGCAACACGCACGTAAGTTAGAAAAGCGAGGTTATGGACCTATGATCATTAACAGACTCTCAACAAGTGGAGCAGTACAATTAGCCACTTTAGAAGGAGATATAATGCCTAATTATATTAGTGGCTGTAGAGTCAAGCTATATCAGGAACCTCTTACTGAGGATATGCTTAGACGACTCACGTTGGCAAAGAAGCGTAAGGAGGAAGAAAATAGAATACGAGCGGAAGCTCAGGCAGAAGCAATAGAACGCATTAAACGCATGAAGTTAAGAAGACAAAGACTAGGGAGAGAACATTATAACCATCTGGAAACTACACCCAGATACCCCATGGCCATGTGTCAAGTAAAGTCAAACCCTCATCCTAGTATAGTGGACAGGAGACCATTCATTACAGTCAGGCTAGAGCACGGCAACCCTTGCCAAGAGCTCAGGGCTTTAATTGACTCAGGTGCTGCGACTAGTGCGATTAGATGGTCCCACTATAAGGACTCAGGAATAGAAATGCGGCCAATTGAGGCATACCTCATAGGCCTAGGAGGCATGGAAACCCCTTGCATGGGTGAGGTGGACCTTCCTATCCTCATTAAGGATGTGACCATGACTGCGAAGCTACTAGTGTGCCATGATGACGACCTGATAGAACCCCTAATCCTTGGCCAAGATTGGCTATACGATCACTCAGTGGACCTAAATCTTAGACAAGGCTCCTTACAGATTGGAACCTTAGAACAGAAGCGAGTGATACCGCTTGACTTCCCTAACGGCATTCCGATTGAGGTTTGTAACCCTAGACCCTATGAAACGCATGCGTCGGAAGACCGGAAGATCTTGGGTCAGACCAGTCACGTTAGGTCTACACCAACCCACTCGGGCTTGGCTATGGACAGTTGTCAATCAGAAGGACGACAGGAGATCTTCCCTGGGGCTTCCTGCAAACTAGAAGGGGCGGCTACCCAACCGCTAGGGCAGATGAACACAATCAACGGTCAGGTGGGTTGCATCAGCGGCCAAATGAGCACAACACCCTGCGGTGCTCATCCTTCCAAACTTGCTGCGGACTGGCCTAGATTAAAGATAAAGAACGAATCACTTCCTAATGGGCAGGTCACGCAAGTGTTGGATCTCCCTTCTTTTCCAAAGCAGAGCGTCCATGGGACCTCTCAAACCCAACCACGAACGAGTCAACCACAACAGAGGAACCCAGACTGACGACATCACCAGACAAGGCAAAGAAAGCAGCAGTATCAACATCACAGAACAAGTGGCATGAAACAAATATGGGTGCCAAAAGGACAGCAACCACAGGCTATTGGCAACACTGCAGGCGAGAGCAGGACAAAGTTTCAACAGAAGCAGAGTCAGCATCCAAAGTCCCCTCGATCTTCTTCCCCAAGTACCAATACTCGGCAGATTTGGATCGCCAAGAAGTATCTTATCAATCGACCCACACCCATGCAGATTTGGGTACCCAAGCAATGTATTATAGCCCAACCCTCTAGCCATGTAATATATACCCCTCAGAAATCTTTCCATCCTTCAATACCACCAAACCCGATACCACTTTTCGTCCCTCAGCAGAAACACACCACCCACTCAAAGACTCTTAGGAAATGGATACCGAAACGTATCCAGACGTCTTCTTGTACCCCATTATCTAACGATTCTCCCACCCCGTTTAAACTCCACCCTTGTACTAATTCACCCTCAACCAAACCCTGTATAAATTCATACACCCAAACCCCACATCATGCATAATAAAAGCTCATCAAGAAATGTATGCATAATCTGAACCATGTAGGTGTCTAGAGACCTGCATTAGTTTTGCAAATAATCATTGCATCAATCACTTCACGACACTTGGCTACACGGGTTACACATCGGTTATGGAAAGGGATTGCGGTCTCACCTTAATGGGATCATAATTAATTTCCATACTAATGTGTTAATCTTTTGTAGCAGATCTTTTCCATTAGCTCATCAGTCATCATGCAAACCGAAGCAGGCCCATCAGAGGCTGGCCCCAGTGCACCGGTGGCCACTATTGGAGAATTACTCGCGGAATCTTATCCTACGATGCAACCACCAGAGTTTCAAGGTTTTTCAGGACCCATGCCAATCGATGATCCTCCTAGAGGATATACTGAGAAGATTCATCATAATTCTCACTGGTTTCAAGGCCTAGCAGGACCTTTAGCAGACGCTGAATTCATATTTGAGGCCAATTTGGCATTTGATCTTCGCACATGGACCAAGTACCAGTTCTTTTCACGAGAATTTGAAGGACTGCAGAATACACAAGATCTAACGCACGTTTGGGCACGAGCAGGATTTACAGAGTATTTTAGCGACCCTCTGCCTAAACCTGATTTTTACAGATGCTTTTACTTGGTAACCACCTTAACAGCTTCAGAGAACAAGGATCTACCCGGCACATTCATGTTACCATCCTTGGTAAATGATCCTCCATTTAGAAGGTTTTATTTGTCTAAAGATTTAATTCGCGCAGCTCTGAAAATACATGGAACACACACTCCAACGGAGAAAGAACGGCTAGTCCCAGAGCAGATGAAACGTGGTGACGTAACTAAGTGGGAGGATATTTCAGCTATAACACCTGAGCTCTCTAAGCCATTACGGATATGCATGCAGCACTTTGCTTTCCCAGCTCAGGATCGTTTTACCATGCCCCACAAGAGAATCTGGTTTGGATTATACTTAGCATGTACTGGACCGCAAACGGTTGATCTCGCTAGCTGGATAATTGATGAGCTCTATTTGGCACAACATCGATGGGAGCGAAAGAAGGTAATCAATGGGTGCTGTGCCCTCACCAGGATCATATATATGTGCTTGGCATATGATTTACCCATAGAGCGTGCCATGACCAGTGAGGAACTGAAAGCATTCAAAGGGACCACTAGGAAGGCTAGAAAGTCTAGCAAAGGCAGAGCCGGAAAGCGGATGAGAGGTACTATCCCGTGCCTACAAGTCCCAGAATCACCCTTGCCACAACCATCTCCAGAGCAGTCACCAACAGCAGCCACTCCCACGGTACCACCAATTCGTATACGGTTATCAAGACCAGTTACGCCGGAGGGCACCACCAGTACTATTACACCCCAAGCAGCCACAACCACAGAACCTATCACCACAGCAGCTGAACTTCCCACCACTATTGGTGCAGAAGCTTTCTCTTTTCCAATACCGCATTTAGAACCAGGACAAGCAGAGCCACTGGACCAAACTTTTGATTTTGAGATGCCCGATGCATTCTCCAACGAGTTCCAGTTTTCAGAAGGACAAATGTTTTCTCAAGAATTTGAAAGGCCTAGCTACCCTACCACACCCAGGGATCAGCCACAAGGACAGGTCGTGTCCAGCTCTGATTACGAAAGAACAGCAACCGATGACGACGAAGGAGACGACGAAGCTAGCCAGGGAACAGAGGAATCCCAAGAGCATGAACAGACAGACGGCCAAGGCCAACAAACAGACACACATGGTGATATAAGTACCCATGAAGATGAAACTTACGAGGCAGCAGCTTACACACTAGCTATCAAGAAGCTGTATAGAACTATGGAAAAAGTTTGGGCACGCAAGAAGCTGACAGAGGAAGAGAGCCAAAAAATAATAGAACAAGAACTTGTCACAGGTGGATTCGAAGACGCATACATCAAAGGATTCAAAGAATTAGTCAAATCAGTAGGCTCCAACGAGGCACTCAGGTACTTGCAAAGAAAGCCACTACCACAGTTTGACCCCCGCCGAGTACGACTACTTTCAAAGCCCGGCGAATACATTCGTGTACCAACCGGAGCACAATCTTCAGAACAAGCCAGGGAGGCACGCCTCGTCCCCGAAAGTTCATTGGCCGTAGAAACCATCTTTGTAGATTCCCCACCCCGCGCTACAGCTGTACAAACCTCAGTAGTCACTGAAGTACCGACCACCCCAACCGCTCCCCTCTCACCACCCGTCCATCCAGCCTCCCCTCTTCACCCTCCTTCCCCCAGACCCACATCTTCATTCGCCGGTGGTGCGGCAGAAATTGTCTTTACGACCACTAACCCCACAATTCCTGCACCCATTAACCCTAGTCTACCCCCTCCCACACCCACCTTTCTACCCAACCCATTCCTTCATCAATCTTTTCCATCTTTCCCCACAACTCCAAGACCCCTTTTCCCATTCCCCCCGCCCTTAACCTTCTCCCCCGTCTCACCGCCCCGACCCACTGTAACCCCTCTTTCCCCTTTCCACCAAGCTGCTCCAGCCAGCCCCCCTGTAAATTACCCCTCAACCTTTGTAAATCCCGTATTTACACCAGCACGAGCACCCACGATCACACCCATATTCACTGTCACCGCACTAGACACGTCCACTGACATGGACATCTCACCACCCACAGCACCATCACTCACTTCACTCACGGCACAAACATTTTTAGGCACATCACAATTTTCAACAATCACTACATCATCCACCTCTCCATCCCCATTCCCCATTCCCGTTGCATCTACACCAACTGCATCTTCATTTAGCACCCCATTAATACTATCACCCACTGTAGATAATGCATTCCGACAGATGTTCATGTGTATGACGCAAGTAAGAGATGAGTTCACATCTCTTGGTGATAATTATCAGCAGCTGCAGAGGACAACCAATGACTTACAGTTGCAGCTTAATTTATTGTCCATTGAGAATGCCTCTCTGAACAACCGCTACCAGGAATTACGCGAGGCTTATCACAAATTGGAACTAGAAAGCGGAGAAAAGACCAAGGAAGCCACTACTGACCTGGATAACTTATTAAGAGCCCAGACGGTCCGCAATGCAACGCTAACACGAAACATGGGCTTACTCAGAAGACACCTAGCAGCCGCCAAGGAAGAAAACCAGCGCTTACAGGATCAGAACAGAGAAAACTTAGAAGCAGCGCTCGACCACCCAGACCAACCACTCAGTCCTAGCAGGTTCAAAGCCATTCCTTCAGACTCGATGAGGATGCTGCTAGACAATCATGTAAGATTACTAGATGAATACGACCGCATGAACGAGGAGTTACAGAAACTCAAAGAAGATCACAAATTCCTCCAGTTACGAGAACCGGCACACCAAGACATACCAGAACCTGTGGACCCCTCTCCTGACCTCCTAGAGGAACTCAACTCATTACGGGCCCAGGTATCGACCCTTGAATCAAGGATTGCAGTATATGAGGCGCCACCAAGGCCAGATTCCCCACCTGAGCTTCCAGCTGAGGAAGAAACGATCACCATCCCGGTGGAGGAAACATTTGAAGAAGCGTACGAGCCACAACCCATCCCAGGCGGACGCGTCACGGCCGAAGGTCAGATGACGTACGAACTTCCGACCCCCGCGTGGATGAAGACTATTGAGGAACTTGGAACAACGCACTTAGCGAGAGTAGAGGCACAATTACATGCCATGGCGATGATAGAAGAAAGAATATTACAGTCTCCATTCTTTGCTCATTTGGCCCCGCGACGATACATATCTGGGCACGAGCTACAGTATAAACCGTACTTCATGTTAATGGCCGAATACCAGTTAGCCATTGAGAAAGAGACAGGTAAGAAACCATCGCATGCAACTCAATTCGAGGCGGATGATTTGCCACTAGATGCACAGAAAGGAAGGATCTATCAACCAGAGTGGCGAAAAGATTTACTTCAGCAGTATCCAGAGATGATGAGTACATGGGTAAAGGCACCTTTGCATTTGAAGTATAATCCGTGTTGGGGACCAGTGCCACGACGCCGCTCCTGGACTGCCTTTGCTATTAAGGTACAAAACAATAAGCAGTGCCAAGACTGGTTGAATTACCCCTATTTTAAGCCACCCATTGAGTTACCAACTGTTGGCTACATGATGGCTACAATTCGCCACTGGCTCCCTAGATTAAAGCATATGGATGATATAGCGGCGCATATGACTGTCAAAATCTTTGAAATGATGCAAATGATTTTTAAAGTCTTCCGACGCGTCAAGGCACCACATGTCAACACCCCGGGCTTTGAGCATGGCAATTTCGATCTGGTCTATGATACGAGTACAACGCCATCGCTACGGGTGTGTTATGCCTGCCACTGCAGAATAAAGTACCTACCGGCGTGCTACAAGCAGACATTCGAAGAGATGTTCACAACCGGCTTCTGGGAATACCATTTAGAGGTATTCATAAGCAGGCCTACACATTTATTACAATTATTTGCCTGTGAACGAATGGTCTATTCCACACACTATCAGCTCCCGCCACCGGAAGAACCGCAACCAATCGACTGGGAGAAACTCGAGGCCGACCTGGCCCGAGGCATTCATATGTCCGAGCACACCCTCGCTCAAGACCTCCTACAGAACTATATCCGGTAGACCTCACAGCAAGGTTCTGTCAGGGACGACATAAGCGAGAGGGAGGGGGGTGTTGGAAGCAGCCAGAGGCACAGACGACACGGAAGCATGTAACGACGGAGCAGTGAGCCAGTGGAATCTTTTTTCAAAGAATCATGTTCTAAAAATACTTTCCAAAAACCTCCAACAGTGATTTTTATCACTATTGTAACATATGTAACATAAAAAACCCCATTTTGTAATCCATAGCTCCATTTTGTGCAAGCCGAGGAGTCCTCGAGCTTGAGGAGCTTAGGTAGAACAAGTGTATCAATTTTCGTTAATTTTAGACATCGTTTACCCTTCCAAATAGCATCTAGGACCTAATTTTTAACTATGCCGGTCACTAGATGTGAAACCGGTCAAAACTAGTCTAGAAACTATAAAAAGAGCTAGAGAGCTCATTTTTGAGGTTAGCTTGTTGGAGTTTAGAGTTCTTTTGAGCTTGTAATAGTGTTCTTGAGTAATAGAGTTGATTTCTCACCTTCCATTGTGTCTTGCTTGTCTCTTCGTAGTGTGTGTGTATGTGTGTGTGCATTTCTATGCTTCTCACCTTCACTCTCACTTCATCTCACATTCACGATCTTCATATCACTCCTATCTCTTCCGCGGATTGACATTAAGGAGGTGGAGCTTCTTAACGTGGTTCTCACCATTGTGCTAGAGCAACAGCATCGATCTTCATGGGGATCATATGAGAGCATATTTCCAGATCTACTCCCTTCAGGTCTCTATAGGTCCACGCAAACACATCCCTATATTCCCTTAATAAAGCTACAAGCTCTATTTCTTCTTCTTCGCTTAGGTCTTCCCCTATGTACGTACATCACTCTTCATTCTCTTCAATGGTTACTACAATTTTTTTGGTCTTTTCTTTATTATTTTACGCTTCTCTTATGGTGGACTCTCTTTTAGGCATTCGTACAAAAACTTTTCGGTCTTCAACTTCATATTTCTTGAAACTCTATGGTACTTCAAACAATGATTCCTCCCCTGCTTGTTTCACTACAACTAATTGGTCTCAAGCATAGCCTGAGCTAGTTCTACCATTTTCATACAGATTTTTGTCTATTCAATCTCTAAATCTGCTCTAGGGTAACTGTTGTCTAGGTTTGCAATTGTTGGCCCTTCTTGAAGTGGAGCCAGGTAGGCCTTGAACATCATGTACAAGCCTTTTGGGGTAGGATCTACAAGAATAGATCTTGGTTGTGGTCTGTTTACAATGGGTGGTGGGGTGGGATGAAGTGGAGTGGGTGGGTTTTTGGCATGCAAGGGGTTTTGAGATGTTATGTCTTCTTGTTTTATTTTTGTTTCTCTCAAGCTCTCTTCTAATTCAGATATCTTCCTAGACCACTTACGATTGGAATTTTCTTTGGTATCCTTCCATGTTCTTGTTTTCCTCTTGCTAGGCTCTCCTGATTCACTTGACTCTAATTGTTCAGTTGGATTAGTCTGTTTTAAGGCTTGTGCCCTAGTGACTACTTGTATAGGGGCCACGTTAATGCTACTTGAACTTGAATCCACCACTAAGACTACCACATTAATTGGTGTAACCTTTGGTGCAGTAGAGGGGTGATGAAGTATATCCACTCCTAGTTGCAACAAAAGAATGATAGGCCCTTCCTAGGACCAAATAGTTCACTACCACAGTCCACCAAAAATTGAATTGCTCTCTCGACCTGAGGACTAAACTTATGAAACTCTGCATAGTAGAAATAGGCTCTCTAAGCTTTCCAACAAGCTATAGATCACTCAATTTGGAGAATGTGACCTATGTCCACGTCCTTATACAAGATAGACCAAAATCTACCCAAATAGATAGCTATCACTTATGTGTACCTCTTCACACACATATGTTGAGGAATATGCAGAGATAGACGAGAGAGCTTTCAAGCTCAATATACATAAGAATAAGGAACACTTGATACTAAGATTACATTCAAAAGAAAGCTTACAACAAGAGCTTTAAGAGGAGCTACCTTGCGCATGAAAGGGACAACTACACAAAGAGATATAGGCGATACAAAATCTTAGCCAACGTGAAAACTTCAGCAAGCAGGGGGCTAGCTTAGACCTGGAGTATACACTCCCTCAGTCACCATAAGAGAAGTAAGTTTCTCAAAATCTGGTAATGAATCACTTACATACACAGAGGTTGTGAATGCCTTACATTTATCATCTTCTTTAAGCCTAGTAAGTGTGTGGATGACTAGGTCATCATCATCTGCAACACATCCTATTGAACCAAGTGCATCCGAGATCTCTTTTACTTTGAGTATGAAGTCATTAATGCTCTGATTTGATGACTTCCTAAAGTTGTTGAGCTCATTCTTGAGCTGAATTTTTCTAGCCTTTGTAGAGGTAGAGTACAACCTTTCTAAACACTCTCAAACCTTCTTAGATGTATCTAGGTCTTGGATATGACATATCATGGAGTTGCTTGTGTGTTGAGAAAGAATGAAGATCACTCTCCTATTCCTTTCTTCCCATTCTCTAATGGCTCTCCTTTGATTCTCAATAGGTGTATCTGGATCTATGTATGGCTTCACCTCAATACCACTAACCAACCCCCAAAGACCCTTTCCCATGAGGAAGTTAGATATTCTAAACTTCCAAGGTTCATAATTGGTCTTTTCAAGCTTCTCAATATGAGTATTATAGTCTCCCATTGTGTATGAGACTATAATTGGGTCCTAATCCCTCCTTGGATTGTGATAGATGTGAGAAAGAATGATTACCTTCCAACAAGAGTCTCCACTTGTCGTGAACTTTCAATGATGATAGAAGCTCCCCCTTGCTTCAAATCTTGTTGGTCTTTGCTTCAATCCTTTGCTCTCAAGCAACTTCAAGGCCTCCTCTTGATGTCTTCAATTCTCAATGATGAGCTTTGAGCTTGCAACAAGATCTCTAAGAGGAGCTATCTTGCGCATGAAAGGGACAACTACACAAAGAGATATAGGCGATACAAAATCTCAGCTAAAGTGAAAACTTTAGCAAGTAGGGGGCTAGCTTAGACCTGGAGTATACACTCCCAATGAGAGCCTAAAGATGCAAAAATGAAGCGTGAGGAGGCCATGACTTTCTTCCAAGCTATTGCTTATATAATGCTCTAAAAGTTGGTGTAGAATTAGAATTCAAATCATGCCTCCAAAATGCCCCACTTTTCTCAATCATGGTAGATGGAATCTTGAGCTAAAAAAGTCATGGAAAAGTGGTTGTAGACTTTACCCAAAAGTGAAATGATGTGGCACTTGAGTTAAGCCTTGGTTCACACACATTTGAGCTTGTACATTTCTAACAAGGGGTTCCTTGGACAATCTCTCGAGAGATGTTCTTTACCACACTCAGGACAAAAGCCTTGTATTGTGATGTTCTATCCTTGTCCTAAAGTCGATGGGTGGGGACATTCATGAATGAAATGGTCGCCCTTAGACCTAAAACATGGTGCTCTAAGGGCTTGTGGTCTCGTTTGTCTCAATTGGGGCCTAGGGTCAGGATTTGTATACATGACATTTGAGTATTCTGGCTCCCAATTTGGTTCCATAGGTGGTGCCTCATACTGACACGGATAAGTCTCACTCTGCTTAAGTGACTCTATGTAATAGGATTGTGGACTATCTTCATTGGTGTAGTCAACAATTTGAGCATAGGGGTCATTTTTTGAGAATAAAGGGGTCATCAACACCAATGTTCTATTGGGGTTCTCCTCTACCACTACATACTTAACTGGGATCACATTGGCAGGAGGTGGTGGTTGGTTTCCTAGGACTGGTTGTGGTTGATATGGTGCCTAATATTGTTGTTGGTATTGAGGTTGATATTGTTGTTATGGCCTATGATATGGCTAATGGTATTGGTTTTGATACCTACCCTATTGGTATGGTTACTGATACATTTGTCTAACAACCTACCTATTGTATGGACAATCTTGATTTGTGTGGTTCGTGTGAAGAGAGATGGTGGATGCAATCCAAAGATGAGTTGGTGTTGCTACAAACGGCTTCACAACAACCAATTGAGACTTCAGAGCTGATTAGTAGAACCTTTGAGCTTCCTAAATCCATCAAAATATCAGCCAAGTACTTTGGAACATGTATCCCAAAAGTTAAAGTCAAGACAGACTAGTTGCGAAATGACTAGCTCCCAAAACTTGATATTTTTGGACATACACCTGCTGGAAAAATTGAACACTGCTCTCAACCTGGTAAAAATTAGATAAATTGCTTTAAGGAATAGCAAATAGACTTAGCAAGCTTCCCAATCCAAGTCAAAACACTTCAAATGATGGACTGAGCACTGAGAACAAGATTCATCAATTTCTGGAACATGCCCACCATTCTCGGAACTCTACAGAGATAGACCAGTGAGCAGTAAAATACAGATATCTCCAAACCTATAAATCCAATGACCATGAAAATTGATACGCAAAAACTCGCCAGTAAGAGCTATCCAGTGCAGGTTAAAACACTGAAAAAGGTTGAGTAGAACTCGAGATATGACCTTCTGAAGTTATTGCTCTGAGTGAGTATAGCAGAGAACAAAACAGAGAAGTAGATGATGATAAATGTATAGATTCACATATGATTACAACCACATTGGAAATGAATATTTGCACAATGGGAGTAGAATGATAGAGCTATGGAGTAAGATCTTAAATCTCTAAAAATTGACATGAAGTGGTCACGTACAAGGCTTGCTAATCGCCTCTTCCTTCTTGCTCTTTTTATAGCTATTCTTGGAGGGAGTTTTGAATTCGAATTCGAATGGCTCCACCTAAAAGTGATCCCCAAAGCTAGGAGATATTCCCTCAGCTCAAAAATTCGTGGTTTTAGGTAGATAGAGCCACGAATTTGCTTTTACATCATGGATGAGGTAAGCCATCGTTTTCCTTTTTTCTTTTTTCAATTACAAAAGATAAATTGTACTCTTTTACAAGAGGTGTTCACATGACTACACATGTGACCTACAAATGATCATAATATCAAGCATATCAAACATCTAGGCTTGGGTAAAATGCACCAATAGCTCCCCCTCAAGCCTAAAATGCTTGGCCTCCAAGTAAGTCTTCAATTGTCCTTGATTTCCTGCAAGCCAATCATCAACTTGAATCTACTTAACTTTGTACCATCAAGAGCTTTAGTCAACATGTCTACACATTGCATATCTGTAGAGACATAGGATAGTTGAATATCCTTGCTCATTAGCTTCTCCCTTACATAATGGTAGTGGACTTCAATATGCTTGGTTCTAGCCTAGTATACCGGATTAGCTGCAAGATGTAATGAGCTTGTGTTGTCACCAAAAATGTGGTGTTGAAGAATGAAGTCCAAGATCTGTGTACAAAGACTTTAACCACATAATTTCTTGAGTTGCATTAGCCAAACCTCTATATTTGGCTTCAGTAGAAGATAATGCCATGGTTGGTTGCTTCTTGGATGACCAAGAAATGATTTTTGAACCTGCAAATGATATATACCCGGATGTGCTTCTTCTATTATCTCTAGATCCGACCCAATCTACATCTGAGTAGACCTTTAGCTCAATATCTGAAGTAAATGAATAAAACAAACCTTCATTCATAGTCCCCTTTAGGTACTTGAGGACTCTTTTGGCCGCTTCGATATGTGGTCTTCTTGGCTTATGCATAAACTAACTCAATATGCTAACACTATAGCATATATCCACCCTTGTGAGTGTTGCATAGTTCAAACTTCCAACCAAGCTTTGATAGCTTGTGATGTCTTCAATTGGATCTCCTTCATAAGCACTAAGCTTATTATTTTGCTCCATAGGTGTACCTGCACACTTGGTATTTTCCATCTTAAACTTGACGAGCATGTCATGCACATACTTCCTTTGTGTGATGTATATACCTGAATCTGTGTAGATTAACTCCAATCCAAGGAAATAAGTGAGTCGTCCGAGGTCACTTATTTTAAACTTCTCCTTCATTTGACTCTTTACATGTTTGATTCCTTCAAGATCATTGCTTGTGATAATAATATCATCAACATACACACATAAATAGATCACTTCAGATCCATTCCTTTTTATGAACAAAGAGGTATCCGCCTTGCTAGCTTTGAGTCCTTGGTCCTGCAAATAAGTCACCAATCTAAAATTCCAAGCTCTTGGAGCTTGCTTCAATCCATACAAAGCTTTCTTTAGTTTGCATACATAGTTAGGATGATGTGCATCCTCATATCCAGGAGGTTTTGCCATATACACTTCCTCAAAAATCCATCCATTCAAGAAAGCATTCTTTACATCAAGTTGATAGAGATTCCAATTTCTAGATGCAGCAAGACTATTGAGAACCCTAATTGTAGGCATTTTTGCAATAGGAGAGAAGGTCTCCTCATAATCAATACCATGGGTTTGAGCAAACCCTTTAGCAACTAACCTTGCTTTGTGTCTATTTATACTTCCATCTGAATTCCTCTTGATTTTGTATATCCATTGAGATCCAATTACCTTCATAGATGGCTTGTTAGGTACAATGTCCCAAGTGTCATTCTCCTTCAAGGCTTCCATTTCTTCATCCATTGCATCTCTCCAAGCTTTCTTGCTTTGTGCTTCTTCGAATGTGGTAGGTTCTTCATTGGTTGAATCCTTTGCAATGTAGATTGAGTGCTTGGAGACCAAAGAAGTATCATAACCAAACCTCTCTGGTTTCTTCTTCTCCCTTGAAGACCTTCTAAGTGGTTGATGTGAGCTCTCGGGTCCATATGTAGCATCCTGCATCTTTGCTTTACCTTTGTTCTTCCATAGCTTTAGTCTTTCCAAGTCTTCTAGGTCAATCTCCGAATCACTTTCTTCAATCTGCTTTGGCTTCTTTGGTTGAAGTGATGGAAAATCTGCATCCAAGTCATAAGGCAACTTCACTTTCCTATCATCATCAAACCATGAGTTGTTTTCATAAAAAATTACATCTCTACTCACAGAAAATCCTTTATTGGTTGGATTGTACAATCTATATCCTTTTTGGTTTTGGTCATAAACAATAAATACGCACTTCTCTACCTTGGGATCCAATTTCCCTCTTACTTGAGAAGGAATGTGAGCATAGGCTAAGCATCCAAAGATTTTACAATGCTCTAGACTAGGTCTTCTTCCATTCCACACTTCATATGGAGTTGTTCCATCTAGTGACTTAGATGGAAGCCTATTTATGAGATATGTGGCTGTCGACATAGCATCTACCCATAGGTAGTTTGGCAATCCCTTTTCGTTGAGCATGGACCTTGCAGCTTCAACAATAGCTCTATTTCTCCTCTCTACTACACCATTGAGTTCGGGTGTATACCTTGTAGTGACTTCCCTTTTAATGCCTCTTTCATGCAAGAAGGCATCAAATTCAGAAGAGAAGTATTCTCCTCCACCATCTAATCTGATTCTTTTCAACATCCTACCTGTTTGGTTTTCAACAAGAGCAATATACTTCTTAAAGCAATTAAACACTTCATCCTTGTGCTTCATAAAAAACATAATGGTCCACCTGCTACAATCATCTACGAAAGACACATAATATCTTGAGCCTGATATAGATGGCTCCTTACTTGGACCCCACACATCCGTGTGCACTAGATCCAAAGGATTTTGATACATACATCCTTTCTTATTGAAAGGTTGTCTATGAGCCTTGCCGAGTTGACAAGCTTCACACTTATAAATCATGTGTTGCCTTGTGATATTGGGCAAACCAAGTACACTTTGGTCCCTGCAAATTTGTTTGAGTGTCCTCTCACCAATGTGAGCAAGCCTTTTGTGCCACATCTCCAACTCTGTTAGAGTTTGAGATCCATAGCTAAACAAAGCTATGTTCTTTGTATCTTCCACTTCAAAAGTGAAAAGCCTTCCTGTCTTTTCTCCTTTGGAAATCCTTTTAAAGCCTTGCCTTGGGTCTTCAACATATGCTCCAAATCGGTTGAATCTAACCTGCAATCCTTTTTCAACAATCTGTCCAACACTTATTAAATTTTTGGTAATTGTAGGGACATACAAGACTTTGCTTAAGAGGTTCATATTCCCATGTGATGTCTTCACATTACCTATCTTCTCCACTGAGTGCTTTGTTTCATCTCCTGTCTGCACTTCATGCTCGTTATGAGGATCTTCCAAATCAAAAAGTAAAGCCACATTTCTTGCTACGTGGTTTGAGCATCCCGAATCAATGTAAAATATGTGATCATCATCCTTACCCTTCTTCACTGATAGATTCATAATCAATAATGAATCTTCTTGACTTTGGTCCTCTGCATAGTTATTGTAGTCTCTTCTTCCTCTATGGCCACTTTGATAGTTGTTGTTGTAATTGCTATTGTAGTAGTTGTTGTTGTAGCCTCCATTGTATCTGCCTCTATTTGATCCATAGCCACCTCTATTGAATCCTCTTCCTCTTGAGTTCCTTGGATTCCTGAAACATTCTTCAGTAGCATGATTAGACAAGCCACATATATTGCAAGGTTGAGATGATTGGAATCTCCCCCTGCCTTGCTTTCCACCTCTGCCTCTTCCTCTAGCTCTTCCTCTACCTGCAAAGTTTGCTTGGAAAGAGCTACCTTCATCTTCATTCTTCCTATTCTTTGACTTGTCCTTGACCTTAGGTTTATCAGAATATAAGGCAAAAGTTTGATTACCTCTTGAGGACTCACCACCTTTGCTAATCTTTGCTTCATGAGTGAAGAGTTGGCCCATGAGTGTGTTGAGGTCGGGTACATGCATATCCATGTATAAATCCATGGCTATTGTGAATGACTCCCACTTGTCGTCTGCTTTGATTCCATTTATGATTTGTCTAATGATTTGCTCCTCTTCAATCACCTCTCCAATGCTTCCAAGTTGGTAAGAAAATATCCTTCATCTTTGTGACATAATCAATCACATTTTGCTTCGGGCTTTTCTTCATTGTTGTGAACTCCATCCACAATTGGTTCTTCCTTGCTCGAGTGTTGAAAGAGAAGAAAGAAGCAAGTGCATTCCAGGTCTCTCTTGATGTCTTGCATCCCTTGACATGAGGTAAAATCAAAGACTGAGTTTAGAATATAGGACCTTGCAAGTGCATCCTTTGAACACCAATTCAAAAGTCCTTCCACTTCTTCATGTGATGGTTGCCCTTTGTTCCTCATGGTTGGCATTGCTTCATCTCTCGATATGAATCCATATAGATTCCTACCTTGAAGGTAAGCCTCCATCCTTAGAGACCATGCCGGGTAGTTGTTTCGATCCAATTTGTCAATGTTTTATGGAAATCCATCTCCCATGTTGATTGACTATGCTCTGATACCACTATCAAGAGAGATGGTGGATGCAATCCAAAGATGAGTTGGTGGTGCTACAACCGGCTTCACATCAGCCAACTAAGACTTCAGAGTTGATTAGTAGACCCTTTGAGCTTCCTAAATCCACCAAAACATCAGCCAAGTACTTTGGAACATGTATCCCAAAAGTTTAAGTCAAGACAGACTAGTTGCAAAATGACTAGCTCCCAAAACTTACTATTTTTGGACATACACCTGCTGGAAAAATTGAATAGTGCTCTCAACCTGGTAAACATTAGATAAATTGCTTTTGGGAATAGAAAATAGACTTAACAAGCTTCCAAATCCAAGTTAAAACACTTCAAATGATGGACTGAGCAATGAGGACAAGGTTCATCAATTTCTGGAACATGCCCACCATTCTCGGAGCTCTGCAGAGATAGACAAGTGAGTAGTAAAATGCAGATATCTCCAAAATTGTAAATCCAATGACCATGAAAATTAGTATAAAGAAACAAGCCAGTAAGAGCTATCCAACGCATGTTAAAACACTGAAAAAGGTGGAGCAGAACTCAAGATATGACCTTCTGCAGTTACTGCTCTGAGTGAGTATAGCAGAGAACAAAACAGAGAAGTAGATGATGATAAATGTATAGATTCACATATAATTACAACCACATTGTCAATGAATATTTGCACAATGGGAGTAGAATGATAGAGCTATGGATTAAGCTCTTCAATCTCTACAAAATGACATGAACTGGTCACGTACAAGGCTTGCTAATCGCCTCTTCCTTCTTGCTCTTTTTATAGCTATTCTTGGAGGGAGTTTTGAATTCGAATTCAAATGGCTCCACCTAAAAGTGATCCCCAAAGTTAGGAGATATTCCTTCAGCTCAAAAATTCGTGGTTTTAGATAGATAGAGCCATGAATTTGCTTTTACATCATGGATGAGGTAAGCCATCCTTTTCCTTTTTTCTTTTTTCAATAACAAAAGATAAATGGTACTCTTTTACAAGAGGTGTTCACATGACTACACATGTGACTTTCAAATGATCATAATATCAAGCATATCAAGATGTAGGCTTGGGTAAAATGCACCAACAGTTCGTGTATTTTCTCTCAATAGTGCAATATGGAGCATTCAGTTCTCTCATGTTCTGGTTTTGCATTGGGCATACATTGGTTGTGTGTTCCCCTCCATAGTTGTAACATCATTTCACTGTGGTGACCTTTGGCGTTTTTCTATTTTGAACTCCGAGCTTCTCGGCAACTTGATCAACTAGCTCATCTATTGCAGTGGAAGTTGTAGAAGTATGACTAGTAGAACAGTCAAAATCCTTATAGAGTTTGGACAACATATGATCTTTATTTTGTGCTAAGTAAGCCATCTAAAAACAAGGCCACTTGTTTGGTTGGTGTGGGTAACTCTAGAATAGGACTTCTTTCTAAGTAATGTTTGCACCATCTTCTTGCAAGCTGAATTGTTTCTTGGGGTGTCTACTTGAGGTTATGGATCAAGGATGATGTGTTATGTGTGATGCCACTCTTGGAAAATTCCACTATGAATGCTTCTGGCAGTTGACCTATATTTCAATAGTTTTGATTGTTCAGGGGTTGAAACCGTGCTAAGGCAGTTCCCTTGAGGATCAAACCAAATGCCTCAAACTGTGTGAACAAGTCCTCGTCCTATTCAACTCTTAACACTTGTTTGAACTTGGCCACATGATCATAAGGATCTCCTGACCCATCAAAGTAGTTTTTCATTGTCTTGGCCACTTGAGAGGGTCTAAGGGTTCTTGGGTACTCTCGAGGTCTAGGCAACAAAAAATCGTGTTCATCCCTTTTATGCCTATGTGATCTATGCTCTCTCTCTTTCACATCTTTCACTTTCAAATCTTGATCGCTCTCTTCCTAAGGAGTTTGCAAAGCTCACTTCATGTCTCTCTCTAGCTCTTTCCCTCTGGTTTTCATGAGCTTGGGATGATCCTACACCTTGGAGGCCATGGGAGACATTAGATCTTGGTGGAGGGAAGATCAATGCACCCTACCAAGTGTATACATGCCTATCATGCTCTGTTACCAAGAACATTCTCTTTGATGTGTTATCTAGATAGACAACTTTGCCTAGTATCTCAGGATCTTTACTCATAGATGATGACTCCACCTATTTTGTTGGGTTGATCTAGCTTGAATCTCCAAAAGGCTTCCTCTATTTCTCTATTCAAGAATAGTTCTATGCTTTTGTTTTCTTGGGGAATTCACTTTGGAGTAATTACCTTGGTCAAGACAGATTTGCCTATGGGAGTCTTGGGTTCTTGTCCTAGATCTCCTTGCTCTAGGTCTCCTATCTCATTCTCAGGAATGATGTTTCCAAACTCATCTATCATTTTTGGTAAGTTGGTAACCACATACCTAGGTCCTTGCTTATCAATATAAGAACCATCTTCAAACTTGACCACTGGATATTCAAGTCCAAATGGTTGATCAAGATTTTTGAGTTGGACAACCGATCACCTCAAACCATCCTCATAGATGTGTGAGCCTAATCGGTTGGTCTTGATATATTCCAAATGTGTTTTATAGGGACCTTCTGGTGTCTATAAATAGGCAGTGCCTGAGCTACCTGCAGGTCTCCCCATACTAAAAGACATCTTTGAATCACTTGTTTTCAAAGTTAGCACGTAGGGATAATCACTAAGCTGTTGTGCCCATGACCTAGTTGTATGATTGACACTAGCTTTAGATGATCTGATGTTTTTTTTATCTTTTCCTAGGCATCTACCTAATCTCAAGTTCATAAGCCTTGTCTACTAGTCCCAAATTTCTCCTTTGTATAGGTAAAAAATTCTCTTGAGCTCCTTTGGGTTCCTGATCCCACATGAGGTTCAACTTCAAATTACCCTATCTAAAAACCAACGCATTATTCTTAAGAAAAATAGTTGAGGTTGGAATGAGGATTATAACATCTATATCATCTTTGTCTATTTGCATAACCAATAAATATGCACTTTTTTTATTTCACATCAAGTTTTGATCTCACTTCATTAGGTACATACACATAACATACACAACCAAATACTTTCAAATGACTTACACTTGGCTTCCTTCCATGCAATACCTCATATGGCATCAAATGATGGACCCTAGGAGTAGGAACACTATTCATAATGTATACACTTGTGCTAATAGCTTTTGCCAAAAAGAATTAGGCAAACACATATCATTTACCATGCTCCTAGATGCTTATGCTATGACCCAGTTTCTTCTTTTTGCAACTCCATTTTGTTGCAGAGTATACCTACATGTAAGCTCTCTTTTCATACCTTCATCATACAAAAAATCAGTAAAATCTTGAGAGCAATACTCTTCCCCTCCATTGGATCTTAGATTATTAACATACCTTCTTGTTTACTTCAAAACAAATGATTTGAACTTCTTGAAACAATAAAAAACTTCACTGTTATGTTTAATGAAATACACAAATGTCTTCTACTATGATCATCAATGAATAATACATTGTACTTATTACTAGCCAAGGATGCCTCTTTAGTAGGACCCCATACATCCTTGTGTAAAAGATCTAGCAAACCATCACTTACATAGCTTGAAGGTTTGAAAGGCTATCTACTCTACTTGCCCATTTGACATGCTTCACAAAGATGCGTTGTATGTTGCTTGGTAAGATTAGGTAATCCTTCAACAATCCTCTTCTTTGATAGCTTCTTTAGCATGTGTACATTCATCTCACCAATCCTTTTGTGTCATAGATCAAGCTCTGCTATTCTATGCATACCATAAGAGAAATAGTTTGTATGATTTGGATTTACCTTGATTGTAAAATATCTACCTTGTTTTTTACCTCTAGCCATCAACCTCCTTTGCTTTGGATCCCAAATGAAACAACCTGCATGATTAAATCTTACTTGCAAACCTTTTTCCACCATTTTATCAACTGGCATCAAATTCTTAGTGATTGTTGACACATAAAGTACATCCTTCAAGCAATTTGTCTTGCAGTTATCCTGCATAACAACATCTACAATCTATATAATCTTATGTGTTGTATCATCTCCTATTTCAACATGATCTTTCCATGAAGGATTATGCATATTTGAAAACCATGAAGCATCATGAGACATATGGTTCCAACAACCACTATCTACATACCATACATCACTATTGCAATTCATCTTAGTTTCTACATTCATCATAAGAAGAGAATCATAATCATCACTTTTACCTTCACCTGCATAATTTCCTTCTTGTTTAACTCTTCTTGAATAGCCTCCACTTCGATTACCCCCTTGATTTTTCTCATTTTGATAGCAATCTTTGGCATAATTTCCATACCTTCCACATATGTAGCAATTGTTGTTATCTTCACTCCGTGTCTTTGATTGTAGCTATAGTAGCTTGTACCTATAGCACTTCATCTTCCTCTTCCTCTTATGTTGAAGGATCCACTTGAAGTCCCTTGATCATCACTCCTTCTTCCTCTACCTCTATTTGAACCTCTTCTATCCCTACTTACTCCTCTTGATGATCCTGCATAAAGAGCTTGTCCTTGAGATCCTTTTTTATTAGAAGTGGAGCCATTTAGATTCATCTATTCCATAATCATGAGAGAAACAAGCTGATCAAATCTTCTAATTCTTCAATGACATAAATAAAAGTAATGAATGGTTTCCATCTCTCATCATCCTTGAGTCCATTGAGAGTATGTGCAACCATGTCATCATCCCCCACATGAGCTTGAATTGATCTTAGTTGATCTGCAATCTCTTTAACTTTCAACAAGTAATCATTGATCGATGTCGAGCTTGAATTGATCTTAGTTGATATGCAATCTCTTTAACTTTCAACAAGTAATCATTGATCGATGTCCTTGTATCTTTCTTTATGTTGTTGAAATCGTTTTTGAGTTGAATCTTCCTTGTACTTGTACCTATAGCATACAACCTTTCCAATGGAAGCTAAACATCCCTACTTGTGTCTAGACCTTGTATGTGTCCTACCATTGAATCTTGAATAATTTGTGATAAAATGAATATAAAGCTTTTGTTTCTTTCATTTCAAAGTCTAAGTTCCCTGAATTGCTGGTGATTTGGATCCTCTTGTAATATAGGTTTGATATCTATGCCATCAATCAACCATACAAACCTCTACCTTGCAAGTATGCTATGATTTTAAATCACCATGGTTGATAGTTTTTCTTATCACATGTTGATAGCCCATTGTGGAAATACTAAAATTTCCTCCTTCAACCCTCCTTTGGGATATGTGTAATAAGAAGAAGTATGAGATTTACCTTTGTAATGAAGTTTATGCACCTTTCTTTGCTTGGATGTGTCTTAAGATGCTTTCTTGCTATTACCTACTACCTTCATGTAGTATTGATGATGTACCTCTACTCCAATAGCTTCAAATTATTCATCAAGGTATTAAAACCTTAAAGCTTCAATTCCTTTCTGTGATACCAATGTTTGAGTTTATTGACCTCCAAAGTATAGCTAGAAGTTGGTGGAACCCCCTAGGAACTAGTTAACCTTCTCACAAACTTATGCACATAAAAACCATTCATGATTGCATAGCTTTTTCTTCTCTAATCACTTAGATTTTTTAGAATTGGTTTAACTATATAATACGAGACTTCAAGGGCTTTCAAATGAGATAAAGAACACTCAAATTGGATAAACACACAAGGATATATGACCTCTACAATTGTGAGGTTTATTGGAGACCTTCAATAGAGATAAACCCAAGAACACACATTACTTGCAGAGAGCACTGCTCTCATCCAAATTTTTCAATGAATATGAAAATTAATATGATAAAAGTAGATATTAAAAGCTTGCCAATGAACCATCAAACATGTAATTTGGATATATAAGGAGGGAGGTGCAAGCTCTGCAATCCCTATCCACAAAACTACAACAACGGAGAGATACACATATGACTCTCTTAGACTTCCAACTAGATCACAACTTTGCCCCTCTTATTATAGCATGGAAAACTAATCCAAAAGCTTCCTAATACATCTAAACGAGTGGTAGATACTTGGATCAGGATACTGCATGATGCAAGTGCTCAAATAAGCAAAATATCGATGGACTTTGAGAACTAACCACATTGACCTTCCACTTGGACACCACTATAACACCCTTGTGACTCACTCATTCGAGTCATTAGCTTTTAGAAATCACATGGTACTTTGGCTATAATTTTTCAATTATTTGAACCTTCTTGAAGATCTGAAGACCTCCCAAAGGTATTTACATCTTTTGGGACTTGTACCTTGACCTATACATATAAAATCAACATTCTCAACATAGGCACTACTTCCAAGTTGATTAAGTAAGTAGCAGGAAATTCATCTGATACTCCTTGTGCCAATTCTCTTGAAGTAAGTCTAGAAAGGAGATCCACCATAAGGTGAGTCTTGGCCTTCCTAACAACTACCTCCAAATCGTATTCCACTAGTAAGAGAAACCATCTTACTAATTTTGCTTGTATTGCACAATTTATTCACCAAGTAGAGTAATGATTGATGGTTCCTAAAAAATTTAAACTTATTCACAAGCAAATAATATCTAAACATCTTAAATGCATAGAACATGCCTTATCCTTCTTTTTCTATGGTTGTATAATTCCATTCTGTTGTGTTCAATCACCTACTTGCATAAGCAATGGGAAGATCAATGTGTCCTTCACCAGTAGGTTGTGCTAGCACATACTCAATAGCATAATTGGAAGCATCCACATGAACATGGAATGACTTAGTCCAATTTGGTGTAGTCAAAATTTATGCCCAACATAATCATCACTTAAGCTCATTGAAAGAGTTTTGACACTCTTCATTACACTTAACATTAGTTAGAAGGTTTTAGAAAGGCTTTGCAATTATTGCATACATGTGAATAAAGTGTCGATAATATCCATAATGTCCCCATGCAAGCTTGTACTTCCTTGATATTCTTTGGTCTAGGTAGTTTGGTAATGACTCCAACCTTATCCTCATCCATCAATATTCCATTCCTTGACACTATGTGTCCTAGAGTTTTACCTTGCGTAACCATGTAAACACACTTTTCTAGGTTCAAGTAGACTTCGTATTCTCTACATTTGTTGAAGATCGATCTCAATTCAAGGATATGTGTTTGTCTAATGTTTCAATGAACACAGAAATCGTCAACATAGACCTCTAAATTCTTTTGCAAGAATTCCTTAAGCATGTGATATCAGCCTTGAAATGTACCAGGGGCATTGGTGAGCCCAAAAGGCATCACATGAAATGCAAAAATACACCACTCTATGGCAAAAGGTATATGGTGGCCTTCAGGGGCAATGGTCACTTGATTGTAGCTAGAGAATCCATTAAGGAATCTATATACTTCCTTGCTTGCTATTTCAAGAGATGCAAACATTGATTAATCACTTTCATGGTATGCAGATAAGAAAAGTGTGCAGATCATAGATGGAGATGAAGAAGATATGGGTGAACAAGATGAGTGCTTACATCATCCCACAAGAACTTTAAGTGATGAGAATAGAGGTTTGGATGAAGAAAGGGAGCTACCTTTCAATGGAAGATCAAGGCAAGAGTCACCTCCAAGTGTTAAAAGTAAAGGTAAGCTCAAACTTCTTGAAGTTAATGATCAAGGAGAAGAACTTGGTAGTAATGAGTATGGAGGGTCATCAAAGGTTCCTAATAAAAAAGCAAAAGCACCTACATTGAAGGTAAGAAGAACTTCAAGAGTGAGTAAGCAACCTCAAAGATATACTTATGAATCTTTTATGAATACTCATTATGCTTTTATGATAAACATTGAGCAGGAAAATGAACCTACATATCATGATGATGTGAAAGGAGATGAAAAGTGGGAGAAAGCAATGAAAGAAGAAATGCATGCACTACAAGATAATGAGACTTGGACTTTAGTTCAAAAGATGCCAAAAAAAAGGTAATTGGTTCCAAGTGGGTTTTTAATATTATAAGAATTAGTGATGGTAGTGTATCAAGATATAAGGCTAGAGTTGTAGCAAAAGGATATGCTCAAAATCAAGGATTGGATCATGAGAAAACATTTATTCTAGTAGCAAACATGGCCACAATGAGAACTTCTTTGGGTTTAGCTGCAAGTAAAAGATGGAACATATATTAATTATACATAAAGAATGCCTTTCTTAATAGTGAGTTAAGTGAAGAAGTGTATATGTCATAGCCAAATGATTATGTGGATGCAAAATATCATTATCATGTTTGCAAGTTAAAGAAGGTATTGTATGGTCTTAAAAAAGCATGAAGGGCATGGAATGCAAGTTTGGTAAAGTATCTTATGCTGCAAGGATACATAATGAGTCATGTTCATCCTTCACTTTATGTAAAACATGTAAATGGCATGTGTGTCTATGTATGCATTTATGTGGATGACTTGTTGATTATAGATAATGATGCAAAAGCAATTTGAGAGATCAAAGGTAACTTGAGAAATGAATTTAAAATTTTAGATCTTGGTTTGCTTAAATACTTTCTTGGGATTGAGCTTGTGTATGGCAATGAAGTTATGTGGTTGATGCAAAGAAATTATATATGTGATATGCTGAAAAAATTTGGTATCTATGAATGTAACTTTGTTTCTACTCCAATGGAATTAAATGTCACGTTGAGTGCAAAAGAAGATGATGTGTTGCACGATATGAATGCTTATAAATCCATGGTAGGATTTTTTATTTATGCAAGAAAAACTAGACCTGATATAAGTTATGCAATGGGAGTATTGTCATAGTTTATGAATAAACCTACACTACCTCATATGCATGCAGCGAAAAGAGTGGTTAGGTGTTTGAAAGGTACCATGAATGAAGGATTATTTTATGGTCATCATGTTGATCTAACTCTTAAATTCTTTAGTCATTTAGATTGGGTTGGATGTAAAGATGACAGAACATCCACACATGGATATGTGGTAATAGTAGGAAACAAGATATTAACATGGAACTCAAAGAAACAGCCTATAATTGCGTTATCTTCTACAAAGATTGAGTATAGAGGTTTAGCATTGGCTACTAATGAGATTATATGGTTTGTAAAGTTTTTTTATGACTTGTATTTGTAGGTTGATATACACTAATATATTGGGATAGCTTGAGGAGCATTCATATGAGCTCAGATCCTATTTTTCATGCTAGAACAAAGCATATATAGGTACACTATGATTATGTTCGAGACAATGAAGTGCAAGTTTCTTTTGTTAGAACCAAGGATCCAATGGAAAATATCTTCACCAAATCCTTGGGTAGACCAAAGCTTCAAAGATTGAACTATATTCTTGGAATGAATGAAATACCCTTTGAAACTTGAGTGGGAGAATGTTGAGAACATTGTTTTTATATGTATAGATGAAGGTACAAGTTCCAAAAGGTATAAATACCTTTGGGAGGCCTTCAAGTACTTCAAGGAGGCTAAAATAATTGATAAATTATATCCAAAGTACCATGTGATTTCTAGAAGCTCATGACTCAAATGACTGAGTCACAAGGGAGCTGTACTGGTGTCCTCGTGGAAGGTCGATGTGGATAATTCTCAAAGTCGATCCATATTGTGCTGATTTGAGCATTTGAGTCATACAATACCTCCATCCAAGTATTTACTGCAAGTTTAGATGTATTAGGAAGGTTTTGGATTAGTTTTCCATGCTATAATAAGAGGGAGAAGTCGTGATTCTAGTTTTGTGGACAGAGATTGCAGAGCTTGTATCTCCTTCATTGTATATCCAAATTACATGTTTGATGGTTCATTGGAAAGCTCTTAGCTCTATTTTAATCTTTTTAATTGTAATATTCATTTAGTTGTGAGCTCAAATTAGTTCTCTCTGCAAGTAATGTATGTTCTTCATTTTATCTCTATTGAAGATCTCCATTAAACCTCAAAATTGCACATGTCATATCACCTTATATATTTATCAAATTTGAGTGTTCTTTATCTCGTTGGAAACTTTTGGTGTCTAGTATATTTGGTTAAGGAAATTTTCAAAAATCCTAAGTGAGTAGAGAACAGCAAGCTCTGCATGCATAGTTGACTTTTTTGTGCATAAGTTTGTGAGAAGATCAACTAGTTCCTAGGGGGTTCCACCAACTTCTAGCTATAGTTTGGAGGTTAATAAACTCCAATACCTAATTTGGCTAAAACTATAGTATCTATTCTTACTTTTGGACCAAAGCATCCCTTGATGAAAGATAAGGATAAAGAAGTGGTGAAATCCAAAAGTATCATATCATGGTAGGAAGCATGTACAAAAACACAAATCAAGGAATACTAGTTTCTTGTGTAGAAGAAGAGGAATATGCAAAATGGTTGCAATTAGCACATGTAGGTGCATTGGAGCAACACCATTCAAAATACAGAACCCTATTGACTCTATAGAGATTAAGTATATATTCGCCAACAATGAAGGAAGACATCCATAGGATGCGTACGGATTATCCAACATGTATCAATAGACCTCCGATGGAGAATGCAACTTTATATCAAGTATCCTTAATACCATATTAGAGCAATCCATTAGTTTATTTTCTGAGGACAAAAACGTTCCCTCAAGAAATGGCCTTAGCAAGTCAAAGAAGTTTAGAAAAAGAGGCTTAGTACTATGCTCTCATCGAAAAATAATATATATACACAAGGAAGAGATGGATGTCTTAAATTTGTGATTGCTTAAGATCATACTATTTGTAGGTCTTTGGTGGCCAACCCTTCATATGGATGCACACTCGTATGTGAACAGATGTGACATATGTCAGCGAACTGAGTATCCAATATGTAAGGATGAGATTCCCCTAAGACCCACCATGGGAGGACGCACATTCTCCAAGTGGGGAATAGACTTTCTTGGTCTTATTCATCCCCCAACAAAGAGTTCACATGTTGAATATATCATTGTCACCACAAACTATTTAACCAAATGGGTGGAATTAAAGGCAACTAGAAAGAATGATGCACAAAACCATGGCAAGATTTCTATTCAAAAACATATTTACCAAATATGGATTGCCAATAGAGTTAGTCATTGATCGTGGCTCCCACTTCTTGAATGAATTTATCAATACTTATTACAATAATTCAGGATGATTCACAACAAAATAGCCGTGTTTCATCCCGAAGCCAATCGACAAGCTGAGAGCACCAACAAGATCCTACCCACTGATTTGATTAAGTTGGTGAATAATAAGCATTCTGTTCTGATTCGGACAAAAAACTACATCACATTGTTTGGGCTTATAAATTTGCCTATAAAATGGTACTCAAGGCCATCCCCTTTCAGATGGTATTTGGTCAAAATACAATGTTGCCTTTAGAATTGTTGATACCCACCTTAAATGTCACAAGGAAGGAGATAAGGAAGACTTGCACACACACTCTCACAATCAAACAGGAGCACACACACATATTGAGGCAAGGAAGAATGGTCTTCTTCTTGTTCTTCTTCTTCTATTAAATAAAAGGAATATAAAAGAATGACCTAAAACAACAATAAAACTAGTGCTATATATAAAGAATAGTACAAAGAAAATGCTAATGTCTGTAAATGAGTGAGCTTGCAAGAACAAATGTGCCATCACTCTTGGTAGATTAATCTAGTAAGTTCAATGATATATTCTTGACATGTATTGGCATGACCATTGTACATGTCAAAGAAATGAAAAAGTGATACGTGTCATCCTGGATCATCACATGTTGAGCTTGATATCTCAACACTCCCCCTCAAGCTCAACCTCATGTACTCTAATCTAAGCATCTTTGGAAACTTCTTCATCTTCTCTGCTTCAAGTGATTTAGTAAAAATATCAACAACCTGCTCATCAGTCCTCACATAAACAAGATCAATATCACCTGCTAATACCTTCCCTCTGATGAAGTGATAATGTACCTCAATATGCTTTGTTCTAGCATGAAAAATAGGATTTTTGGCTAATTGGATGTTGTTAAGATTATCACAATAGATGATGATCGACTTTTGCACTTCCACACCTAAATTAGAAAGTAGCATCTCTAACCATGATGCTTCACATGCTTCCATTGCAACACCTCTATACTCAACAAATCAATAGTGGGTTCCTTCTTTCTGCTCCATGTAATAGCTACACTCCCAAGTGAGAATAGAAAGACACTAGTAGATCTTCTATCTGGAACACTATGAGCCCAATCTACATGGTGTATTGATGAACCTACAAATCTACATTAGCTTCATAAAACAATGCATAAACCAAAGTATCACTCACATATTGTAGAGTTTGCCTCAAAGCATCTAAAGGTGGCCTCTTGGGAACGTGCATAAATTGACTTTCAAGTCCAACAGTATAGCTTAGATCAGGCCATGTAATTCTGAGATATATCAAACTTCCCATAATTTTCTTACACATATTAGCATTTTCCAATGCTTTACCTGACGTAGTATCCAAATTCATAATGGCATATAAATTGGCTTACAATCAGCCATACCATACTTTTGCAACATACTTAGAGAACATTGCCTTTATAACTCCATATACCTATTTCTATATGTATAAACTCAATGCCCAAGAAATAGTGCGGCACACCAAGATCTTTCATGTCAAATTCTTGCATAAGGAGTTGCTTTACCTCTTTAATGCTTGCTTCCTTGTCTCCTCTTACAATCAAGTCATCAACATAAATAGCCACAACCGTGATGCCATCATCACCCTTCCTTGCATATCATGCCATGCCAAGCACGAGGGGCTTATTTAAGTCCACACAAAGCCTCTTGCAACCTACAAACATGTTATGGGTCCTTTGAATCTTCATATCCGTGCAACTAGTCCATGTATACTTCTTCTTCTAACTCACCATGTAAGAAAGCATTCTTCACATCCATCTAATACAAACTCCATCCTTTTGTTGTAGCTAATGCAACAAGTGTTCTAACAGTAGAAATTTTAGCTATAGGGCTAAAGGTTTCCTCATAATGAATGCCATATATCTCTGCATATCCTTTTTTCTATCAATCCTGCTTTATACTTGCTTATGCTACCATCAGCATTGTACTTTACCTTGTAAACTCACTTGTACCCTATGGATTTATTTCCTTACGGCAATGGAACCAGCTTCCATGTTTCATTTCCATAAAGTGCAACCATCTCCTCATCCATAGCTTTCTCCCAATTTGAATTTCCAATTGCATTTTCAAAACAAGAAGGTTCAATATCTTTTATTATCTTTTTCATGTAGGCCAATGATGAGCCATGTAACTATCATATGTCAATCATTATACTAAGTTCCATATCCTTCGTGATCTTCTTGGTCCTGGTTCACTTCTCCTTGTATCATCTGCATGTGCCTTTCTTACTCTTGGAGTCTTCACAGAGGGCAATCCAAGTTCCTCATCAAGGCTCTTTTCCAAACCGCTTGAATCTCCATCAATGTCTTCAAAACATGTAGATGTTTTACTACCAACAGAAAGCTTTTCTTTACTTTTCTTAGATGTATTTGATGAATTTGTTCACTTGAAATTTCCATGCAATCTTCCACTCCATGGATTTGAGTTGGAGCTATTGGTTGGTGGTGCATCTAGTCCACTCAAAACTTGAGATTCTACACTTAATTTTTCAGCATTTTCTTTGTCATTGGGTTCAAGATTAATTCCATCTTGGGGATCTATATAGAAGCTTGACATTTCATCAAAACACCACATCTCTGCTTACCTTCACTTGTCGTGTGAGCTGTAACATTTATATCCCTTTTTCTCAAGCGAGTACCTAATGAAAACACATTTTCTTGTTTTTTGATCAAGCTTCATCCTCAAATCATCTAGAATATGTACATATGCAATACAACAAAAAACTTTTATATGTGATAAGTTTGGCTTTTTATTTGTGAACTTCTCTTCAGGTGTAATTTTATGTACAACAACAGCTGCAGTTTTGTTCATGATATAGAGAGTAGTATGCACAGCTTCTGTCCAATAACAATAAGGCATATTCTTCTCAGCCATCAAGGTTCTTGTTATTTCTGCAATATGTCTATTTTTGCTCTCAGCAATGCCATTTTTTTGTAGTGTGTACCTGCATGAAAATTGACATCAAATTCCATGACTTTTAAGAAATTCATTGAACTCATTTGACATGTATTCACCTCCTCCATCAGAACTTAATGTCTGAATATACTTCCCTTCTTGCTTTTCCACCATAGCCTTATAACTCTGGAAGTGAGTGAACACCTCACTCTTCTCTTTCATGAAATATACATATACTTTCTGTGTATTGTCATCAAGGAAAGTAACATAAAACCTTCAATCACCCATAGATGTGGTCTTTGCAAGACGACAAATATCTATATGTACTATTTCGAGCACATTCTCATAACCTGCTTGTCATGCACAAATGATGCTCTTCACTGTTTACCGAATTGCCATGGTGCACATACTTTTTGCATCTTTGCAACCTTGAAATTTGGTAGTCCATTCACAATCTGCTCTAAGTGCATCAATTTCAAACTTTGCAAGTTTGCATGTCCGATTCATTTGTGCCAGATCTCTATATGTGCAATAACTCCTCTACCTTTTGCAAACATGGCTCCATTCATTTTAGGAATTTTCACATTTAAGGTGAAAATCGTACTAACATTATTTCCTTTGGCAATCAATCCTCCATCCTATTTGTACTCTTCTACATATAACCCATTAGCATTGAACCTGACTTGTAATCCTTGGTCAACTATTTGTCCAACAGAAACCAGAATCTTTATTATATTTGGAACATGCAGCACATCAACAAGATGTTTTACCTTCCCTTCCTCCATAGACAGTGGTATGTGTCTAGTATGCCCAATAGAGTGTGATGTGTCATCACCTATTTCAACATATCCAAGAACTGGCAATTTTTGCAAACCACTAAACCATTCCACATGACAAGTCATGTGATTTGAAGCACTTGAATCAAAAATAAATGTACCAAACATTACCATTTTGATTTTGAAACATCAACAAACATCATATTCATCATATGATGTTGAACTGTGAATAGCTTCTCAGAATCATCTACACTTCTAGATGCATAGTTGTTTTTTTGCCTTCTATTATTTTGATTCTTCAACCTACGATCACCTTCAAATTGTCTAGGTTTACCACGATTTCAGCATCCTTTACTATCATTATCTGTATCATTTCTTTGGAAATTTGTGTGGCGTCTTTGGCTTCCCTCACTTGGAAAGTGTTCTCTACCTCCTGCATGATTCTGATATTGACCTTGGTCTTGGTTACTATTTCCTCTTCCACTTCCGAAGCCTCTACCTCTGCCTCTTGCTCTACTAGAGTCGAATACCTTCTCAGAACTAGGTTTTCCTTCGGAGTTTGAGTCCTCACCAAGACTCTTTTCTTCAATAATCAGCATAGACACGATATTAGTAAACTTCAGAATATTTTCCCTTATCTGAATAGATGTTCTGAATCGTTTATATGCAGCTTCTAGACCATGAAGACACACTTCCACCTTATCATAATCATCTACATTCACACCAAAGATGCAAGTGACTCACATATTGTTGGAAGCAGCAAGAGGCATAGAAGACGCGGAAGTATGTAAAGACGGAGCAGGAGCCAGTCGAATCTTTTTTCAAAGAATCATGTTTTAAAAATACTTTTCAAAAACCTCCAACAGTGATTTTTATCACTATTGTAACATATGTAACATAGGAAACCCCATTTTGTAATCCTTAGCTCCATTTTGTACAAGCCGAGGAGTCCTCGAGCTTGAGGAGCTTAGGTAGAACAAGCGTATCAATTTTCGTTATTTTTAGACACCATTTACCCTTCCAAATAGCATCTAGGAACTAATTTTTAACTATGCCGGTCACTAGATGTGAAACCGGTCAAAACTAGTCTAGAAACTATAAAAAGAGCTAGAGAGCTCATTTTGGAGGTTAGCTTGTTTGAGGTTAGAGTTCTTTTGAGCTTGTAATAGTGTTCTTGAGTAATAGAGTTGATTTCTCACCTTCCATTGTGTCTTGCTTGTCTCTTCGTAGTGTGTGTGTATGTGTGTGTGCATTTCTATGCTTCTCACCTTCACTCTCACTTCATCTCACATTCACGATCTTCATATCACTCCTATCTCTTCCGTGGTTTGACAATTAAGGAGGTGAAGCTTCTTAACGTGGTTCTCACCATTGTGCTAGAGCAACACCAAATTTGGCGTCGTTGCCGGGGATCGAGTCTAGGACGAATGTGTGATGGTAAGAGTATAGCAAGAAGTAGCGTTGGAAGGTAAAAATTTCAGTTTTTGTTGTTGTTTTTACTTAGTTTTTAGTGTTTTTCACCTCCCCCACACTCCATCTTCATCACCGCATCATCATCTTCATCTCCAAAAAAATCAGAAAATTCACCATATCCACCCATTCTCCTCATTTCCCCTCATTTGTGCACGCGAGAGAGTGAGAGAGAGCTTTTGTGTATGTGTGTACTTTTGTTTTCTTGAGTTTTCTTGCAGGTACAGAGCTCCAGTGCATCAGGAAAGCTTGGAAAAGGTAAAATTCTCAGTTTTTGTCAGAAATTTCCGACTGTGTCAGACCATCGCGATGGTCTGCAAAGTTCGGAATTTGAAGAAGGCGACCACACCAGCGTGTAGAGCACACTTGCGCCTCTAGGAACCCATACTTGCATTGCAAAAAATCATACTTTGGTGGACCATCGCGACGGTCTCAGACCATCGCGATTGTGTCACACCATTGCGATAGGCTCACGCCATCGCGACGGCTCGGCCGGACCATCGCAACGGTCTCACGCCATCGCGACGGTTCAATTGGACCATCGCGACGGTTCGCGGACCATCGCGACAGTTCGCGGACCATCGCGACAGTTCGAGGACCATCGCGACTGTTCGGTTGACCCCACACCATCGCGATTGGCTCAGGCCATCGCGCCGACGGTGCCACGTGGCAAGTTGGACCATCGCGATTGGCTCACACCATCGCGCCCTGACCATCACGATTGGCTCACGCCATCGCGCCCTGACCATCACGATTGGCTCAAGCCATCGCGACGGTTCACTTTTGGACCATCGCGATTGTTCACATTGACCGTTGACTGATGCCATCGCGATTGTCCGCCTGATCAAGCCATCGTGACGGTTCACACTCACGCCATCGCGATTGTCCGCCTGATCGAGCCATCGCGACGGTTCACACTCACGCCATCGCGATTGCTCACTTTTGGACCATCGCGACCGTGCACTTCAGACCATCGCGATTGTTCACCCTCACGCCATCGTGACGGTCCCAGACCATCGCGATTGTCTCACACCATCGCGATTGTGCACCCCCATCGTAAATTTTAGGGTTTCATTTTTTGGCCTATTTTGGGGCTATTTTTGGGAAATTTTTGGGTGATTATATTCATAGGAAACCCCTTAGCTCATATTTGGAGAAAAACCTGTTTGTCAGTTTTTACCCCCCAGGGCCTGAACGGTCATAACCTTTTCATCCGAAGTCCGTTTTTTGAGCTTAATAGCTCGTTAGAAAGCTCTTTACGAGTACTACGTGACCTCAACTGTTTTTTTCCTTAAAGGATACGTCTATTTTTAGATAAGCTATTTTGAGGTTGACCTAGTTTGGGACTAGAAAGCCAGGGGGCAAGCATTAAAAAGTTTGGCAAAAGGGAAGGGACTTAAAGGGTGTATATACTCAAGTGCTTGATCATCCAACTGTGAATTGGTCTAATATTGGATTTTTCCAGGTCTAGCGAGGGCAATCAAAGGCAACCAAAGCAAGGCATAAGGGGCATAAAGCTTGGGAAGCGTGGCTTCTTGGGCATCAGAGCAACCAGAAAAGCTGACTCGAGGTTGGAAGATTACTCAACCCCCTCAGTCAATTCTTAGCTTAGGATAAACGGTAGCATTGTGGATTCAAGACGATAGGAACGCCTCAAGTTCAAGAGAATTAAATTTATCAAGTCCAAGACTAAAGATAAAGGTGTGTGACACGAAATCCTAAAGGAAAGAACATAAGTTTGACGGAACGAGAACTCAAAGTACCACGGAAAGTCGAATTCCTGACGCATACATTAAGAGAAGAGTCTAAAGAAATTTAAAGAGAATCAAGAAGGTAATAACAAAGAATCTTTGACAATCTGAGCGTGTACGAGTGTGCAAGGAAGAAAATTAATGAACCTTAGATCGGGCAAACATATAGGTAAGTCAGACCGACGAAGCCTTAGATCATTAGAGGCAAGTGTAAGAACTACTGCACGATCGTGGGCTCAACAATTGAACACTAGTTATCTCTACGAGAACTCAGACACGAGTGAATCAGAAATGGCATTTAGCGCAGAAAGACCAGAAGTAGGGTCAAATGTAGCGCATTTAGAGAGACCTGAAGGACCCTATAGAATGCAACTAGAGTTTCTCCGAACCAACCGATTAGGTGCTCGCATCTATGAGGATGGTTTGAGAAGGCAAGTGGTGCAAATGCACAACCCCGATCAACCCATTGGATTGGAACGTCCAGTGGTGAAATTTGAGAGAGACGCGTACATAGACAAGGAAGGAACAATGTACATCTTAAGTACGCAGCCAAACAATACCAATGAGTTTGGCGTGATTCAGCTAGAGACGGAAACTAAATCTCAAGGAAAAGAACCATTAGAAGAGCCTAGAACACCTAGAGGGAAATCTGTACTGACACAAGTACTAATCCCGGAATGGATCCCTCAGGACAACAGAAGCATAGAGTTGTTTGTAAATAAAGAAACTAATGAAGCCTTTTGGAGATACAAGACAGAACTACTTAGTGAGGTAGGAATCATCACGATATACGAGTTCAAGGACCCGGATACACCTGGAAAGGTTGTATACCTGGATGAGACTTCAGAAAGAGTCTTTGTGGTGCCTGACCACGCTAAAAACACATACACATGGAGAGGTGAATTGGTATTCCCTCCATCTAGAACGAACATGAATACAAGTCAACAAGGGGCAGGAACATCATCAGCCCATGGAAATCAAAGCGAAAGAAATAAAGAGAGACCCGAAGTAAGCTTCACTCATCCCACGGGGAGAGATAGAACAACCACGGACACTAATAGAGCGGATAGACAAAGAGATCATGGAATATCAGGTGGTAGAGATGATTTTCCTCTACCTAGACCACGTGAACACGCAAGAATATTGAGATCCACTCAATTAGTAAAATCAATGAAAAATTATTTTGATGGGACAGGAGATCCCTATGACCATGTCGCAGAATTCAAGCAAGTACTAAGAGTAGAACAAGTTGAAGACATGTTCACGCAATACAACGCATTTGGACTAACGTTAAAGAATACAACTTTAACTTGGTTCCAACCTTTGCAACAAAGGCAATTTAGAGACATCCATCACTTTTTAGAGTCATTCATCACTGAATTCTCTAAAAGTGGGATTAGACATGACACGTCTTCGTTGATTCATAGCTTTAAACAAACCCCTCAAGAAACAATAAGACTGGCGGGACGTAGGTTTAAACAATATGTTGAACAATGTCCAATGCAAGAGCTACCCTCACAGGCCAAGCAAGTGTCATTGTTTCTAGATGGCTTGTTGAGCTCTAAACTACGCTCCTACGTGTACCTAAAAGAACCCAGAACGCTAGAGCAATGTATAAGAATTTGTATAGACATTGAGGACAACTTAGGAGATGAGTTGGAACTCTCAAAGGTCTATAAGGACTCAGACTGTTCATCTCTAGCATCCACAAAATTGTCTAGCTCAATAGAAGACCTTGCAGAAAAAGTGGCCCAGAAACTAGGAGTTTCTAGTAAACCTAGGGTGCTAACAAACAAGCATTGTTACATCTGTGGTGGAAATCATTTGGCAAATGTGTGCCCCAATGCACCACAACCTCAAGCCAACCCTAGTGGCCAATACTGTACAATTGAGAGAAGATACACGAATCATACGGCTCAGGACTGCCCATACAACAAGCAAATCGTGAGACAGAACTACCTGCAAGCATACGCACAGCTAGGTAGGTATCAAGGCCAATACAATGCTCAGCCTTATTACTATAGGCCACCTCAGAACTACCCATACCAGGATCAACAGAGACCTCAACCTGTCTTAGCTCAGTAGCCACCCCCACCAGCTAATGTCATCTCAGTCAAATACGCTGCTGCAGAAGAGAACTTAAGTAGGGCCCTAGTGCCTTCTTCACCTTTGATCACAGAGAGTGATGCGAACTCAAACAGTTTTGACTCTACGCATGTAGATAGTCCACCCGCTTATTACATGGAGTCACCAGAACACGTAGAAACATATCATTATGATAGTCCACCAGTGGAACCTAGTTGGGAGCCAGACTATGCTAATGTGATGTACACAAACCCAAATCCACGGCCCCAAGTAAGACAACAGAGACCACAGGGCCTTAGAGGACCATGCTTTAGGTGCCAAGGAGACCATTTCATAAAGGATTGTCCACATCCCCCGATATCAGGACAATCACAGTACTATAACATACAAGGCTTTTGCGCCGATTGTGGCAAAGAGCACATAATCAAAGATTGTCCTAAGAACCCAGTTAATGCTTCAAATGTGACACCGATCAACATGATAGGTATTGTAAACAACGCAGATGGATCCAACCCTACCTACGTGCCTATCCAAGCTATCACCAGAGCCCAGGCGCTCTTACAGAACCAACAGCTTAATCAAGAGAAAGCAGCCGGAACTAGTGAAGCTACAGAATCTAGCAGTAAAAAGATGAAATCTTGGAAAGATTCTAGAGAAAGGATAAAGAGAAAATGGAGTAAAAAGATAACTGAGTTGGAAGGAAGTTTAAAGGAATCTAGAGCCAAAATCCTAGAATTGACTTCTCAGGAATTAAATCACGAGAACCCAGCTCAGAAATCAGGATCAGTTTTAGCGGAACCCATACCGGAAAATCTAGACATGATGTTTCGTGCATATCAGGCTAGATTAAAAGAGGGACCTCAAGTAGCTGAAATGAGTAAAAACTACCCTTGAGCTGATCTAGAAATTGAGAGAACTAAACTTTGCATGAAGATGGTAGAACTAGCACAAGCTTTGTTCGAAGCCTCTAGATATCTTAATTGGAATAATATGACAAAACCGGAATTACACTTTCAAGGACTAATGGAGAGGCTAGAATACTTGATAGAAAGCAAAGAGAAAAAGGATCAACACAAGAATCTTAGTGTCCCAGAGACACAGGAAATGAATGCACCATCCCTGTCTCAAGTACCCAATACAAAAAGTCAAGACAATGTGTCTTCCATACATAGGTACTCACATGAATTTTTGAGAGAGATCCAAGAAGAGAAGTGGAGAAAGGAACAAAGAACCCATCCTCCTATTCAAGAAATAGATGACTTGCAGGAGCAATTTCCCCAAGACATCCCCTCTATTTACGATGATGTAGAGGAAGAGCAACTGAGTGAACACACAGGATTTGAATCTAATTCTTTACAAGAATTACCTTAGTTCAGAGGACCTTGGGAAGCAAAGTCTATTAGTATGAGAGCACCCACGATAATAGTGAGGAATGAAGAATCAGTAATCCCTAGAAACACGGAAGTGATCAAGAACACTAAAGTATAGTGTAATCTCACTCTAGAGGAGTTGTTAAAGGTAAAACCAGAATTGTGGAAACATGTAGCAAATCAATTCCCCGAGCTTGCTACTACTCCCTCACAAATAGGATCACAAAATAAGGTACCAGAGATACCCGTAGAAAAGATTGGAGATGTAAGCGAAGGAGAGGAAGGTAACACTTATCTTCCGATAACCCATCAGGGCTACACCACGAAAGCCATCTTAGATTCAGGAGCCGGAGTAGCCATAGCTACCACCGCTTTATGGAAACGTTGGGGTAAGCCAGCATTAAGACCCACCAGGATGAAGCTACAAATGGCTGATGGACACATAGAAAAACCATTAGGCTTACTAGAAGGCATATCTCTCACCACTTGTGGTGTAGAATTTGAGCATACCTTTGCCATTTGTGACTTTGCAAAAAATCATGCTTCTGATATTGGGACGACCATTCATGCATCAGTTGCAAATTGTACAAGATTGGGGAACTAATTCTTTGTACTTGCAACATTTAGGAGTGACTACCAAAGTCAATCTTAAAGACTATTCACATCGGGATGTACCCCCAATACAATGGAATACCATCCATAAGACACCAATAGAGACAGAATCGGTGCACTCATTAGAATCAGATCCTTCTTGGTTGCATGAGGATACTCATTTATGGATGTGTAAAGTAGCAAAACAAGAGGAAGAAAGGTTAGAAGCCAGGACCTTAGGTGCAGAACAACATCCACGAACCCTTCAGGATCCAGCTTATGCACCTATAGTATTTCCAGACGAAGAGTTTGAACCCCATGGTTGGGCAGAAATCCTAGCAACCATGGATGTAGCCATCAATGAAGAACAATGGACACCCCACTGTGACGAGGATGGCTACGACATTTCAGTTTTCACGATAGAGCCAATCACGAGCGATGCAATTTTAGAAGAATGTGAACCTAGCACTGATGCATTTGAGGATGCGAGTGATTTTGATTTAGAATCAATTATCATGGACCCACCTTTTGCATTAGAAGAAGAATATTTTTTTGAAGTAGAGACTCACCCTCAGAGACACGAGGAAGTTATGAATGAGGTGAGGTTAGCCACTCAAGTGACTACTAAGAGTGAAGGCAAGAAAAGAAAGAAGAAAGAAACCATGTCAGAAAAAGAAGAATCTTTGTTTGAAGTACCCGAGAACTTCAAGAAATATGAAATCGAAGATAGAAGGATCATGGTACGAATGCCTAATAGAAAGGCGAATGACGGACAAGTATATGATAACCGAGAGAAAACCAAGAAAATAATCGTAGCCATAGAAGGAGAAGAAGAAAAATGTACATACATAGGGCATGATTTGACAACTGAAGAAGAAGAAGAGCTAGTTGCCCTATTGCGCGAATATAGAGATGTTTTTGCTTGGAGTTACAAAGATTTGAAAGGAGTAGATCCAGATATATGTTCTCATAGAATCCCTATGACTCCAGATGCAAAACCGACAAAACAGAAACCGTACACGTACAATGATAACTACGTTGCGAAGATTAAAGAGGAGATAGATCGCTTGATAGAAGCAAGATTCATATACGAAATTGAGCATACCGAATGGGTATCCCCCATTGTGGTTGTGCCCAAGAAGAATGGAAAATTGCGTGTGTGTATTAACCTTAAAAAAGTTAATGCCGCCACGATTAGAGACAGTTATCCTCTTCCTATCACAGAACATCTATTGGAAAGAGTTGCGAGCAAGGAAGTTTACAGCTTTCTTGATGGTTTTTCAGGCTATAATCAAGTAGCCATTGCTCCAGAGGACCAACACAAGACGGCATTTGCCACTGAATGGGGCATATTTTCATTTCGTGTAATGCCATTTGGCTTAACAAATGCACCCGCCACTTTCCAGCGACTCATGTGTCATGTTTTTGAGGAATTCTTACGCAAGAGTTTGGAAGTTTATGTTGACGACATATGTGCTCATTCAAATGTAAGACAGACACATATCCCAGAGTTAAGGCAAATATTTGACAAATGTCGAGAATATCAGGTTTGTTTGAACCCAGAAAAATGCGTTTTCATGGTCAGACAAGGCAAAATTCTAGGACACATTGTGTCAAAAAATGGAATCTCCACGGATGAAGAAAAGGTGAAGGTAATTGCAGAATTACCTAGACCAACTAATGTGAAAGAGGTACAAGCATTTATGGGCCATTGCAGTTATTATAGGAGATTCATACACATGTATGCAATCATAGCCAAGCCTTTGTACTCTCTTTTAACCAATTTTGAATGGATAGATGAATGTGAAAATTCATTCAATGAACTTAAACGACGCTTGTGCTCAGCACCTATATTGACTACCCTAGATTGGAGTAAGCCATTCCATGTACATGTGGATGCATCCAATTATGCCATAGGATGTGTGTTAGCACAACCCACGAATGAAGGTAACATAGATCTCCCCATAGCTTACGCTAGCAGACAATTGAACACAGCAGAAAGAAATTACACCACGACGGAACGAGAAGGATTAGGGATGATCTACGCAGTAAAGAAGTTTAGACACTACTTGTTGGCCAACAAATTCAAGTTCTTTACAGATCATCAAGCCCTATTGTACCTAGTCAACAAACCCTGTAACACAGGACGACTAATACGTTGGTTTCTATTACTCATGGAGTACGATTTTTGATGGAGAGTGTTAATCTCCAAAAGAATAACCTACTCTTGAATTTAGAACACCTCTATATCAAGAGTAAGTCAAAACCTTTCCCAAATTAGAGGTCCATTCTCCAAATTATCATAAGTTAAGAAATTCTGTGAAGAAGATAAAACACAGAAAGTCTGCTGCACAATTTGTTTTTCTATGAAATTTTGTATGGAGAGTCATCTAGAGGATGCGCACCTCCTCCAAGTTAAAGTTCTTCAAAAGGTTTAGTATAACTTGAGAAATCAACTTCACAAGTTACCTATGTCTGAATCTGCACTTCTGAGAAGTCGATTTAGACACCCCTAACTTCTTAGCTTCAATTCTCTCAGTACAAAACCCGTTTAAGCAAATGCTTCTAGCCACGAGTAGGTTACCTTCTAATTTAAAGATTAAGTGCTTGCTTGCACAAAACTTTAAACTATGGAGTTAGAACTGACCAAAAGATTAAGATCAAAATTTGCGCCTGTTTCAAAGAACTGTAAACACTCAACACATATGAATGTTCCTACTAACAATTCTCCTAGCCTGTTTGCAATTAGACTCTGAAACTCAGGTCACAGACTCATTAACTACCAACTTAGATATCCTCAAAAGGATTTTACAATTGATCAAACACAGACGGAGCAGACACGAAAAGATCGGGCGCAATATTTCTTCATTTACTCAGAAAGTTACAGTTGAGTGATGAGAGGAAACTCAACTAACTTTTCACATGTCTCATGACATCTCTCTTCCTCTTTCTTGACTTCTATCTATTCTTACATATGCTCTCATATCACGCCTCGACATTTTCAAGGTATTTATAGATAAATTTGTACAAGTCTATGACTAATCAAAGATCTAAGTGAACTATGTACATATGTGTACATTCCTCATATATTCTGAATGTATCCTTCTTCCAAGCTTCAAGAATTGATCTCATCCTTCATTCTTTAGTCTTCAAACATTCAATTGGTGATTGATCTGCACCAACAGCTCCCCCTCAATCATCAATTGAGGTTTCTCCTTTCTTCTTTATACCTGCCATGTCTTTAAACTTCTGTAGCTTTGGTCCATCCAAGCTCTTTGTAAGCATATCAGCTATCTGATCCTTTGTTGAAGTATGTATGACTTCAATCTCCTTATCCATCACTTTCTCTCTTAGAAAGTGATACTGTATCTCAATGTGTTTGGTCCTGGCATGAAAAACAGGATTAGCAGCTAAATACAATGAACTCATGTTATCTCCATATATAATTGGTACCCCATGCACAATGTCAAAACTCTTCATTAAAGTTTTGAGCCAAATCACTTCCTTTGCAGCTTCAACCATGCCTTTGTACTCTGCTTCTGTAGAAGACAAAGCAACTGTATGTTGCTTCTTGGAACACCATGAGATAAGTTTATCTCCCACATAACACATATATCCAAAAGTTGATCTTCTATCATCTGGATTACCTGCCCAATCTGCATCACTATAAATTTTGATATTTGTATCTGAGGTGAACCCATAATACAAACCTTCATTGAGTGTACCCTTAATGTACCTCAACACTCTGGTTAAAGTAGCATAGATAAGACTACCAACCAAACTCTGATATTGTCTCATGTCCTTGAATTCTTCACCTCCAAACTTACTCAATTTGTGATTCACCTCCATTGGTGTAGGTGCTACCCTGCAATCATCCATTTTAAACTTGATTAACAAGTTCTTCAAATACCTTTCTTGGGTCACAAATACTCCATGTTGAGTATATGTAATCTCCATGCCCAAGAAGTATGACAAGTCTCCCAAGTCACTTATCTTGAACTCCTTTTCCATTTGCTTCTTGAGTCTTTGTATTCCTTCTTCATCTGTACCTGTAAGGATTATATCATCAACATATATGCACATGTATATGAAACCATTATCACTTGCTTTGACAAGCAAGCTACTATCTGCTTTAGACACCTGAAATCCAAGTTCTTTCAAGAACTTTACAAGTCTATAGTTCCATGCCCTTGGGGCCTGCTTCAAGCCATACAAAGCTCTCTTGAGCTTGCACACATGATCTGGATACTTTTTATCTCTGAACCCTTGAGGTTGCTCCATGAACACATCATCTGAAATATAACCATTCAAAAAAGCATTTTTCACATCAAGTTGACATAACTTCCAACCTTTACATGCAGCAATAGCTATAAGTGTCTTGATGGTTGTCATCTTTGGCACAGGACTATAAGTCTCATCATAGTCAACACCATAAGTCTGAGCAAACCCTTTGACAACAAGTCTAGCTTTGTATCTAGACACACTTCCATCTGCAAACCTCTTTGTCTTGTAAACCCATTTGCATCCAATGATTTTCTGACTATTTGGTTTTGGAACCAAATCCCATGTTTGATTCTCCAATAGTGCATCATATTCTTCTTGCATAGCTTTCTCCCATTTTTCTTTACCTTTTGCCTCTTCATATGTAGAAGGGTCTTCATCTGTTTTCATCATATAAGCATAGTCTTTTGTGGCCAAAAAAGAAGTATCATAGCTATACCTTGTAGGTTGCCATTTATTCCTTGTAGACCTCCTAAGCTCTCCACTTCTTGAGGTTTCTAGTTCTTCATATTCAGGATCAAATCTTGGAGTTTCTTCCACTTCAACCTGCACTTCATTATTCTCTTGTTCATCAAATATTTGAACCTTTGATTTACCTTTCCTTTGACTCACTTCTTCTTCATCTCCTGTATTGATATTGACTGTACCTGCATACCAAGTACTTTGCTCATCAAATGTAACATCTTTAGAAACCATGAATTGTTTTGTAGATGGACTCCACAATCTATAGCCCATCTGCTTATCATCATAACCAATGAAAACATATTTTTCAGCTTTAGGCTCCAACTTGTGCCTTAATTGTGATGGCACATATGCATATGCCACACATCCAAAAACTCTGCAATGATCCAAGGTAGGTCTCTTACCCCACCAAGCCTCATATGGTGTAATACCCTGCAAGGCTTTACATGGTAACCTATTGACCAAATAAGTGGCTGTATTTACAGCCTCAGCCCACAAATAATTAGGGCAATTTTTCTCCTTCATCATGGATCTTGCAAACTCAACAAGTGTTCTATTTCTCCTTTCTGCTACACCATTTTGTTGAGGAGAGTACCTGCAAGTAACTTCCGTTTTTATACTTGCATTCCACAAGTAATCACTGAACTCATTAGAGAAATACTCTCCCCCTCCATCTGACCTTAATCTCTTCAACTTATGACCTGTAATTCTTTCTGCATATGCATGATAGTGTTTGAATGTATTAAACACTTCTGACTTATCTTTGATCACATAGATAGTGATCCATCTAGTAGCATCATCAACATAAATCACATAATACCTTGACCCATTTATACTGAAATCCTTTGATGGTCCCCACACATCTGTGTGTACCAATTCAAGCTTCTCTGAGTACATAAAACCATGCTTGGAGTAGGAAAGCTTATGAGCCTTACCTAATTGACATGCCTCACATCTGTATGTCATATGTTGACCTGCAACATTAGGCAATCCAAGCACTGAACCATTGTTAATTATATCTTTAATACCTCTTTCATTGAAATGTCCAAGCCTCTTGTGCCAAAGATCTAACTCAGAGATCTTATGTCCTCCATATGTGAACATAGCATGACCAATATTGCCTTGAATCTTCAATGTAAATAATCTTCCTTCTTTCTTCCCTGAAACAATCTGTTTATACCCTTGGCTAGGGTCTTCCACATATACTCCATCATTAGTGAACCTTACTTCATATCCCTTTTCAACAATTTGTCCTACACTTATCAAATTCTTAGGAATTGTAGGAACATACAAGACCTTACTCAATAAGGTACTACCATCCTTGGCCTTCACTGATCCAATTGACTTCACATTGTGCTTTGTGTTGTCACCTGTTTGAACAACATGATTAAAAACCTTACTCTCCAAATCAGTCATCAAAGATATATTACCACTCAGGTGATTGCTACACCCTGAGTCTATGTAGAAGACTCTTTGATCTTCACTCTGGTTTTCACAAGTTGCATTCATTATCAATGTTGAATCCTCCTTTTGATCTGAAGCATAATTGTAGTAGGTGTTGTTGTATTGTTGACTTTGGAATCCTCTACCTGCATTTCTTCCAAAATAACTCCTACCACCTCTGCCTCTGAAATTACCTCTTTGATTTCTGCCTCCTCTTCCTCTTGAATTATAGTTCTGATTATATCCACCATTACTCTGATTATTATGCCAACAATCATTAGCTAAGTGATTTGTCTTACCACAAATCCAGCAAGCTTTGCCTCCATCTTTGTTATTCCTTCCTCTTCCTCTACCTTTGCCACCTCCTCTTCCTCTTAGGAAGTTGGCTTGACTAGTTGTACCTTCATCTTCACCTGCTTGTTGCTTTCCTTTACCATTCTTCTTCTTGTCCTTTGAGTACATTGCATGACCTGCACTCTTGTCACCATCTCCTTTAACATCCTGCTCAAATGTTAGCATATGACCTAGCAACTGATTTAAATCAGGAGTGAAATGATCAAGTGATAATTCTGTAGATAAAATGAATGGCTTCCATTTGTCATCACCTCTCAAACCTGTAAGAATTTGCCTTACCAATTTATCCTCCTCAATGTCTTCATCAACAGCTCCTAATGCATCTGCAATGTCTTTCATCCTTGTTACATAGTCTGAAATAGATTGAGAGGCCTTCTTCTTGAAGGTTGTAAATTCTGCCCATAAGGATGCCTTCCTTGACTTTGTAGTATTCTGGAAATGCTCCTCCAAAGCATTCCAAACATCAGTTGCACTTTCAAGACCTCGAATATGAGGTAAGAAGTAATCATTGACTGCCATATATATAATGCTCCTAGCTTGAGCATCTTTCTTCATCCAATTTTTCAAATCTGCTAACTCTTCCCTAGTTGGAACACTAGGATCTCTGAACTGTGGCTTTTCTTCTTCTCCTGTGATGTAAGCTATTAAATCTTTACTCATAAGATGAGCTTCCATCCTCATTGACCATGCAGGATAGTTTTCCCTATCCAATTTCTCTATCTGTAGAGAATCTCCCATCTTGTGTCTACCTGTGTATTGAAATCTTCAAGCTTTATGAACAATATATGTACCTTTACTTCGAATTAGACTCCTTTTGTCCTTCTTGATGTCGTATGGTCTCCTCCTCAAGCTTTGCCTTCAAACTTTCACCTTTTAGTTCTTCAACTGTTGAATTTCTTGAATCTGCAGCAGTCGGGACCCTCCTTTTCTTGATTTGATGTCTCCTGCTCTGATACCACTGATGGAGAGTGTTAATCTCCAAAAGAATAACCTACTCTTGAATTTAGAACACCTCTATATCAAGAGTAAGTCAAAACCTTTCCCAAATTAGAGGTCCATTCTCCAAATTATCATAAGTTAAGAAATTCTGTGAAGAAGATAAAACACAGAAAGTCTGCTGCACAATTTCTTCTCATTGACCTATCAAACATGTAAAGTTTTCTATGAAATTTTGTATGGAGAGTCGTCTAGAGATTGCGCACCTCCTCCAAGTTAAAGTTCTTCAAAAGGTTTAGTATAACTTGAGAAATCAACTTCACAAGTTACCTATGTCTGAATCTGCACTTCTGAGAAGTCGATTTAGACACCCCTAACTTCTTAGCTTCAATTCTCTCAGTACAAAACCCGTTTAAGCAAATGCTTCTAGCCATGAGTAGATTAGCTTCCAACTTAAAGATTAAGTGCTTGCTTGCACAAAACTTTAAACTATGGAGTGAGAACTGACCAAAAGATTAAGATCAAAATTTGCGCCTATTTCAGAGAACTGTAAACACTCAACACATATGAATGTTCCTACTAACAATTCTCCTAGCCTGTTTGCAATTAGACTCTGAAGCTCAGGTCACATACTCATTAACTACCAACTTAGATATCCTCAAAAGGATTTTACAATTGATCAAACACAGACGGAGCAGACACGAAAAGATCGTGTGCAATATTTCTTCATTTACTCAGAAAGTTACAGTTGAGTGATGAGAGGAAACTCAACTAACTTTTCACATGTCTCATGACATCTCTCTTCCTCTTTCTTGACTTCTATCTATTCTTACATATGCTCTCATATCACGCCTCGACATTTTCAAGGTATTTATAGATAAATTTGTACAAGTCTATGACTAATCAAAGATCTAAGTGAACTATGTACATATGTGTACATTCCTCATATATTCTGAATGTATCCTTCTTCCAAGCTTCAAGAATTGATCTCATCCTTCATTCTTTAGTCTTCAAACATTCAATTGGTGATTGATCTGCACCAACAATTTTGAAGTAGTAGTCAGGAAAGGAAAGACACATCTTAGAGCTGACCACCTTTCAAGATTAACCTCAGGAGAAGCTCCTCAAGGAGTAGTGGATGAGTTACCAGATGCATATTTGTTTAACCTTGAGATAGCACCAGAATGGGCTAAGCCTATAGTCCCTATTCTCACATATGGACCCAAGAATCCTAGGATAAAGATCAAAGAGGGAGAGATTACCAAGTCTCAGAGATACCAAATAATGGCAGGAAGCATATATAAACAGGATAATCTAAAGATTCTTGCTTGTTGTGTAGATGAATCAGAACATGCGAATTGGTTGCAATTAGCACACATAGGTGCATTAAAGCAACATCATTCAAAACATCGAACATTACAGACTCTGCATAGATTAGGAGTATATTGGCCTACAATGGAAGCAGATGTCTACAGGTTGTGTAAGCAATGCAATGTTTGTTGTGAAAGACCACCAGTAGAGCATGCTACATTATATCACGTGTCTCTCACACCAGACTGGAGTGAATCGTTAGTGACATACTTGAGGACGAACACATTCCCTCAAGGAATGACCTTAGCTCGACAACGCAGTCTAGAGCAGGAAGCTCACGACTATTCACTTATTGGCGATAATCTATACAAAAGAGTACGAGATGGATATCTAAGACAATGTGTTCATGAGAGCGATTATCTGAGCATACTAGAGACTGCACACCAAGGTGTTGCAGGAGGTCATTTTGGACCCGATAGGATAATCAAAGCCATCCTCTTTGCAGGATTATGGTGGCCCACTCTTCACATGGATGCTCATACCTATGTAAAGAGATGATGTGTGCCAAAGAACTCAGTTTCCTACTCGCAGAGATGAAATGCCATTGAAAGCCATGATGGGTGGACGTGCATTTTCTAAGTGGGGTATAGACTTTGTAGGACCCATTAACCCCCCTGCAAAAGGTACACATGCTGAATACATTATTGTTGCCACAGATTATCTTACGAAATGGGTAGAGGCAAAAGCCACAAAAAAGAATGATGCACACACAACTGCAAAATTCTTATTTGAAAATGTCTTTACAAGATATGGATTGCCTATAGAGTTAGTGAGCGATCAAGGAACCCACTTTCTAAACCAAGTCATTGAATATTTGTTACAGGATTTTATGGTGATTCACAAGAAATCTGCACCATATCATCCTCAGGCCAATGGTCAGGCTGAAAGCACTAATAAGATCCTTTGTAACGTACTGACGAAACTCGTGAACAACAAACGTTCAGATTGGGACAAACAGTTACATCATGCTGTTTGGGCATATCGAGTGGCCTACAAGACCGTACTCAATGCAACTCCCTTTCATATGGTTTTTGGTCAGAATGCTGTGCTTCCTTTGGACTTCTTGATACCGACCCTTAAGGTTGCACAAGAACATCAGTGGACCGGCCATGAATTATCAGCAAGAATAATGGACTTGGAACGATTAGGAGAAACCAGGCTAAAGGCAGCAGTAGGAATATATGCAGCGAAGAAGCGATAGAAAGCATATTTTGATGCACATGTGAAAGATAAGGGCTTAAAAGAAGGAGATTTAGTTCTAGTATATACGCTGAAACAACACGCACGGAAGTTAGAAAAGCGAGGTTATGGACCTATGATCATTAACAGACTCTCAACAAGTGGAGCAGTACAATTAGCCACTTTAGAAGGAGATATAATGCCTAATTACATTAGTGGTTGTAGAGTCAAGTTATATCAGGAACCTCTTACTGAGGATATGCTTAGACGACTCACGTTGGCAAAGAAGCGTAAGGAGGAAGAAAATAGAATACGAGCTGAAACTCAGGCAGAAGCTATAGAACACATTAAGTTAAGAAGACAAGGACTAGGGAGAGAACATTATAACCATCTGGAAACTACACCCAGATATCCCATGGCCATGTGTCAAGTAAAGTCAACCACTCATCCTAGTATAGTGGACAGGAGACCATTCATTACAGTCAGGCTAGAGCACGGCAACCCTTGCCAAGAGCTCAGGGCTTTAATTGACTCAGGTGCTACGACTAGTGCGATTAGATGGTCCCACTATAAGGATTCAGGAATAGAAATGCGGCCAATTGAGGCATACCTCATAGGGCTAGGAGGCATGGAAACCCCTTGCATGGGTGAGGTGGACCTTCCTATCCTCATTAAGGAAGTGACCATGACAGCGAAGCTACTAGTGTGCCATGATGACGACCTGATAGAACCCCTAATCCTTGGCCAAGATTGGCTATACGATCACTCAGTGGACCTAAATCTTAGACAAGGCTCCTTACAGATTGGAACCTTAGAACAGAAGCGAGTGATACCGCTTGACTTCCCTAACGGCATTCCAACTGAGGTTTGTAACCCTAGACCCTATGAAATGCATGCGACGAAAGACCGGGAGATCTTGGGTCAGATCAGTCACGTTACGTCTACACCAACCCACTCGCGCTTGGATATGGACAGTTGTCAATCAGAAGGACGACAGGAGATCTTCCCTGGGGTTTCCTGCAAACTAGAAGGGGCAACTACCCAACCGCTAGGGCAGATGGACACAATCAGCAGTCAGGTGGGTTGCATCAGCGGCCAAATGAGCACAATACCCTGCGGTGCTCATCCTTCCAAACTTGCTGCGGATTGGCCTAGATTAAAGATAAATAACGAATCACTTCCTAATGGGCAGGTCACGGAAGTGTTGGATCTCCCTTCTTTTCCAAAGCAGAGCGTCCAATGGACCTCTCAAACCCAACCACGAACGAGTCAACCACAACAGAGGAACCCAGATCGACGACGCCACTAGACAAGGCAAAGAAAGCAGCAGTATCAACATCACAGAACAAGTGGCACGAAACAAATATGGGTGCCAAAAGGACAACAACCACAAGCTATTGGCAACACTGCAGACGAGAACAGGACAAAGTTTCAACAGAAGCAGAGTCAGCATCCAAAGTCCCCTCGATCTTCTTCCCCAAGTACAAATACTCGGCAGATTTGGATCGCCAAGAAGTATCTTATCAATCGACCCACACCCATGTAGATTTGGGTACCCAAACAATGTATTATAGCCCAACCCTCAAGCCATGTAATATATACCCCTCAGAAATCTTTCCATCCCTCAATACCACCAAACCCGATACCACTTTTTGTCCCTCAGCAGAAACATACCACCCACTCCAAGACTCTTAGGAAATGGATACCGAAACGTATCCAGACGTCTTCTTGTACCCCCTTATCTAACAATTCTCCCACCCCGTTTAAACTCCACCCTTGTAATAATTCACCCTCAACCAAACCTTGTATAAATTCATACACCAAAACCCCACATCATGCATAATAAAAGCTCATCAAGAAATGTATGCATAATCTGACAATGTAGGCGTCTAGAGACCTGCATTAGTTTTGCAAATAATCATTGCATCAATCACTTCATGACACTTGGCTACACGGGTTACACATCGGTTATGGAAAGGGATTGCGGTCTCACCTTAATGGGATCATAATTAATTTCCATACTAATGTGCTAATCTTTTGTAGCAGAGACGCTGATTTCATATTTGAGGCCAATTAGGCATTTGATCTTCGCACATGGACCAAGTACCAGTTCTTTTCAAGAGAATTTGAAGGACTGCAGAATACACAAGATTTAACGCACGTTTGGGCACGAGCGGGATTTACAGAATATTTTAGTGACCCTCTGCCTAAACCCGATTTTTACAGATGCTTTTACCTAGTAACCACCTTGACAGCTTCAGAGAACAAGGGTCTACCCGGAACATTCATGTTACCATCCTTGGTAAATGACCCTCCATTCAGAAGGTTTTATTTGTCCAAAGATTTAATTCGTGCAGCTCTCAAAATACATGGAACGCATACTCCGACGGAGAGAGAACGGCTAGTCGTAGAGCAGATGAAACGTGGTGATGTTACTAAGTGGGAGGATATTTCAGCTATAACCCCTGAGCTCTCCAAGCCATTGCGGATATGCATGCAGCATTTTGCTTTCCCAGCTTAGGATCATTTTACCATGCCCCACAAGAGAATCTGGTTTGGTTTATACTTAGCATGTACTGGACCTCAAACGGTTGATCTAGCTAGCTGGATAATTGATCAGCTCTATTTGGCACAACATAGATGGGACCGAAAGAAAGTCATCAATGGATGTTGTGCACTTACAAGGATTATATACATGTGTTTGGCATATGATTTACCCATAGAGCACGCCATGACTAGTGAGGAACTGAAGGCATTTAAAGGAACCACAAAGAAAGCTAGAAAGGCTAGCAAAGGCAGAGCCGGAAAGCGGATGAGAGGCACTATCCCATGCCTACAAGTCCCAGAATCACCCTCGCCACAACCATCTCCAGAGCAGTCACCGACAGCAGCCACTCCCACAGTACAACCTATTCGTATCAGATTATCAAGACCAGTTGTAACGGAGGGCACCACCAGTACTGTTGCACCCCAAGCAGCCACAACCATAGAACCTATCACCACAGCAGCTGAAATTCCCACCACCATTGGTGCGGAAGTGTTCTCTTTTCCAATACCCCATTTAGAAGCAGAACAAATAGCACCACTGGATCCAACTTTTGATTTTGAGATGCCCGATGCATTCTCCAATGAGTTCCAGTTTTGAGAAGGACAATTGTTTTCTCAAGAATTTGAAAGGCCTAGCTACCCTACCACACCCAAGGATCAGCCACAAGGACAGATTGTGTCTAGCTCTGATGACGAAAGAACAGCAACCGATGACGACGAAGGCGATGATGAAGCAAGCCAGGGCACTATCGAATCCCAAGAGCATGAACAGACAGATGGCCAAGGCGAACAAACAGACACACATGGTGATACAAGTACCCATGAAGATGAAACTTACGAAGCAGCCGCTTACACACTGGCTATTAAGAAGCTGTATAGAACTATGGAAAAGGTTTGGGCACGCAAAAAGCTGACTGAGGAAGAGAGTCAAGCGATAATAGAACAAGAACTTGTCACAGGCGGATTCGAAGACGCATACATCAAAGGATTCAGAGAGTTAGTCAAATCAGTAGGCTCCAACGAAGCACTTAGGTACTTGCAAAGAAAGCCACTACCACAGTTTGACCCCCGCAGAGTACGACTACTTTCAAAGCCCGGCGAATACATTCGTGTACCAACAGGAGCACAGTCTTCAGAACAAGCCAGGGAGGCACACCTCGTCCCCGAAAGTTCGTTGGCAGCAGGAACCATCCTTGTAGATTCCCCACCCCGCGCTACAACTGTACATACCTCAGTAGTCACTGAAGTACCGACCACCCCAACCGCTCCTCCATCACCGCCCATCCCTCCAGCCTCCCCTATTCACCCTCCTTCTCCCAGACCAACATCTTCATTCGCCGGTGGCGTAGCAGAAATCATCTTTACGACCACTCACCCCACAATTCCTGCACCCATTAGACCCAGTCTACCCCCTCACACATCCACCTTTCCATTCAACCCATTCCTCCATCCATCTTTCCCGTCCTTCCCCACACCTCCACGATCCCTTTTCCCATTCCCACCGCCATTAACCTTCTCCCCAGTCTCACCTCCCCGACCCACGGTAACCCCTATTTCCCCTTTCCACCAAGCTGCACCAGCCAGCCCCCCTATAAATTACTCCTCAACCTTTGTAAATCCTGTATTTACACCAGCACAAGCACCCACGGTCACACCCATATTCACGGTCACTGCACTGGACATGTCCAATGACATGGACATCTCACCACCCACTGCACCATCACTCACTTCACTCACGGCATAAACATTTTTAGGCACATCACAATTTTCAACAATCACTACAGCATCCACCTTCCCACCCCCATTCCCCGTTCCCGTTGCATCTACACCCACTGCATCTTCATTTAGCACCCCATTAATACTATCACCCACTGTAGATAATGCATTTCGACAGATGTTCATGTGTATGACGCAAGTCAGAGATGAGTTCACATCTCTTGGCGATAATTACCAACAGCTGCAAAGGACAACCAATGACTTACAGCCGCAGCTTAATTTATTGTCTATTGAGAATGCCTCTCTGAACACCCGATACCAAGAATTACGCGAGGCATATCACAAATTGGAACTAGAAAGCGAAGAACAGACCAAAGAAGCCACTGCTGACCTGGATAACTTATTAAGAGCCCAGACAATGCGCAACGCAACGCTAACGAGAAATATGCGCTTACTCAGAAGACATCTAGCAGCAGCAAAGGAAGAAAACCAGCGCTTACAGGACCAGAACCGAGAAAACTTAGAAGCAGCTCTTGACCACCCAGACCAACCTTTGAGTCCTAGTCATTTCAAAGCCATTCCCTCATACTCAATGAAAATGCTGCTAGAAGATCATGTAAGATTGCTAGATGAATACGAACGCATGAACGAGGAGTTACAAAAACTCAAAGAAGATAACAAATTACTCCAGTTACGAGAACCGGCACACCAAGACATACCAGCACCTGTGGACCCCTCTCCTGACATCTTAGAGGAACTCAACGCATTACGGGCCCAGGTATCAAACCTTGAATCAAGGATTGCAGTATATGAAGCACCACCAAGGCCAGATTCCCCACCTGAGCTACCAGCTGAGGAAGAAATTGTCACCATCCCGGTGGAGGAAACGTTTGAAGAGGCGTACGAGCCACAACCCATCCCAGGCGGACGCGTCACGGTCGAAGGCCAGATGACTTACGAACTCCCGACTCCCGCGTCGATGAAGACAATTGAGGAACTTGGAACAACGCACTCAGCTAGAGTAGAGGCACAATTACATGCCATGGCGATGATAGAAGAAAGAATTTTACAATCTCCATTCTTTGCTCATTTGGCCCCGCGACGATACATATCTGGGCACGAGCTACAGTATAAACCGTATTTTATGTTAATGGCCGAATACCAGTTAGCCATTGAGAAAGAAACAGGTAACCATCGCATGCGACTCAGTTCGAGGAAGACGATTTGCCACTTGATGCATAGCAAGGAGAGATCTATCAACCAGAGTGGCGCAAAGATTTACTACAGAAGTATCCAAAAATGATGAGTACATGGGTAAAGGCACCTTTGCATTTAAAGTACAACCCATGTTGGGGACCAGTACCACGACGCCGCTCCTGGACTGCCTTTGCTATTAAGGTACAAAACAATAAGCAGTGCTAGGACTGGTTGAATTACCCCTATTTTAAGCCACCCATTGAGCTACCAACTGTAGGCTACATGATGGCTACAATTCGCCATTGGCTCCCTAGACTAAAGCATATGGACGATATAGCGGCGCATATGACTGTCAAAATCTTTGACATGATGCAAATGATTTTTAAAGTCTTCCGACGCGTCAAGGCACCTCATGTAAACACCCCGGGCTTTGAGCATGGCAATTTCGATCTGGTATATGATATGAGTACAACGCCATCGCTACGGGTGTGTTATGCCTGGCATTGCAGAATAAAGTACCTACCGGCGTGCTACAAGCAGACGTTCGAAGAGATGTTCACAACCGGCTTCTGGGAATACCATTCAGAGGTATTCATAAGCAGGCCTACACATTTATTACACTTATTTGCCTGTGAACGAATGGTCTACTCCACACACTATCAGCTCCCGCCACCGGAAGAACCGCAACCAATAGACTGGGAGAAACTCGAGGCCGATCTGGCCCGAGGCATTCGTATCTCCGAGCACACCCTCGCTCAAGACCTCCTACAGAACTATATCCAGCAGACCTCACAACAAGGTTCTGTCAGGGACGACAGAAGCGAGAGGGAGGGGGGTGTTGGAAGCAGCCAGAGGCATAGAAGACACGGAAGTATGTAAAGACGGAGCAGGGAGCCAGTCGAATCTTTTTTCAAAGAATCATGTTTTAAAAATACTTTTCAAAAACCTCCAACAGTGATTTTTATCACTATTGTAACATATGTAACATAGGAAACCCCATTTTGTAATCCTTAGCTCCATTTTGTGCAAGCCGAGGAGTCCTCGAGCTTGAGGAGCTTAGGTAGAACAAGCGTATCAATTTTCGTTATTTTTAGACATCGTTTACCCTTCCAAATAGCATCTAGGAACTTATTTTTAACTATGCCGGTCACTAGATGTGAAACCGGTCAAAACTAGTCTAGAAACTATAAAAAGAGCTAGAGAGCTCATTTTGGAGGTTAGCTTGTTTGAGGTTAGAGTTCTTTTGAGCTTGTAATAGTGTTCTTGAGTAATAGAGTTGATTTCTCACCTTCCATTGTGTCTTGCTTGTCTCTTCGTAGTGTGTGTGTATGTGTGTGTGCATTTCTATGCTTCTCACCTTCACTCTCACTTCATCTCACATTCACGATCTTCAAATCACTCCTATCTCTTCCGCGGATTAACAATTAAGGAGGTGAAGCTTCTTAACGTGGTTCTCACCATTGTGCTAGAGCAACACATATGCTTTTGATTTTGAGGGTGTAGTCACTTATCGACATGCCCTTTTTCTCCAATGTATGCAGCATGTTCTTGAGTTACAATTTTTGTGCCTTTGTATTGATCCCATACAATGTGACCAAATTATTCCAAGCCTCTTTCAGAGTCCTAGCATCATGTATGTGTCTAATCGTGCTATCTTGTATGCTGAAAAATAGCCAATACATTACCTTTCGTGCTCCTTAATTACATTGATCATATTACTCTTAACTGGTCCATAGTCTAATTCCTCTCTGGTAAATGGGGAGCATTTTTCTTCTCTCCTTCGATGGACTTCCAATAGCCTTTTCCCATCAAAAAATTCATCATTCTAAATCTTCAAGCATACAAGTTATTCTTGTCCAGCTTATCGCTCATAAGCTAACTCATTCCATCTCCCTCTGTCATTTTTGCAGTAATTCACAACACTCCAAAAACACTAAAAGCAATACTGCTTGAATATTGTCGCACTATGACATGACAGTTTGACCTCAGAAAAACACAGTTTTTTTGTACCAACAATACATAGAGTCGCTTAAAATTATGGATCTGGAATATTTCAGCATTGCAGAACAAGATGCATGTTACAGTTTTGCAAACTGACTTGGTTTTTCTATGGGCCTCACCTTGTGGGCTCGAAATGAGGGTTGAGATAGCTACAAAACAGAAACCTAGCAAAATCAAGTGATCCTAAAGGAATAATTCTCAAAAATATTTTGATTCTTTCTACCTTCATGCCAAGTTTCATAGCAATCTGACGTCATTTTTGAATCATGCTTTCTCCACGCCTTCTCGCATACTCTTCATGAAAGAAGTTGGAGAAGCTTGGAGAGGCTTGGAAAATTGATTTGTCAAGTGGTGAAGTTGGTCCAACAAACCAACAAAATTGAGTTGCCATTTTTGAATCATGCTTTCTCCACGCCTTCTCGCATACTCTTCATGAAAGAAATTGGAGAAGCTTGGAGAGGCTTGGAAAATTGAGTGGTCAAGTGGTGAAGTTGGTCCAACAAACCAACATAGGATCAAACCTAGCTCTTTGGATATGAACGTAGACCTTTTAGGCTTGTGTTTAGTGCAATAAAACCCAATAGGTACTTTGGAACATCAATAAGAACAAGTTGATGAGATAAATTGCATCTTGATTAGCTTAGAAAAACCTTTTAAAAATGGATGGAAGTTATGACTTCAAACACTAAGAATAGTCATCATAGTAATAATTGGAAAAATTCCTCTTAAGGGAGTGTAATACACAAATTTGACTTGCTAAAATGCATAAAATCCATAATTTATATGAGCCAATGAAGGAGCAATCACCTTCACACTAAACTAGTGTCATCCCAATTTATCAAGGATGTGCAAAGAATGACCCCAAGACTGTAAAACTTGAATTTATCAAAAATCAATGAACCAAATGACTTGAAAGTCTATATACATAAACTAGACAGTTATAACTTTCCAATGCATGCTTAAAAACTTGATTTGGAGCTATGTAAAGAGCGCAACAATCTCTACAAGTTGACTAAGTCTGAGGAAGGAGGAGTAGAGAATTGAAATGGCACCAAGCAATGATCAAAGAGTATATGTATTGCTTCAAATCAACAATCTATTCAATGTACAAATGTTTTGGAGTCTTTATATAGACTCTTGAGGATATGACCACGCCTTTTCTTCATAAATTTGAATTCAAAATTAGGCAAATTTGATAGTTTAGATTGATTGAATCTTTTCCTACAAGCTAGGAAAACACAAAGTTGAAGTCATATCTACTTTTTGTTTGATTGATTGAGAATCAATTCCAACCACTTCTAACTCCTGACTTTTAGGCCTTTTAATTTTCTCTTTTACAAAGGTAAATGCTTTGCAACTTACATAAGAAAGTGATCATATGTGATTAATAACTCAATACAATAAATGAATGCAATTAGAACTCTACAAGGAATATATGTGGCATCATTCAAATGATGGATTTGATGAAGATCATGTTCACCTCAAGCATAATGAATTCTTGATCTTCCAACAACTCCCTCTCAAGTTAAAGTATGCTTGAGTCTTCACTTTTTGATAGGTTGAATACCTGCCATAGCTTTGAATCTAAAAAGCTTTATCCCATCAAGTGCCTTTATCATTATGTCTAATATTTGCTTCTCAATAGGAATAAATGAAATGTCAACTTCCTTTGCCATAAGCTTCTCTCTTAAAAAGTAGTAATGGACTTCTATGTGCTTTGTCCTTGCATGAAAAATTGGATTTGTAGCCAAATGCATGGAACTTACATTATCTCCAACTCCTTGAGCCATATTGCTTCTTGAGTTGCAATAGTTGGACCACTATATTCTTCTTCAATTGAAGATAAATCAAATGTTGGTTGCTTCTTGGAACCCCATGACACCAATTTTGAACTTGCAAATGCTAAGTATCGAGAGGTACTTCTTCTATCATCCTTTGCTCCTTCCCAATCTACATCTGAATAGATTTTGATATCCAAATCTGAAGAGTAAGGATAATAGATACCTTCATTAAGTGTCCCTTTGGGACGCTTAATGAAGGTATCCAAATCTGAAGAGTAAGGATAAGGTATGAACCCTTGATCTTGAAGGTATATAACCAACATGTAATTCCAAGCTCTAGGAGATTGTTTCAATCCATACAATGCTTTCTTAAGTTTGCAAACATAAGATGCATGATTAGGGTTTTCAAAACCTGATGGTTGTGACATGTATACTTCTTCATTTAGGAATGCATTTTCCACATCATGTTGAAGGAGTCTCTAATTTCTTGCAGCAGCTACACTTATCAATGTTCTAATTGTAGTCATCTTTGCAGCTAGTGAGAATGTTTCCTCATAGTCTATACCATGAGTTTGTGAGCATCCTTTGGAAACTAATCTTGCCTTGTACCAAAAAATTGATCCATCTGAGTTTCTTTATCTGCAACCAATTACCTTTTGATTGGGTGACATTGGAACCAAATCTGAAATGTCCATGTCCCTCAATGCATCAACTTCTTCTTTCATGACCTTTTCCCAATTAGGGTTTTCCTTTGCCTCTTCATAGGTTGAGGATTCCTCTGAAATTGGGTCCTTTGCCAAGTAGATTGAATGCTTAGTAACAAATGTTGAATCATATCCATATCTTTGTAGTTGTCTTTTCTCCCTTGTTGACCTTCTAGGTGCTTGCTTGGAGCATTCTCCACACTCATGCATCTTTGCTTTGCTTCTTGACTTCTATAGCTTGTAAACCTTTTCCTTTTCATCTTGGTCATCATCTGCATCACTTCCTGGATCCTTGACCTGTGTATCCCAATTGCTTCCTAATTGATGAGAATCAGAATCAAGATCATATAATAGAGGTACCTCTTGTTTGTCTTCATCATACCAAGACATGTGTTCTTCAAACACATCCCTACTTGTAGTGAATTGCTTGGTTGAAGGATTATAGAACCTCTAACCCCATTTGAGTTGAGTCATACGTAATAAACACTGCCTTTGTTGCCCTTTCATCTATCTTACCTCTTATTTGTGATGGTATATGATCATAAGATAAACAACCAAAGACCTTGAAATGCCCAAGACTAGGTTTTCTTCCATACCATGCTTCATAAGGAGTAATATCTTGAAGTGATTTGAATGGTAGTCTATTGACAAGGTACATAGTAGTTGAAATGGCCTTTGCCCATAGATAATGTGGCAACCTCTTCTCTTTAAGCATTGTTCTGGCTTATCCAACCAATGTCTTGTTTCTCTTCTCTATGATTCCATTCAGTTAAGGAGCGTACCTTGTCACTTCTCTTTTGATACCTTTATCTTGCAGGACTCGTCAAACTCTTTGGAGAAGTATTCTCCTCCTCCATCAAATCTGAGCTTCTTGAGTAATCTACCTGTATGATTCTCCATATGTGCTAGATACTTTTTGAAGCAATCAAACACTTCATTCTTACTCTTGATAAAGTACAAAATAGTCCATCTACTATGGTCATCAATAAATGAGACATAATACCTTGATCCTATCAATGTAGGTTCTTAACTTGGTCCCCATATATTTGTATGTACCAAGTCCAATAAGTTGTTGTGGATATAGTCTTTGTGGTTGAATGGTTGTATTTGTGCCTTCCCAATCTAACATGCATCACATATGTTGATCATGTGTTGCTTTAATATGTTTGGTAATCCAAGAACACTTTGATCCCTGCATATATCTTTCAAGGTTCTTTCATTCACATGAGCTAGCCTCTTATGCCACACTTCAAGCTCACTTAGAGTTTAAGACCCAAAGTTGAATAGAGTTATGTCTTTGTTTTCTCCTACTTCAAAAGTAAAGATCCTACCATGCTTTTCACCTCTGGCTATCTTCTTGAAGCCTTGACATGGACCTTCCACAAAAGCTCCATGTTGGGTGAACCTAGCTTGCAAGCTCAACTATTTGGCCTAAACTTATTAGGTTTCTTGTAATAGCGGGAACATAGAGTACCTTGCTCAGAATATTTGTCCTTCCATTTGAAGCTTTGACATTACCAATCTTATCCCTACAATGCTTTGTGCCATCCCCTGTTTGAACTTCATGTCTATGCTTTGGAATTTTCAAATCAGATTAGAGAGCTATGTTGCTTGCAACATGATTTGAACATCCTAAATCTATATAGAATAAATGATAATCTACTTTACCTTCCTTGTGGCTTAGATTCATCAAGAGCAATGAGTCTTCATGTTGTTGATATTTAGAATAACTATTGTAGTCCCTTCTGTTATGGCCTCTATTGTTATTGTTGAAGTTGTGTCCATCTCTACCTCTATTGCTGCCATATCCACCTCTTCCACTTCCATTTTGGGTCTTCCCATTGAACTAGCAATTTTGAGTGGTGTGGTTAGTCATATCACAAATGGCACAAGGTTGAACATTCCGACCTTTAGTCTTTTCATGCTTTGGTCCTTTCTTCTTCCCTTTCCACTTTCTCTTGCCTTCAAAGTTGGCTTGGGAAGTCTCCTCTTCATCTTCTTCCTTCTTCTTGCCTTTAAGCTTCTTTTCCTTCTTATCTGCATATAGAGCACTAGTTGAATTACCATGATAGGAGTTACATTCCTTTATACTATTGATGGTCTCTTGATTGAAGAGTTGTCCAACAAAGATGTTATGGTCTAGAGTTTTCACATACATGATGAGATCATACGCTGTGGCAAAAGATTTCCATTACTTTTCACCTCTAATCCCATTGAGAATTTGCCTCATGATGGTCTCTTCTTCAATCATCTCTCTAATGGATGCCAGTTGATTAGCAACCTCCTTGATCGTTGTAACAAACTCACTGATGGATTGTTTTGGATTCTTCTTCATCAAGTTGAACTCATTCCAAAGATGGTTCTTCCTTGCTTTTATACTAGTAGAAAAGAAAGCCTCTAGGGCATCCCAAGTCTCTTGAGATATCTTTCATCCTCTAATATATGGTAATAGAAAATCAGAGATAGATTTCAATATGTATGACCTTGCTTGAGCATCCCTTGCACACGAAAGTGTGAGCCTATCTGTTTCCTCTTGAGTAGGTCCTCCTTTTGATCTTGGAATAAGCATTGCTTCATCACCTGATACAATCCCATATAGGTTTCTTCCTTGCAAATAAGCCCCACACTCTGATTTGCCAAGCAGCATAATTACGTCAATCAAGCTTCTCAATCATTGATGGAAAGCCATCTCCCATCTTAAAGTTGCTCTGCTACCGCTAAAAGAATTTGGAGAAGCTTGGAGAGGCCAATGAAGGAGCAATCACCTTAACATTGAACTTGTGTCATCCTCAAGGATGTGCGAAGAATGACCTCGAGATTATAAAACTTAGACTTCTCTACAATTAATGAACCAAATGACGTGCAAATTTCTATACATAAAGTAGATAATTGTAACTTTCCAATGAGTTCTTAAAAATTTGATTTGGAGCTCTATAGAGAGAGCAGCAATCTCTGCAAGTTGATTGAGTTTGAGAAGGAGCAGAGAATTGAAATGGAACCAAGCAATGATCAAAGAGTATATGTATTGCTTCAAATAAAAAATCTACTTAATGTACAAATGTTTTGGAGTATTTGTATAGACTCTTGAGGATAAGGAGTATATGTGGCATCATTCACATTATGGATTTGATGAAGATCGTGTCCACCTCAACCATAATGAAAGCTTGATGTTCAAGCAATTCACTGTGGGCTTTCTCCATGAGCTCTCTACAGCCATGCTGGCTCTAATACCATGTCACAAGGAAGGAGATAAGGAAGAGAGCTCACACACACACTCTCACAATCAAAGAGAAGCATACACCCAAATTGAAGCAAGGAAGAATGATCTTCTTCTTCTTCTATTACACAAAAGGAATATACAAGAATGACCTAAAACAACAATATAACTAGTGCAATATATAAAGAACAATACATAAGGAAAATCCTAATGTCTGAATGAGTGAGCTAGCAAAAAAAAAATGTGCCATCACTCTTGGTAGATAAATCTAGTAAAGCTCAATGAAGTATCCCTAACTTATACTGTCATGACCACTATACATGTCAGAGAAATGAAAAACGGATACGTGTCATCCTAGATCATCACATGTTGAGCTTGATATCTCAACATTAAAGGTATCACAAGAGCATCAATGGACTGGCCAGGAGTTATCTTCTAGGATCATCGATTAAGAACGATTAAGAGAAACTCGACTAAGAGTAGAAATAGAGATCTACACATCCAAGAAAAGAAGAAAGGAATACTTAGATGCACATGTAAAAGATAAAGGCTTGAAAAGAGATTTAATCTTGATATATACACTAAAGCAATATGCTAGAGAATCAGAAAAGTTTGGCTATGGACCTATGATAATCAACAAGATATCAATGAGTGGAGCTATCTAGTTAGCTACTTTAGATGGTAATAAGTACTACCAAGCTTCATTAGTGGGTATCGCATGAAGCTTTACCAAGAACCCTTAGGGGACGGGTTTTAATTCGACACAACACTACGAAGAAATGGAAAGAAGAGCAGCAACAAATTAGAGAAGAAGCCGAGGTAGAAGCCTTATAACATATCCGATGTATGAAATTAAGGAGACAAGGTAGAGATCAACCTAGGTTAGTGAATCACAAGGCTCCAAGGTATCACATGGTGATGTGCCAAGCCAAGAGTGTTACCCCTCACCGCATAGTTGATAGATGTCCCTCTATCATCGTAGAAGTAGGACAAGGCAAGGTTATAAAGACTGCTAAGGCCTTGATTGACTCAAGGGTGACCGATTAGATTTTCATGCTGTTAAAACATGCAATTATGCATCAATCCTATTGAAGCATGTTTCATAGGATTGGGAGGAGTGGAAACCCCTTGCATGGGTGAAGTGGAACTTCCTATCTCCATTCAAGACGTCGAGATGATAGTCAAGCTACTAGTGTTTGATGATGAGGATCTTACAGAACCTCTCATTTTGGGTCAAGATTGGATCTATGATCATGCAATCAACTTGAACCTAAGAAGTGGATTTCTGCAAGTTTGGGTGATCAATCAATGTGTCACAATCAAACTAAGAAGTTCCACACTCACTAAATTAGGAAAGTCACTAATTATTGGTCCTTCTTAGGTTAATCATCTAGATAAAGATATTGTTCTTGTCCAAATCTCTATGATGCAGGAGGATGCAACCACTAAAGATGTGATGGGAGGAATAATGGATCTCCCTTCTTTTCCAAATACTATCAATAAACATCAAGCAAAAAAACCAAAGAAGCAGATGGAGCAAACAATGGAATCCCACTGTCAAAAATTAGCTCGAAGGAAGGTGATTCATGGTATGAAGCAAATCTGGAGATGCAAGACTGGGCAACCACTTGCTCCATTGTCTGGACCACAAGTACATATAAAAAGGTGATGAAGCCAAAGAGGCCAAGGATCAAATACTCAAGATATCAACCTCAGAAAGTAATCTCCATTTGGATACCTAAGTGGTTGATGAAATCTGACCACAATCATAGACAGATCTAATTGCATAAGACATGCTTGATTGCTCAATTAGTCACATCTAAGCTCTTAGGTTTTGAATCAGTGCTCATTGACACCCAGCCCATCCAAACTGCTACAAAAATCTATTGTCACTACATACTCAAGTAAAATCCCACCTAGTATTACTTGGAAATGAGTACCTAAAAAGTCTTAGATCCAAGTAGATTCACATATAAAATAGGTGATGAAGCCAAAGAGGCCAAGGATCAAATACTCAAGATATCAACCTCAGAAAGTAATCTCCATTTGGATACCTAAGTGGTTGATGAAATCTGACCACAATCATAGACAGATCTAATTGCATAAGACATGCTTGATTGCTCAATTAGTCACATCTAAGCTCTTAGGTTTTGAATCAGTGCTCATTGACACCCAGCCCATCTAAACTGCTACAAAAATCTATTGTCACTACATACTCAAGTAAAATCCCACCTAGTATTACTTGGAAATGAGTACCTAAAAAGCCTTAGATCCAAGTAGATTCACCTCTAGAACCATTAAGTGTATTTACGAGCAAAACTTGTAATCCCATAAGGGAAGTTTGGAGAGTCAAATCCTGTAACAAACCACCTCACCCTATTGTGTAACTTCCCTTGCAGAAGGATAGATGCATTTTGAGTACAATGCACATTACAAGTATGCATCTAGAAATGTCAACCAACCTCCTCAAACCCCACTCACATTTTCACTATACCACTTGACTAACCATTAACTATTAGAGATACCATGTTGGTATTGCAAGGGGAACAAGGTTTCATCTCTTCTTTGAGGCAATACTAATGTGATTTTATTCTTCTAGAAGATTCCAAAAATCAGTTATCACCACCAAGTATGGTTGAGGCAGAAGGCACAAGCTCTCAAGCAAGATCGATTCAATAGACAATAGATATTGAGAGCCTGCTTATCATAGAAGTACCCATAGAGAGAGCCACAACTCTGAATCACCTCTAGGTTATTCCAATTCAAGACCCCCCTAGTTAGCCAGACGACACACATCAACAAGACTTCCCACTGGTTTAGTGAAGTGGAAGGACCTCTTGGCAAAAGGACGTATATGTGGGAAGCAGAAACTCAGTATAACAATGTATGGGGACATTATCACTTATTTACTAGACAATTTGAGCACTTGAAAAATGAAGAAGAGCTTCAACATGTCTGACCCAAAGCAAGATTAGAGGGATATTTTGGTGCCGAACTTCCCAAGCCAAACTTTATGAGATGCTACTAGCTCATCAATACCTTGTTGCCCAACAAGGATCCAAGGGTATCCAGCACATTTTTCATCCCATCCTTGACGCACAAAAAGAGCTAAAGAAATTTCGGCTGACCAACAATCTAGTGTGGTAAGCCTTAGACATGCATGGTATGCACATCCCGATGGAAAAGGATCAATTTGTCCCTGAAAATATGAAGAACATGAACTTGACCAAGCTAAACGATATGGTGGCAATCATCCCCAATATTGTTTTCCACCTTGGAATGTGCATATAGCACTTCGCCTTCCCTAGACAAGATAGGTTCACTATGCCCCATAAGAAAGTGTGGTTCAGTTCATACCTAGCAGACACTAAGAATTTGACAATACATCTTCCTCAATGGATTATATACCAAATTCACCAAGCCCACAAGTGATGGTCATGCAAGACAATATTACATGGATGTTGTGCACTTACATGCATAATCTATAGGTGCCTAGCTTATGACATACCACTTCAACGAGCCCTATCTTGGAACCAAATTCAACAATTTAAGAAAAGGAAGGCCTCTGAACCTCCCTCCAAGTGAATGAGAGGTTCCATTCCATGTGCCTAACCTTGAGGAGCCACTCTAACACCCAACATCTCTCCTGCACTAGAATGCATTGTCTACCCATTTACACTCTAATTGCCAAGGTGCAGCACTAATGGTTCATAATTGATCTTTCCACACATACCATCCGACTTGGGTCTAGAAGAATTGGGTGGTGTTGAATTCAATTATCTACTCAGAGATGTAAACCTAGAGTTGGAAGAGGAAGAAGGAAGAGATCACCAACAACATGGAGATGGAAACGAGGAGCACCAACAAGATGAACAACAAGACCAGAAAGATGATGAGGAAGAGCAATATGAACAAGAACATGAAGGAGAAATATCATACACGGCACAGCTATAGAAGTTACATGACATTATAACTAGCGTACAAGAGTGGGGACAACTCTCGTTCCAGACCGGCTAACTACTTATAGATCAGATCCTAGGAGAAGAGGGAATGGATCTTCATTTCATCAAATCCCTCCAACTAATGATAGAAACCTGTGGAGTAGTAGAAGTTGTATATACCTTGTTACAAAAGCCACAACCACGATATGAACAAAGATGCATGAATACCAGGCCAAGGCCATGAAAAAAGCATCTGCATACATATCTCATAACAGTAGGCAACAACCACTCATGAAGCAACATCAACCTCCACCATCGATCTGACTGTAGAGACCTGTGCAGACCTCATCTATCTCACCTCAACACCCTCAATCCCCACCTTAAACCCATAAAATACATATTATCACCACAACTACCCAATGAGCACAACCCATCTTTCACACCCCTCCCAACTCACTACCCCATACCAAAGCAACCATAACTACTACCAAAATCATCACATGCACCCCTTCATTTAGTTTTAGACAACCTATTTCCAAGATACACTATATACTACTGCATTCGAACCTCTTAAACCAGTCTGATGTGATCCATTCAACCACATAGTAGTAGGAAACCCGCCCCAACTAAAGGTGTGCTCTACCTTCCCACCTATGTACCAACTACCACGAACCCTTATTCTTTCGTACTTTCATCTGTGCATCAACCCCAAGCACTCGCAACCACCCTACCACAATTTTGGGCATCCTTTATGGAAGACTTGAGCCAAGTTCATAAACAATCAAGGGGCCCTTATCCCAC
>CM035413.1:166500495-166525495 GCA_020310875.1 Ceratopteris richardii | reverse complement strand
GTATGAAGCATTTATGTGAATCTTGTCAACTAGGGAAGCAAGCGAGACTTCCATTCAAGAAGAGTGGCTACATAAGCCAACATCCATTGGAGTTGATACATACAGATGTGTGGGGGCCAACCAAAGAGCAATCCATTGGAGGTAACAAGTACTTTGTCACTTTTATAGATGATTGCACAAGGATGGTTTGGGTTTATTTCATAAAAAACAAATCAGATGTGTTTACATGTTTCAAAGCATTCAAGGCAATGGTAGAGAAGGAAACAGGTACATATATCAAGAAGCTAAGGTCCGATGGAGGGGGAGAATATTTCTCCAATGAGTTTTCTGATTTTTTAATGGATCAAGGCATCAAGAGGCAAGTAACATGCAGGTACACCCCCCAACAAAATGGAGTAGCAGAGAGAAAAAATAGATACATTGCCGAGATCGCTAGAGCAATGCTTAATGAGATGAATGTACCTAACATGTTTTGGAGTGATGCAGCAAATACCGCCGTGTATCTTATGAATAGGGCTCCTACCTCAGGGATCCATGGCTTGACACCATATCAAGCCTATTATGGTAAGAAACCTGATCTTTCCCACTTGAAGATATTTGGATGTACTTGTTATGTACATGTGCCAAGTGAGTTGAGGCACAAGCTACAACCAAAGGCAGAAAAGTGTGTGTTTCTAGGATATTCAAATGATCATAAAGGTTACAGGTGCTTGTTGAGAGCAATATGAGCACCCAAGGACCGACTAGACAAGGAAGCCAGCGGAGAGAGTTAGAACAAGGTGAAGGAGTAAGTAGACAAAGCAGTCGACGCAAATCTGGCAGATAGGCCCTTCAATTTTTCCCAAATCAACATCTTTTAACAGTGATTCTTATCACTAACAATCATTGTAAATACCATTTCATATTTTTGTAGCTCCATTTTGTGCAAGCCAAGGAGTCCTTGAGCTTGAGGAGCCTTAGAAGCACCTACATATCAATTTTCGTATTTTTTAGACTCCGTTTAAGCCCTCAAATTGGCCCTGGAACCTAATTTTTAACTAGGCCGGACACTAGGTCTGGACAGGGCCAAAACCTAGTCAAAAACTATAAAAAGAGCTAGAGAGCTCATTTTTGAGGTTAGATTGTAATTGAAACGAACTTGTAAGAGCATTTTGAAAGTAATTGAAGAACTCCATTGATTCTCACTCTTTGTCTTGCCGTGTGTGCGCGTGTGTGTGTATGTGTGTGCATGCTAGTGTGCTTCTCACTCACGCACTTGTGCCGCCACTTGCTCGAGGTCTTCATACCATCCTCACGTCTTCCCGGATTGACATTAAAGGAGGTGCTACTCATCATTGAGCTACACCAAATTTTGGCGCCGTTGCCGGGGATCGAGCTTTGAGGACCAGCGTGTGATGGTAAGACGTAGATTGTAGACGTTGGCGTTGTAGGTAAATTTTCTACTTTTCCTATTTTTCCTCTTTCTTACTTCACCACCATCATCACCATCATCATCTTCACCATCTTCCACCTCCATTTTCATCATCGCGAAAATTTCAGTTTTTTGACTATATCCCCATCTCCACCTCATTTCCCTCATTTCACTTGTGAGAGAGAGCGAGAGAGCGATATTGCGTGTGTGTTTTCTTGCATGTTTCTTGAGCTTTTTGCAGGACCTTGCTGAATCGCCATCCCCAGCTTCCTGCGCAGGTACGAAACTCGTCGAAACTGTCTCGCAGTCGCCGCCTTCTGTCCATCGCGATTGACAGAAATTTTCACTTGGTAAATCTGAGTGCACCACAGTGGACTAGAGACCCTGCACACCACCTTTCCACCAAAATTTTTGAAAATCTGGCAAAATTTCAGTCCATCGCGATTGACAGCTCTGTCCATCGCGACTGACTGCCTGTCCATCGCGATTGACTGAACCTCTGTCCATCGCGACTGACTGCCTGTCCATCACGATTGACTGAACCTCTGTCCATCGCGATTGACTGAACCTCTGTCCATCGCGACTGACTACCTGTCCATCGCGATTGACTGAACCTCTGTCCATCGCGACTGACTGCCTGTCCATCGCGACTGACTGCCTGTCCATCGCGATTGACTGAACCCCTATCCATCGCGACTGATTAAGTGTCCATCGCGATTGACTGAACCCTCTGTCCATCGCGATTGATTGAGTGTCCATCGCGATTGACTGAACTCTCTGTCCATCGCGATTGACTGAGTGTCCATCGCGATTGACAGCCCTGTCCATCGCGATTGACAGCCAATTTTACCCAAATTTTTTAGGGATTGTTAATTGAAGAGTTGGGCTAATTTTGGGCACAAATATTTTACTCTTGAGCACATGAGGAAGCCTTAGGAAAGCAACTTGGGGAAAACCTGTTGCAAAGTGATCCTGTTTGAACCCTGTCGTAACCCTAGAACCCTGAACGGTTACAACTTTTTCATACGAAATCCATTTTTTGAGCTCTAGGGCTTGTTGGAGAGCTTGTGGCATATACTACACGCCCTCAACTGTTTTTTATGAAGATAATGCATTGATTTTCAGATAGGGTATTTTGAAGTTGACCATACCTAGGGGGATCAAAGTCAGGGGTCTTTAGAATTGTTCTCTTAAAAATCACTATGCAAGCTAGTGTGTGTGCTACAGGAATGAAAATCATTGGTTCTGTCTTTGGAATTTAAATCTTTAAGCTAACTTTGGAACTTTTACAGATCCTTTGAGAGCATCGAAAGGCGTTCTAAGCAAGAGTAAGTGCAGGCTTGGGAACACACTTCCTGGGCAGTCAAGGCAACCAAGAAGGAAACAAAAGGTTGGAAATTCTCAACTCCCTTTATCAATTCCTAGCTTAGGCTAAGAACGACGAGAGGTAGGAGTAAGTCAGAGCGACGATAAGCAGGTATCAAGTTGAAGACCACCTAAAAACTCAAGTTCAAGCTAAAAACCTAATCTCTGTACTGTCGGTAACATAAAGGAAAAGAACCTAACGTGGAACGATCAACCTAAAAGCACGAAGAACATTCAAGTATTCCTGACGACGTAATATCAGACAAGACCTTAAACACGAGAAATAACTAAAAAGAATCAAGTGACTAATATAAAGTAACCAGCAACGAGGTTGTACTCTGGGCAAAGAATTGGGCTACTTAGATAGGCATATGAACCTTAGATCAGGACGACATCTTGTAAGGGAGAGACAAAGCCTTAGGTCTTCAGAGGCTAGCTTTAACCACACTGCTAGGTCTTGGGCCCAGCAGTTGAGCCACCACTCGTACTACCCTAGCTCTGAGACGAGTGAGTCAGAGATGTCTCAAGGCATGGACAGACCTACGGGAAGTTCAGGAGTGCCTTACTTGTACAGGGTGGAAGGCCCTTACAAAACACAGTTGGAGTACCTTAGGACCAACCGATTAGGTGCCAGCGTCTATGAGGACGGCTTAGGAAGATCTGTGATACAGATTAAGAATCCTGATCAATCCATTGGACTCGAGCACCCAGCAGTCAAGTTTGAAAACGGTGCATACCTGGACAAAGAAGGAACCATATACGTAGTCACCAGTCACCCAGACAGGACAGATGAATTTGGGAATGTAATCTCAGAGGCGGATTTAGGTGACTTGGAACAAGGGAACATGGGTGCGGAACCTAGAACCCCTCGAGGTAAATCAGTTCTCACTAGGATTATCACACCGGAATGGATTCCCCAGGATATAAGAGCATAGAGTTGCTCCTCAATCGAGAAACTGAAGAAGCCTTTTGGAGGTATAAAGCTAATCAGCCAACTGATATAGGAACTATCATGATCTATGAGTTTAAGGATCCGGATAGCCCAGGTAGAGTGACCTACTTAGATCACACTTCAGAAAGGATCTTTGTGGTGACAGAAAATGATAGGCATGCTTACACTTGGAAGGGTGAATTCATTTTCCCCCAACCAAGATCGAATGTATCCTATGGTCACCCGGGAGCTGGAACATCCCAAGCTCATGGAACTCAAAGAGACAGAAGTAGAGATAGACCAGAAGTAAGCTTTGCCAACCCAGTGGGCAGAGAAAGAACGAGGACGGAGACGAATAGGGTAGAACCTGAGACGCTTAGAGCTCACAGGAACCAAAGAAATGTGGATGGATTCCCTCTGCCGAGACCTAGAGAGCACACAAGAACTTTGAGACCGACCCAGCTAGTTAAATCCATGAAGAATTACTTTGATGGCACAGGAGATCCCTATGATCATGTGGCGGAGTTCAAGCAAGTCTTGAGAGCTGAACAAGTGGAGGATCTATTCACGCAGTACAATGCCTTCGGTCTAACCCTTAGGAACACAGCACTTACATGGTTTCAGCCATTGGATGAGCGACAGTTCAGGAGCATAGACCAACTCCTAGAGGCTTTCATTATAGAGTTCTCTAAGAGTGGCATAAGACACAATACCTCATCATTGATTCACAGCTTCAAACAGACTCCCCAAGAGACTGTCAGATTGGCAGGAAGAAGATTTAGACAATATCTTGAAAGGTGCCCTGTTTCCGAGCTACCCACACCTGCAAAACAAGTAGCCTTATTCCTTGATGGATTGTTGAGTACGAAATTGAGATCCTACGTGTATCTGAAGGACCCTAGGACTATAGAAGAGTGTGTACGCATGTGCATTGACATTGAAGATAACCTAGGGGAAGAACTAGAGCTTTCCAAAATCTACAAAGATTCAGATAGTTCTTCGAGTCACTCTGCCACGCAATCCACATCAATTGAGGAACTCGCAGAGAAAGTGGCCCAAAAACTAGGCGTCTCTAGCAAACAAATTCCGAGGTTTACCCCAGCGAAGAGGTGCTATACATGCGGTGGTGACCATATGGCAAACGTGTGCCCCATTATGGCTCAGCCCCAAGTAAATCCTAGTAGCCAGTACTGCACCATAGAACGGAGGTACACCAATCACACCGCACAAGATTGCCCCTACAATAAGCAAACAGTTAGGCAAACCTATCCTCAACCCTATCCACCACAGGGAAGATACCAGAACCAGTACCCTCCACAGCCATATGGCAGACCACAACAAAATTATCAACCACAATATCAAAACCAACAAAGACCTCAACCGGTGCTAGCACAACAACCCCCAGCTCCAACCAATGTGATCCCGGTAAAGTATACTGCTGCAGAAGAGAACATGAATAGAGCCTTAGTCCCGGTAACATCCTTGCTTTCTGAAAATGACCTCAGTGACCATAGCTTTGATTCTACACATGTTGATAGTCCCCAGGCGTACTACATGCAGTCCCCAGAACATGGTGAGTCCTATTACAGCGAAGAGCCAAATGAACCTAGTTGGGAGTTAGATTATACAAACGTCATGTATGCAAACCCCAACCCTAGGCCTCAACCTAGACAAGTAAGACCTCCATTCCCAAGAGGACCGTGCTACAGATGCCAAGGAGATCACCTCATTCGTGATTGTCCCTTACCTCCACCTACACAACCCCAGTCAGTGACGATCCAAGGCTTTTGCCAAGATTGTGGAAAAGAGCATCTCTTACGAGATTGCCCAAAGAACCCCAATAATATGCCAAAAATCACGCCTATCAACGTTATTGGGTTAGTAGTAGATTCCACAGGAAGTGTCACTTCCACTGCTCCCGTACAGGTAGTCACTAGAGCTCAAGCATTGCAGCAAAACCAAGGGGTAGACCAGGAAAAGAGCCCAACAGCTAGTGAAACTGAGAGCATAACCAAGAAAAGGACTAGAGTTTGGAGAGATAGTCGTGAACGTATGAAAAGGCAATGGGCAAAGAAGATGAGTGAACTTGAGGAAAGTCTACGAGAAACCAAGGCCAAAATCATAGAGATCACATCCCAACCGCACTCTCACACATTCCCACCGCTACCATCCCCATCACCCTCCGTCCCTCCACCCCCTAATACACCTCACGTAACCCACCCACCACCCCGAGTAGGATCAGTATTAGCTGATCCCACTCCCGAGGACCTTAATATGATGCTTAAAGCATATCAGGCCAGAGTCCAAGAAGGGCCAAACGTAACTGATCATGAAAAGTGCTACCCTAGAGCAAAACTAGAGTTAGAATGAACCAAAATTTGTGCCAAAATGGTGGAATTGGCTCAAGCCATGTTCGAAGCTAGCCGCCTCTTTAACATCTCTAGCTCAGCTAAGACACAGTTACATTTTGATGGACTGCTGGAAAGAATAGAGAGGCTAATTGCACAATCAGAAAAGGAACCTGTCCCTCAAAGAAAGGACAGGGCAAGAGAACGGATAAGCCAGCCTCCTCAGGAAGCCCCTGTGCCTCCTCAAGAAGCTTATCTTTCCCCCCAAAAGGCAGATGAGCCTCCCTTGAAAGCTTACGTACCTCCACAGGTTGCCTACATTCCTTCTCAGGGCGTGTATGAGCCTGATCAGAAGAGTAATGGAATAAGTAATCCTCCCCAGGAAGCTTGTGCTCCAGCCATCTATGAGAACAAGGAGAGAGTCAACGATAGAATAAGCCCTCCTTCCCAGGTTGCTTATGTGCCTAATTCTACGGAGCCAAACACTTCTTCTTCTATGAATCGGTTTGCACCAGACGTCCTACGAGAGATTCAAGAAGACAAATGGGATAACGAAAGTGAAGTCGCCCCTCCCTTTGAACTTGTGGATGATGCACACGACCAATTCCCACAAGACATCCCATCTATTTACGGGGAACATGAGAGTACTCAGTCTCACGAGAGATTGGACTTTGAGCCTAATTCCATACAAGAGCTACCCCACTTCACAGGCCCATGGGAAGCAAAGTCCACGTGTATGAGAGCACCCACAGTCATGGTAAGGAACGACGACTCAGTCATATCAAGGAATACGGAGGTAGTAAAGAACACCAAGGCGCAGCACGATCTCACTTTGGAAGAACTGCCTATGAATAGACCAAAAGCGCGGAAATATGTAGCCAGTCAAGTAACTGAAGTTGCAGAACCTCGTTCCCGGGTAGGGTCCCATAGGACAGTGCCAGAAATTCCCTTGGATAAGATAAGAGATATGTGTGAAGGTGAAGAAGGGAACACCTATCTTCCCATCACCTACCAGGAGTACACCACCAAGGCAATTTTGGACTCAGGTGCAGGAGTTGCAATTGCCACCACCTCCTTATGGAAGCGTTGGGGCAAGCCAGCACTCAGGCCAACGAGGATGAAATTGCAGATGGCCGATGGTCATATTGAGAGACCCTTAGGATTGCTAGAAGGAATAACTCTCACCACTTGTGGTGTCGAGTTTGAGCATACATTTGCTATATGTGACTTCAGCAAAAATCATGCCTATGAGATGATTTTGGGAAGACCATTTATGCGACAGTTGCAAGTGGTACAGGACTGGGGCACCAACTCCTTGTATTTGCAACACTTAGGCGTTACAACCAAAGTAAATCTCAAAGATTACTCTCATAGAGATGTCCCTCCCATCCAGTGGAATCCCATCCATAGAGCCAAAGATGATACGGAATCTGTGCATTCCATAGGGTCAGGATCCTCTTGGATGCATGAAGACACCCACTTATGGATGTGCAAAGTAGCACTAGAGGAAGAGAAGAGAGAAAAGGCCAGAGAAATAGGTGCAAAAGAAACACATAGAGCAATTCAAGACCCAGCCTATGCACCTGTAGTTTTTCCTGATGAGGAATTCGAACCCCATGGCTGGGCAGAAATTTTAGCAACAATGGATGTAGCCATCAATGAAGAACAATGGACACCTCACTGTGATGAGGATGGCTATGACATTTCAGTCTTCTCCATAGAGCCAATCATGGGAGAGGCAGTTCTAGAAGAATGCGAACCTAGCCCTGATGCATATGAGGATGCAAGTGACTCCGATCTCGAGTCTATCATTATGGACCCACCATTTGCATCAGATGAAGAATACTTCCATGAAGTAGAATTTCAACCCCAGAGGCATGGAGAGCTTACAAATGATGTAAGATTAGCAACACATGTGAGCCCAAAGGAAGAAGGAAAGAAACGAAAAAAGAGAGAAGTCTCACCAGAAGAGGAAGAATCTTTGTTTGAGGTCCCAGAAAATTTTAAGAAGTATGAGATAGATGACAGGAGAGTCATGATTAGAATGCCTAAACGAGAGGCACAATCAGGAGAGGCCTATGATAACAAAGAAACCACCAAGAAAATAGTAGTGGCCATAGAAGAAGGAGAGGAGAGATGCACGTATATAGGCCATGACCTGACAAAAGAAGAAGAGCACGAATTGATTGCCTTGCTAAGAGAATACAGAGATGTATTCGCTTGGAGTTACAAGGATTTGAAAGGGGTTGACCCGGACATATGCTCGCACACCATCCCCATGACTTCAGATGCCAAACCCTCTAAGCAAAAGCCTTATACATATAACGATAATTACGCTGCTAAGATCAAAGAAGAGATAGATAGACTGGTCGAAGCTGGATTTATCTATGAAATTGAGCACACTGAGTGGGTATCACCCATCGTAGTGGTGCCCAAGAAGAATGGCAAACTGCGCGTGTGCATTAACTTGAAGAAGGTTAATGCAGCCACTATTCGAGATAACTATCCGCTTCCCATCACAGAACATCTCTTAGAAAGAGTGGCAGGCAAGGAAGTGTACAGCTTCCTTGATGGATTTTCGGGTTACAATCAAGTAGCCATAGCTCCAGAGGATCAGCATAAGACAGCCTTTGCCACAGAATGGGGCATTTTTGCCTTTAGAGTAATGCCATTTGGGCTTACCAATGCACCAGCTACCTTCCAGAGGCTGATGTGCCATGTGTTTAAGGAGTTCCTGAGGAAGAGTTTAGAAGTCTATGTTGATGATCTTTGTGCTCATTCCAATATTAGACAAACCCATATTCCTGAACTCAGACAAATCTTTGACAAATGTAGAGAATATCAAGTCTGCCTGAACCCAGAAAAGTGCGTTTTTATGGTCAGGCAAGGCAAGATTCTAGGACACATAGTGTCAAAGAATGGCATATCTACCGACGAAGAAAAAGTGAGAGCCATAGCAGAGCTACCTAAGCCAAAGAATGTCAAGGAAGTACAAGCTTTCATGGGGGACTGTGGTTATTACCGACGATTTATACACATGTATGCTGTCATTGCAAAGCCCATGTACGGACTTCTGACTAACTTTGAGTGGACGGATGAATGTGAGAATTCCTTCCAGGAGCTTAAACGAAGATTGTGTTCAGCACCAATCTTGACCACACCAGATTGGAATAAGCCATTCCATGTTCATGTTGATGCATCCAATTATGCTATTGGATGTGTGCTTGCACAACCTACTGGTGAAGGTAATATGGATCTTCCAATTGCCTATGCCAGTAGACAATTGAATGCGGCTGAACGGAATTACACCACTACAGAGCGAGAAGGATTAGGCATGGTATATGCAGATAAGAAATTTAGACACTATTTGCTTGCAAATAAGTTTAAATTTTTTACTGATCATCAGGCATTGTTATATCTCGTAAACAAGCCATGCAATACAGGAAGATTAGTAAGATGGTTTCTCTTGCTAATGGAATATGATTTTGAGGTTGTGGTAAGAAAAGGGAGGACCCATTTGAGAGCTGATCATCTTTCTAGGCTCACATCGGGAGAAGCCCCACAAGGAGTATCAGATGACCTTCTTGATGCTTACTTGTTTAATCTGGAAGTGGTGCCGCAGTGGGCTAAGCCATTGGTACCAGTATTGACATACGGGCCTAATCATCCAGTGGTAAACACACGGAATAGAGAGGTTGTAAAAGCCCAAAAGTACCACATCATGGCAGGAAGTATGTACAAGCACACAGATCAAGGGATCTTGGCTTGTTGCGTAGAAGAGGATGAGTACTCTAAATGGTTGCAATTAGCACATGTAGGTGCACTAGAGCAACACCATTCAAAGCAACGAACTTTACAGACCCTAAAGAGACTCGGAGTACATTGGCCAACTATGGAAGCTGATGTCCAAAAGTTGTGCAAGGAATGCCCAATCTGTTGCACTAAGCCACCTGTGGAACACGCCACTCTTTATCAAGTATCCATTGTGCCAGATTGGAGTGAACCACTAATATCCTTCCTAAGGACGAAAGCATTCCCTCCAGACATGACTCTGGCTAGGAAAAGGAGTTTAGCACAAGAAGCCCTAGATTACTCACTCATTGATGATAATCTATACAAGCGTGGTAAAGATGGTTACCTGAGGCTATGTGTCCATGAAAGTGAATATCTTAAGATCTTAGAAACTGCTCACCAAGGTGTAGCAAGAGGACACTTTGGACCGGATCGGGTGATCAAGGCAATACTATTTGCGGGCTTCTGGTGGCCTACCCTTCACATGGATGCACATACCTATGTGAAACGGTGTGATGTCTGTTAGAGGACTCAGTATCCTATACGCAAAGATGAGATGCCACTGAAACCTATGATGGGTGGACGTGCATTCTCTAAGTGGGGAATAGACTTTGTAGGTCATATTAATCCCCCAGCTAAAGGTTCTCATGCGGAATACATCATTGTTGCGACAGATTATCTAACTAAGTGGGTAGAGGTAAGGGCTACGACAAAGAACGATGCTCAAACAACTGCTAAATTCTTGTTTGAGAGTGTATTCACGAGATATGGGCTACCTATAGAGCTTGTAAGTGATAGAGGCACTCATTTCTTGAACGAAGTGATTGAAAATCTACTCCAAGAATTCTTGGTAATACACAAGAAGTCTGCCCCCTATCACCCTCAAGCTAATGGACAAGCTGAGAGCACTAATAAGATCTTATGCAATGTACTGACAAAATTAGTGACCACTAAACGCTCTGATTGGGACAAACAGCTACACCATGCTGTTTGGGCGTACCGAGTTGCCTACAAAACGGTACTCCAAGCCACCCCCTTTCAGATGGTATTCGGCCAAAACGTTGTGTTACCCTTGGACTTCTTGATCCCTACATTGAGAGTAGCACAAGAGCACGAATGGACAGGTCATGAGCTCTCCTCTAGGATCTTTGACCTTGAACGATTAGGAGAAACAAGACTGAGAGCCGCTGCAGGAATATATGCAGCCAAGAAGAGACAGAAGGCATACTTTGATGCCCACGTGAAGGATAAGGGTTTGAAAGCAGGAGATCTAGTTTTAGTCTATACACTGAAACAACACGCAAGGAAGCTAGAAAAGAGAGGCTACGGACCTATGATCATCAATAGGATCTCCACGAGCGGAGCAGTACAACTAGCCACGTTAGAGGGTGATGTTCTCCCAAACTATATTAGCGGTTGCAGAGTCAAGTTGTATCAGGAACCCCTCACGGAGGAAATGCTCAGCCGACTCAACACTGCTAAGAAACGCAAAGAGGAAGAAAAGCGAATTCGAGAAGAAGCTCAAGCAGAAGCTTTAGAACGCATCAGAAGGATGAAGTTACGAAGGCAAGGCCGAGATCAGACTAGAACAGATGACTATGCAGATCAAGGATATCCTATGGCCATGTGTGAAGTCGCAGAAACAAGCTCGCATAGGATAATTGATCGACGTCCTTTCATAACCCTAGATATAGGACAAGGAACGAGTGCAAGGACCGTAAGAGCCTTGATTGACTCAGGTGCAGCCACTAGTGCGGTTAAATTGTCTTACTGTCAAGAGTTGCAGTTAACTGTCAATCATGTGGAAGCGTATCTCATAGGATTGGGAGGCGTGGAAACCCCTTGCGTGGGCGAGGTGGAACTTCCCCTCTACATTCATGATGAGGCAATGACAGTTAAAGTACTAGTGTGTCAGGATGAGGACCTCACGGAACCCCTCGTCTTGGGTCAAGACTGGATCTATGACCAAGCAGTCAACTTGAACCTAAGAAGTGGACTTCTTCAGGTATGGGTCAATCATAGTCGAATTACAGTAGAGTTGGATAATGGAGCACTCAAAGAACTAGGAAAGGCACAGACTCCTGGTCCTTCCAGGAGTACACATGAAGATGACCATGTTGTTCTTGTCCAAAACTATGTGTTGCAGAGGAATGCTATGCACAAAAAAGGAGTCAGGGATGCAACGGAACTCCCTTCTTTTCCAAAAGTCAGAAGGAGGCAACAACCAAAGGTGGCTCAAAGGCAGAAGAAGCAGAGTACTACCTATGCCGGAAATCAAAAGAACCTGCGCAGCAGAATGTCTCAACAAGTGAACCAAGTGTGGGTGCGAAAAGGCGAACACCCGGTTGCACTCACGCCAACCGCACGGGCAAAGCCTCTTATTAGTAACCAACAACACATCACTAATAAGAGGTCTTTCGGAAATTCTTCTGCTAACGTGAAATCTATTTGGGTGCCCAAAAAGTCGATGAAGGCTAGCCCACAATCAAGACAAATTTGGGTGCCTAAGGCTTGTTTGCGGGCTCAAATAGCTACACCAAGAACACACCCTACACAGCATGATCCATTCACTCGCACAGCCTACATCCACTCATTTTCAACACCAAGGCACATGAGCACGAACAGAATCAGTTGTAAATGGGTACCTAAAAGGCCTCATGTTCAAGCTGACACACCTATAAAGCTCTCGAGAATCTCTACGGAACCACGAGCAAAACCCATCCACTGCATTTGGCAGCCCAAGACTTGTAACAAACCCCCGGACCCCGATTGTAAATCCATGACCACCTACTAACCGCTTCACTCTCACATCACATCATTTCGCTTAGCTCTTAGGTCTACCTAACTCCTAACTACACACACCAGCACCGAGCACTTATTAACCCCTAACCACTCCCGAACTTTAAGTTAATGTTGTAACAAGGGACACCATGTCATTTTTGTGTCCATTGCAATGTTAACATTTATTCATATATTCTCACAGAATCAGCTGCGACATTTTCAACATGGCGGAGGCAGCAGGAACTAGCTCTCACACAGAAACAAGCCCGCAAGTGGTGGACTTGGACAGTTTACCCGTTTTGCCGGAGACAATTGAAAGACTAGAAGATTTGCAGGCCGTCAAAATCATACCTATTGCGGACCCTCCGCGTGGCCACACCATGCCCGTGGGAAAGACTTCCCATTGGTTTACCGAGGTGGCAGGACCCTTGGGTGAAGGAACGTACCTATGGGAATCAGAGTTGGACTTCAATGGGAAGCAAGGCAGATACCATTTCTTTACAAGAGAATTTGAGAAATTACAAAATGCAGAAGGTCTACGTCTGATATGGGAAAAGGCAGGATTGAGTGCCTATTTCAGTGCCCGACTCCCAAAACCTGACTTCATGCGATGCTACTATCTCATCAACACCTTGACTCCAAACCAGAACCCAAAAGGTGCAAGCTCATTTGTGATTCCATCTCTGACAAAGGGGAATGAGCTCAAGAGGTTCAGGCTATCAAACAATTTGGTGAGAGAAGCTCTAGATATGCGCGGAATGCATATTCCTACAAAAAAGGAAACCCTAGTACCGGATTACATGAAGAATCGAAGTCTCACCAAACTCAAGGACATGGTATCCATGACGCCTAATATTGCAATACACCTTCGCATGTGCATGCAACACTTTGCTTTCCCGGCGCAGGATAGATTCACCATGCCGCCCAAAAAGATTTGGTTTAGCTTGTATCTGGCAGAGACAGAGAGCCTCACCATCAACCTACCCCACTGGATAATTGATCAGATACACCTAGCTCACAAACGATGGCCGCGGAAACAGGTTTTATATGGTTGCTGTGCTCTGACAAGAATCATTTATAGGTGTTTGGCTTATGACATTCCGATCCAACGGGCCCTAATGTGGAATCGGGTAGAGCAGTTTAGAGGCAGGACATCCACTGGACCCCCTTCTAAGAAGATGAGAGGCACTGTCCAAGTCCCATGTGCTCAACCACGTGGAGCCACCCTAACACCCGACGTCACCCCGCCACCCCGAAGAGTCCGACCATTCACACTCCGACTTCCAAGACGCAGCACCGATGGTTCCACCTTGATATTCCCTCCCATTCCAACCGATCTTGAATTTCCTAGTGGTGCACCTTTGGAAGAACTCACTAATGAAGATTTCGAGCAATTATTACAAGATGTAGAGTTGGAGGCAGAAGAGGCACAACAAGCGGAAAACGTGCAAACGCAGGCCACAACCTCCCAAGCACCTGTCACACCTGTTGAAGTGGATGCCGAGGATGACGGAGATGAAGAACAGAAGGATGATGAGGAGGAGTATGATCAAGAGCACCAAGAGGAGCAACAAGAAGTGCCAGAACTTGTAGGTGCACCAGCATATACAGCTCAACTACGAAGACTATACGACACTATCAAAGCAGTACAAGAAAGGCATCAACTCTCTCTGGTATCAGGTCAAGCTTTGATGCAAGAAATGCTATCAGATGAAGGGGTGGACCAACACTTCATTGACACCCTCAAATTAGTGTCAGACTCTTTAGGAGTTCCGGAGGCTGTCCACACCGCAGTCCGCCAGTCCGTAAGGTATGACAAACGCAGAGTGGACACGTTACCACGAGCAGGTAAGACTATCAGGATACCCGTCACAGAACCAGAAGTACCCATTGAGACCACAGCCACCCCCACAACCACCACTGACCTCTCCGCCGAAACCTTCGTTCAGACATCACCCATCTCACCCCAGCATCCTCCATCACCACCTTCTCCACCCCCACCACCACCTCCCACCTTGGAAGAAACGACAGTCATCACCTCTACCTTCACTTATAACCCATCCTCATTCAAATCATTCTCATTTCGAGAACCCACCTCACAAGACACCCTCTTCTCCTTCGTCACCAATCCCTTGTACACTTCGTCCCGTCTATCCTCTGAACCCATGACTGGCCATCGCATAATTCCAAGTGTAGTTGGAAACCCAGCACCCACAGAAGGCACCCTGTGTTTCCCGACCTATCCCCCAATACGGGTACCTCCATTCCATGACCCCCACTTCCCATCTGGCCCCTACACCTCTTTCAACCTGACCGCGCCACCCCAATACCCGTCCGTTGTGGAGCAGTTCACCCGCTCTCCAATGTTTCCAAGGCACATTTCTCCGATGTTCGCAACGACATCAATTTACACGAACACCACACTCACTTCACCTACCATACCCACCTACATGGTAGCCCCTGTACACACCACCTTGTCTGACCCAATGGACATTTCACCAACCACAGCACCTCTCCCCACAATTCCACCATCTTCCCCCCCTTGCCCCCCACCTCACCACTCACATCATTGGCACACACAACATTCACTACCCCCCTACCCAATCCCACCTCCCCTGCATTTCAAACGTTTCCCCTTGCATCTCATAATGTAAATAGCACGTTCAACACCTTACTTCAGTGTGCACATCAACTGCAACAAGAGTACCATCAATTGGAAGAACGCACTACGGCACTCCAAGCAGATTCTCAACGTCTACAAGCTAGAGTCACCACTCTTGAAGCTGACTACCAGACGCTCCTAGCTGAGCATACCACCCTACAGCAGGCTCACTCCGAACTGGAATCAAAGACATCAACAGTAGATGACCAAGCAGTCAAAGAACTAGAAACAGTGCTTCAAGCGCAAATGATCTCTAACGCTACACTCAGACGCAACATTGGGCTATTAAGGAAGCATATGGCCGCAGCACTAGAAGAGAACAAACGACTTCAACAACAAAACCAAGACAACTTTGAAGCGGCTATGGAAGGAACCGTAGGAGCAACCGTTAGCCCGACCAGATATAGAGCAGTCCCATCGGAAGACATTCGCATCTTACTTGAGGAGCATGCAAATTTCTTGGAGTCATATGAAAAGCTAGAGACTGAATGTGCAGATCTCAAGAAACAGATTGCCAGTGTGCCCACAGCTCAACAGGAGCCGGTAATCTTGCAGCACTCTACAGAAGAAATGGAGACCCTCCGGAAACAGGTGGCAGAACTCCAAGCACGCCTCCTCCCATATGAACGACCACCCTCGCCCATTGAAGAACCAGAACCTGAAACAGTAGTGGAAATCCCCGTCGATGACAGCTATGAAGAGCCATACGAGCCTATGCCGACGCCTGGTGGTCGAACTACGGAAGAAGGACAAGACACGTTAGAAATTCAAGTTCCAGATTGGGTCAAAAGGGTCGAGAAAGTGGGTAAGACACATGATGATCGTGTGGCCGTGCAAATGCAATCTCTCACAAATCTGGAAGAAACTGTCCTTCGGTCTTCCTACTTTCAAAATTTATCCCATCAACGGTTAATCACAACATCAGAATCGCAATACATGCCTTATTTTGTCTTACTACATGATTATAATGCAGAAGTCAAAAGACATACAGGGAAGGATCCCACATTCGCCACTCAATTTGAGATAGGGGATTTACCGACAGATGCACGTGCTGGCTCGATCTTCCAACCTAATTGGCGTGCACGTCTACTCACCGATTACCCAGAGATGATGAGTACTTGGGCAACCATGCCACTATATATCAAGTATAATCCATGCTATTATCCAGTGGTACGTCGCAGATCCTGGCAAGCATTTGCAATCAAGGTACGCAACAATAAAGAATGCTCGGCTTGGATCAACTATCCATATTTTGCTCCGCCTCGGGGGACCCCAACCGTAGCTTACATGATATCAACAATTTGGCACTGGTCCACACGCCTAAATAATGTACCCGACATAGCAGCGAAAATGTGTATGAAGATATTCGAGCTCATGACCATTGTCTTCAAAACCTTTCGGAATGTCCAAGCTCCATACATCTCTGCCCCTGGATTCTCTCAAGGCAACAAGGATCTAGTCTACGACATGAGCCAAACCCCCTCGGTCACTATCATCTTTGCTTGGCATGCACGAATAAAGTACTTGCCCGCATGCTTCAAGCAGACATTTGAGGAAATGTTCTCTACGGGATTCTGGGAATACCATTCCGAAATTTTCATTCCCAGACCCACACATTTGCTACATCTATTCGCAGTAGAACAAGCGATCCATGCAGATCAGTTACGTCTGCCACATCCGGACATTCCAGGACCAATCGCTTGGGATCGTATGATGATAGATTTGGCCAGAGGACTACGCATACAAGAACATCAGCTTGCCACCCAGGTTGTGGAATATTACATCCAACACTCCCAGCAACAAGGGTCTGTCAGGGACGACAGACGCGAGAGAGGGGGGGGGGTGTTGAGAGCAGTATGAGCACCCAAGGACCGACTAGACAAGGAAGCCAGCGGAGAGAGTCAGAACAAGGTGAAGGAGTAAGTAGACAAAGCAGTCGACGCAAATCTGGCAGATAGGCCCTTCAATTTTTCCCAAATCAACATCTTTTAACAGTGATTCTTATCACTAACAATCATTGTAAATACCATTTCATATTTTTGTAGCTCCATTTTGTGCAAGCCAAGGAGTCCTTGAGCTTGAGGAGCCTTAGAAGCACCTACATATCAATTTTCGTATTTTTTAGACTCCGTTTAAGCCCTCAAATTGGCCCTGGAACCTAATTTTTAACTAGGCCGGACACTAGGTCTGGACAGGGCCAAAACCTAGTCAAAAACTATAAAAAGAGCTAGAGAGCTCATTTTTGAGGTTAGATTGTAATTGAAACGAACTTGTAAGAGCATTTTGAAAGTAATTGAAGAACTCCATTGATTCTCACTCTTTGTCTTGCCGTGTGTGCACGTGTGTGTGTATGTGTGTGCATGCTAGTGTGCTTCTCACTCACGCACTTGTGCCTCCACTTGCTCGAGGTCTTCATACCATCCTCACGTCTTCCCGGATTGACATTAAAGGAGGTGCTACTCATCATTGAGCTACAGTGCTTCAACCCAAACACAAAGGACTTGAGGATATCAAGGGATGTAGCATTTGATGAGCTACTCCCTTGGTATAAGAAGTATGATTGTATGCAAGACTATGAAGAAGAAAAGCATGGACATGATGAAGAACAAATCGACCTAGAGCTAAGCGGCCCAAGGTGTTCCATCAATGAAGATAGTTCAAGCATGAACTCACCATGGAGGGGGAGATCTTCATCAAGCTATGAAGCACAATCAATCAACAAAGGCAAAGCAACATTGGTGGAGTTGGATGAAGAAGGTAATGAAGTTGAAGATTATGAAGGACACATGATGGAGAAAGAAGCCATGTCAAAGAAAGAGATCAAGTTCCCAAGGCAAAGGAGGTTTATTCCTCCAAAAGGTGAAGAAAGGAAGTCTTCTAGAGTTAAGTATCCAACTCAAAGGTTTACTTATGATTCATACATGGCAACTCATTATGCATATATGAACAAAGTAGTAGAAGATCATGAGCCTGATTGCTATGAAGATGCAAGCAGGTACACCGAATGGAAAGAGGCAATGCAAGAAGAGATCGACGCACTTGAGGAGAATCAAACATGGACTCTAGTGCCCAAGAAGGATAACATGAAGGTAATAGGTAATAAGTGGGTGTATAAAGTAAAGAGGAATTCAGATGGATCTATTTCTAGGTTCAAAGCAAGATTGGTGGCCAAGGGTTTTGCACAAACATATGGAGTGGACTTTGAAGAGACATTCAGCCCCGTGGCAAAGATGAGCACCATTAGGACACTCATTGCAATGGCTGCTAGCAAAGGATGGAAGCTTTTCCAATTGGATATCAAGAATGCCTTTCTCAATGGAGACTTGGAAGAAGAGGTATACATGGAGCAACCACTAGGTTTTGTTCATAAAGAGTTTCCACATCATGTTTGTAGGTTGAAGAAGGCACTTTATGGCCTAAAACAAGCTCCAAGGGCTTGGAACCAAAGATTGGTGGACTATTTGATCAAATGTGGTTACAATCAATGCAAGGCGGATCCATCTCTCTTCATCAAACAAAGAGGAGAACTTGTAGTCTACATGTGCGTGTATCTAGATGATCTTATCATTACAGGTAATGATACAAAGGGCATTGAGGAGATCAAGGCAAAGCTTGGAAACGAGTTTAGGATCTCTGATCTTGGAGATCTTAGGTATTTTCTTGGCATTGAAGTTGTATACAAAGAAGAAGGTATTATGCTCATACAAAGGAAGTATATTCTAGACCTACTTGAGAGGTTTGGGATGCTACATTGCAAGCCTATTTCAAATCCCATGGAAGTTAATGTAAAGCTAAGCTCCATTGATGGAGAGCCATTAGAGGATGTAACCTTGTATCGATCTATTGTAGGATCTTTCAATTATGCCACAATAACTAGGCCCGACATAGCATATGGAGTTGGAGTGTTATCACAATTTATGCATAGTCCAAGGACTACACACTTGCAAGCTGCAAGAAGAATGTTACGATATCTCAAGGCCACTATAAATGAAGGATTGTTCTATGCAGGTCAAAGCTTATTCTGATGCCGATTGGGCCGGTTCGAAGGAGGATAGAAGAAGTACAAGTGGTTACCTAGTCATGCTAGGTAGCAAGATCATCTCATGGATTTCAAAGAAGCAACCCACGGTGGCATTATCTTCCACCGAGGCTGAGTATAGAGCTTTGGCTCAAGTCACATGTGAGCTAATGTGGATTAAGAAGTTATTTATGGAGCTTAATTTGCAGGTTGACACATATCCAATTTTTTGTGACAATATGAGTAGCATTCATCTAGCATCGAATCCTGTCTATCATGCTAGAACCAAGCATATTGAAGTGCACTATCACTTCATAAGGGAAAAGGTGATATCGAAGGAAGTTTCAGTACATCATATTGGTACCAAGGACCAAGTTGCCGACATGTTTACAAAGGCTTTGGATGGGATGAAGATTTCAAAATTCAAGCAATGCATCAACATGAAGGAGCTTGGATGAGAACGAAGAATTGAAGCTTGAGGGGGAGTGTTAAAAGTCAAGCTTCAAGATACAAATTCGTGGGGAATCTTTTATGGGCATGTGGAGCAATCAAAGGAAGCCAAAAGCCACGAGATTCCATCAAGAAAAGTCACTCAACCACTCCCCAAGTCATCTCAACTAATTCCTCCAAGTTAGGAGGCTGATTTGGAAAGGTAGTTCCTAGATTTTAGGGGCACACCTCTCACTATAAAAGGAGCATGTATCCCGACTTCTTTTAGGCCATCTTCTTGGAGTTTTAGCTCATGTAAAGTGAGCACTAAGTGCTGGAGTTGTGATAAGCAAGCCCCTTCCTTAAGCAAGCCCCTTGCTTAAGCAAGCCCCTTGCTTGCTTGTTTGTTTTCTTTTAGTAGGCATATCTATGTGTGTGCGCAGGCAGTGTTGCAACTCTCTACCCCTGAGTTGTTAGCATTGGTTCTCCCTCATATGGTATCCATTTGATGTAATTCTTGTCTCATTGGATAGCTATAAGAGTCTATTTTATGCTTACCAATTCTCTGGAGCATTCTCTGAGTAAGCTGGGAGCAACGTTCATTTTAGTGAAGTTGTGTGATTGATATCTCTCTCTTTGTGTAGGCTCTGTTGGAAATATTTTGCTCTCTGTTGTAAGGGCTGGTTCTCCTTCTCTATGTATCCATTTGCTATGTATTTGGTGTCATTGGGTAGCTATTAGAGTGCTCTAAAGTTGACTCAAGTGTGAGATTCATTCTCTCTATAATCTCTGAGAAAAGTTTGCTGGAGTGAAGTGAGGTCTCTGCTTGACTAGCAGTTGTGAGCATTCAACTAGCTCATGTTGTAGACATTGTTTCTCTTTGTGTAAGCATCCATTTCAAGTGAAATTTGTTTTGTTGGAAAGCCCTTGGTGTCTACTACAGGTCTACAAAAGCTCACTGGAGTTATCTGCATAAGCTCTGAGTAAGAGCATTTTTTGTGTGCAGAGGTCAAAGAAGGATACCTGTGGAGGTCATTCGCGCTTCATCGTTGCTTAGGGGTTGAGATACTTCCCCCATCATGTGTGTGTGTGTGTGTGTGTGTGTGTGTATATATATATATATATATAATATATATATATATATATATATATATTTGTGTGTGTGTGTGTATATATATATATATATATATACATATATATATATATATATATATATATATATATATATATATATATATATATATATATATATATGGATGTATGTATGTATGTATGTATGTATACATACATATATATATATATATATATATATATATATATATATATATATATATATATGTATATATATATATATATATATATATATATATATATATATACATATATATATATATATATATATATATATATATATATATATATATATATGGATGTATGTATGTATGTATGTATGTATGTATATATACATACATACATACATACATACATACATCCATATATATATATATATATATATATATATATATATATATATATATATATATATATATATATATATATATATATATATATATATATATATATATATATATATATATAGAGAGAGAGAGAGAGAGAGAGAGAGAGAGAGAGAGAGAGAGACAGAGATACAGACACAAACACACAGACACACACATACACACACACATATATATATGTATAAATATATATATATATATATATATATATATATATATATATATATATATATATATATATATATATATATATATATATATATATATATATATATATATATGTATGTATGTATGTATGTATGTATGTATGTATGTATGTATGTATGTATGTATGTATGTATGTATGTATGTATGTATGTATGTATTGTTGGTGCATGACAATCATCAATTGAAGGATTATGAAGAAATGAAGTCAAGGAGTCAAGAGGAGAATAAATTCAGAAGATTGAAGGAAGGATATTTTTCAAGAATCAAAAGATGTGTACACATATGTACATTAGCTGACTTATACTTTTGTCTAGTTATACACTTGTATATATTCATCTATAAATATGTTGGAAAATGTCGGGGCAAATAGAGCAGAAGAAGAATAGTGAATATGAAGAGAGAAAGGAATAGTAGAGAGTGTCATTAGACACATGAGAAGTGAGTTGAATTCATCAACTTCACTTAGATGTAATTTTTCTGAGTAATCAAGAAAACTTGTGCCCGATATTTTGCTGTCTGCTCCTTCTGTGTTTAATCTTTTGAGAAATCCTTCTGCACATATCTAAGTCCATAGCTAATCTATCTATGGCTAGAATTTGAGAGGTTAATTGCAATCAGGCTGAGAGAATTTTGTTTAGGAACATTCATATGTGAAGATGTTCTGAGAGTCGACAAAACTGGTGCAGATTTCATGTTCAGAGAAATGAAGATTTCTGAGTGTGTGGTGTAAAGTTTTACACAAGTGAGGGCTTAAAATCTAAGTTGGAAGGTAAGCCATCTATGGCTAAAAGATCTTGATCAAACGGTTTCGACATTGTGAGAACTGTAGCTAAGAAGTTGCAGGTGTCAAAGTCCCCATTACAATGAAGCTGTTTCAGACATAGGTAAAGTGTTTCACACATTTCTCAGTGTGTACTGAATCATTTTGAGAAACTTAACTTGGTAAAGTTGCGCAATCTCAAGGCGAAGTGTTGTACAAAGTTTTATCAAAAACTTTACAGGATTGATTAGTCAATGAGTGATTAATCTGCAGCAGACTTTTCTGAAGAAGTTGAATTTTTCAGAATAATCAATTTTCTGATAAATTGGTGAATGATCTCTAAATTTGGTGGAGTCTAAGGTTAATCTTGATATAGAGGTGATCTAAATTCAAGGTTAACTTGTTCTTTTGGAGATTAACACTCTCCATCAGTGGTATCAGAGCAGGTTGTGTCAAAATTGAAGTGAAGAAGACTCCGACTACTGTAGAAGTACAAATCTTTACATTTTGAAGGTGCAGAAGGATAAAGGTTGAAGAAAACTTGAAGGTAGACACATTGAAGCTATCAAAAGGATCAGAAGAAGCAAGACTCGAAGTAAAGGTACATTTATTCCTTGTAAAGTCTAAAGTTTTGAGACTACAGGTGAAGCAAGGATGGGAGATAGTCTCCAAATTGAAAAGTTGGATAGAGAGAACTATCCAGCTTGGTCTATGAGAATGGAAGCTCATCTTATGAGCAAAGATCTGATAGGATACATCACAGGAGATGAAGAAAAGCCAGAATTCAGAGATCCTAGTGTTCCAACTAGAGAGGAGCTTGCAGACTTGAAGAATTGGATGAAGAAAGATGCTCAAGCAAGGAGCATAATCTACATGGCAGTCAATGACTATTTGCTTCCTCACATTAGAGGACTTGAAAGTGCATGTGACATTTGGAATGCTTTGGAGGAGCATTTCCAAAACACAACCAAATCAAGGAAGGCTTCACTATGGGCAGAATTTACTACTTTCAAGAAGAAGGCCTCACAATCAATCTCTGATTATGTGACAAAGATGAAGGATATTGCAGATTGTTTAGGTGCAGTGGATGAAGATATTGAAGAAGACAAATTGGTAAGACAAATACTCACAGGGCTAAGAGGAGATGAGAAGTGGAAGCCTTTCATTTTATCTACAGAACTTTCATTAGATCACTTTACTCCTGATTTGAATCAATTGTTAGGTCATATGCTAACTTTTGAGAATGATATCAAAGGAGATGTTGATAAGAGTGCAGGTCATGCAATGTACTCTAAAGACAAGTAGAAAGCTAACAAAGGGAAGCAACAATCAGGTGAAGAAGAAGGTACTTCAAACCAAGCAAATTTCATAAGAGGAAAAGGAAATGGCAGAAGTAGAGGAAGAGGCAGACACAACAAAGATAATGCAAGAGCTTGTTGGATATGTGGTAAGACCAATCATCTATCTCATGATTGTTGGCATAATAATCAGAATAATAGTAATTATCAGAACTTTAATCAAAGAGCAAGAGGTGGTAGATTTCAGAGAGGAAATTTCAGAGGTAGAGGTGGTAGGAATTCTTTTGGAAGAGGTGGAGGAAGAAGCTTCCAAAATCAATCCTATAATAACACCTACTACAACTATGCATCAGATCAGAAGGAGGACTCGACTCTCATTATGAATACTTGTGAAACCTCACATGAGGACATGAGAGTGTTTTATATTGATTCAGGATGTAGTAATCATTTAAGTGGAAATATTGCTTTGATGATTGACCTAGATCATAATGCAATTAATCATACAGTTCAGACAGGTGATAATACAAAGCATAAGGTAAAGTCAATTGGTTCAGTCAAAGCTAAGGATGGGAGCACTCTTCTGAGTAAGGTACTTTATGTTCCCACAATCCCAAAGAATTTGATCAGTGTAGGTCAAATTGTGGAAAAAGGATATGAGGTAAGGTTCACCAATGATGGAGTCTATGTTGAAGACCCTAGTCAAGGGTATAAACAAGTTATTGCAGGAAAGAAAGAAGGAAGGCTCTTCACATTGAAGGTACAAGGAAATGTTGGACATGCTATGTTCACATATGGAGAGCAAAAGGTGTCAGAATTGGATCTTTGGCACAAAAGACTTGGACACTTTAATGAAAGAGGTATTAAAGAGATGATTAACAATGATTCAGTGCTTGGGTTGCCTAACATTGCAGGTCAACACATGACATACAGATGTGAGGCATGTCAATTAGGTAAGGCTCACAAGCAATCCTATTCCAAGCATGGGTTTATGTATTCAGAAAGACTTGAATTGGTGCATACAGATGTGTGGGGTCCTTCAAAGGACTTTAGTATAAATGGTTCAAGATATTATGTCATATATGTTGATGATGCTACCAGGTGGATCACAATTTATGTGATTAAAGAAAAGTCAGAAGTGTTTAATACATTTAAACACTATCATGCATATGCAGAAAGGATTACAGGTCAAAAATTAAAGAGACTTAGGTCAGATGGAGGGGGAGAGTATTTTTCAAATGAATTCAATGATTGCTTGTGGAATGCAGGTATAAAGAGAGAAGTTACTTGCAGGTACTCTCCTCAACAAAATGGGGTAGCAGAAAGAAGAAATAGGACTCTTGTTGAGTTTGCAAGGTCCATGATGAAAGAGAAGAATTGTCCAAATTATTTGTGGGCAGAGGCTGTTAATACAGCTACTTACTTGGTCAATAGATTGCCTTGTAAAGCTTTGCAAGGTATGACACCATATGAAGCTTGGTGGG
>CM035413.1:166480495-166485495 GCA_020310875.1 Ceratopteris richardii | reverse complement strand
AAACAAAAGGCTGTTATATGGAGACTTTTGGTGCAAAACAAGCCTACACACATTGGCTTGGAACATTGGAACCTTGGAAGGCTAAAACTTGAACCCTTGAAGGATGTATTTACATGAACTTTGAACCATAGGAACCAATGCTTAATTGGTTATTACTTTTTATCCAATGTAAAAGTCTATATGACTTTAATCACTCATGTAATCACACCTACTAGTCTAAGTCGTGAAAAAGGTAGATGGTATGATTGAGGGAATATCTCCCTAAGTTTAGTGGAGAGATTGAAGGGAGCCAAAACTTGAATTCAAAATTCAAACTCCTTCAAAATTCTTATAAAAAGCAATGTAAAAAAGTCGCGGGTAAGAGTCACTCCTCCCGAGGCATCTCTGAGTGAATAGTTGAGTGTGTATGAGCTACACCATAGCCTACACCTCTGAGTACCATTGAGCATCACATTACATGCCAATGGGAATGTACAATCATTAGATTTAATCAATATACTTACATTCATATTCTCTGGTTTCTCTGAGTGATTACCTCCAACTCTGTCAACTTCCAAGAGGCATATCGCAAGATCTACTGAACCAAATTGGATGATTCAAAGTGCATTGGATTCAGCTCAAAGTCTACTATATACCTACAAAGTTTCAAGGCCATTGGATCTACCATCACAGAGAAATCTCAGTCGGGGTGCTCACTGGTCTGTGATTGTAAGTCTCCTAAAAAATCGGGGGTACACCTTATTTTGCTAAAGTGATTTCTCTGATTATGGTTTATCATTTTCCTTCATTCCACTTGCAAATGGAAGCTTACTAAGCTAATAGAATATCTCTAGAAGGAATTTTGCTAATTGTAACTACACTGGTCACACTGAACATAACACTGAGCAGGTATCAAGACCAAAAATAGAAAGTTTTCAAGTCTTGTGATTTTGAAAGTAGTCTGTTTTGATCAAGTCATTACTCAAACCTTTTCCAAAGTACATACAGCATATTTTGGTGTCATTTGAAAGCTCAAGGAGTCTACTAAGCATATCTGAAGAGAAAAGAGGGCAGGTGTGAAGCAGGTCTAGCAGCACCAACTTGATCTTCTGAGTGCATCCAGCCATCACATCCAACAGTGGTATCAGAGCAAATAAGGTAATCATGGGTGATGGTTTCCCTTCCTTCATTGACAAATTGGACAGAAATAATTACCAGGCTTGGTCATTGAGAATGAAGACTTATCTACAAGGGAGAAGCTTGTATGGATACATATCAGGAGATGAGGAATTGCCCTCATTCAAGACCAGAGGCCTACCAACAAAGGATGAACATGAGAGGCTCAATCAATGGTGTGCAAAAGATGCCTTGGCAAGGTCATATCTCTTAAACTCTATATCTGACTTTCTTTTACCTCATGTAAGGAATTGTAAGACTTCCCAAGAGACTTGGGAAATCTTGTCAACATACTTTTCATCAAGCACAAGGGCCAGAAAAAATCAGCTATGGATTGAGTTTACAACTCTTAGGAAGCAATCAAAACAATGTGTCTCAGATTTTGTCACCAAAGTCAAAGACATTGCAGATCAACTTGCAAGTGTTGGAGAGGAAATTGAGGAAGAGCAAATAGTCAGACAAGTGATCAATGGACTAAAGGCAGATGACAAGTGGGAGAGCTTTACCACAGCAATGGACTTATACATGGACATCCAAGCACCTGATCTAACAACTCTAATTGGACAACTCTTTACTCATGAAGCAAAGATCACAAAGAATGGAGAGCAATCAAAAGGTAACAATCCCTCTGCCCTTTATACTGATAAGAAGACTAAAGACAAGGGTAAAAACAAAAAGGTTGATGAAGAAGGCTCTACCTCCCAAGCAAACTATGCAGGGAGAGGTAGATCATCTAGAGGAAGGGGCAGAGGAGGTAAGTCAGGTAGGGGGAAACCCTACAATCAATCTCCATGCAATATTTGTGGCTTGTCTAACCATACTAGAGATGAATGTTACAAAAACTACAAGAACCAAAGAGGAAGAGGTCACCAAAGAGGAGGATACTCTCAAGGCAGAGGTAGATTCAATCAATCTCAAAGCTACCATGGCTACAACAATAATTATAACAACAACTACAATCACAATGGCAACTATCAAGGTGGATACAGGAATAGGAAGGATTACAACAATTATGCAGAGGAGCAAGATGATTCCTTGTTGATCATGAATATGACATCTAAGTCAGGTATCAATGATGACCACTTATTCTATATTGATTCAGGTTGCTCTAACCATGTAGCTGGAAATGTTGCCTTACTCTCTGATTTGGAAGAACCCAAAGGCAAGCACCAAGTGCAGACAGGTGATGACACTAAACATTCAGTTGTTAAAGTAGGCAATGTCAAAACTAGTGATGGTAATCAGAATTTATTGAGCAGAGTGTTTTATGTCCCAACAATCACCAAGAATCTGATGAGTGTAGGTCAGATTGTGGAAAAAGGTCTACAGGTCAGCTTCACTCAACATGGTGCATATGTGGAGGATCCAAGACATGGATTCAGGAGGATAGCCAAGGGAGAGAAATCAGGTAGATTGTTTACCTTTGAACTTGAAGACACTAAGAATATTGCTTTGTACAATTATAAAGACCAAACTCTATCAGAATTAGAGATTTGGCACAAAAGATTAGGTCACATTGGAGAGAGGACCTTAAAGCAGATGAGTAGGGATCAATGTGTGCTTGGGATACCTAATGTATCCAAGCAACACATGATATACAAGTGTGGGGCTTGTCAATTTGGTAAGTCACACAGGTTGCCTTATACCAAGAAAGGTTTTATGCATGAAGATTATCTGGAATCGGTGCATACAGATGTTTGGGGACCTAGCAAGGAGCCATCTATATCTGGATCAAGGTACTATGTGTCCTTTATTGATGACTATAGCAGGTGGACTGTTTTATACTTCATGAAACATAAAGATGAAGTATTTCATTGTTTCAAAAGGTATCTTGCATTAGTTGAAAATCAAACAGGTAGACATTTGAAGAAACTAAGGTCAGATGGTGGTGGAGAATACTTCTCCAATGACTTTGAAGATTTCTTGCAGGAAAGAGGCATCAAGAGGGAGATTACTACAAGGTACTCACCTGAACAAAATGGGGTAGCTGAAAGAAGGAATAGACTCATTGTAGAGACAGCTAGGTCTATGCTAAATGAAAAAAAATTGCCAAATTATCTTTGGGCAGAGAGTGTATCTACTGCCACATATTTAATTAACAGGTTGCCATCAAAGACACTTGATGGGATGACACCCTATGAGGCTTGGCATGGTAAGAGACCATCTCTGGATCATTGCAAAATCTAGCTAGGTTGGTAGCCAAGGGTTTTGCACAAACCCAAGGCATTGATTATGAGGAGACATTTTCTCCTGTGGCCAAGATGCCAACTATCAGAGTTATGGTGAGTGTAGCTGCATCCAAGAATTGGAACATGTACCAATTGGATGTGAAGAATGCATTCTTGAATGGATGGATATCTGAAGAGGTCTACATGTCACAACCACCTGGCTATGAGGATCCTAATAAGGTAAATCATGTTTGTAAATTGAAGAAGGCTCTGTATGGATTGAAGCAGGCACCTAGAGCATGGAATTACAGGTTGACAACCTATCTCCTAGATCAAGGATTTGTGATGAGTAAAGCAGATACTTCATTGTTTATAAAGAGGAACAATTCAGAGGTAATATACTTGTGTGTCTATGTTGATGACATCATTATTACAGGAAATGATGTTCAGGGAATTAGACACATCAAAGGATAGATGATGAAGGAATTCAAGATTAATGATCTTGGATTATTGAAGTACTTCCTAGGACTTGAATTGGTCTACACAAATTCAGGTATCTTTATTACTCAGAAGAAGTACATTCACGACATGGTCAAGAAGTTTAATTTGTAGGAAGCTAAAGTCTCAAACATTCCTATGGAGGTCAACCACAAACTCAGTGCACATGAAGGAGAAGAACTCAAAGATATTACAGGTTACCAAAGTTTGGTAGGTAGTCTAAATTATGCTACCTTAACCAGGATTGATATATCATATGGTGTTAGTGTACTTAGCCAATTTATGCATAAACCAAGAGTACCTCATTTGGAGGCAGCAAAGAAGATAGTAAGTACCTAAAGGGAACACAAAATCATGGTTTGTACTTTCCATATTCATCAGACATTGATATTAAGGTATATTCAGATGCAGATTGGGCAGGTTGCAAGGATGACAGGAGAAGCACATCTGGTTACATATGTTTTGCAGGTGATAAACCAATTTCTTGGTCATCCAAGAAACAACCCACAGTGGCTCTATCATCTACTGAGGCAGAGTACAGAGGGCTAGCCAATGCCACTCAAGAAGCTATATGGTTGAAACTTTTATATTTAGAATTGGGCCTATACACAAGGCCACCAATCATATTTGGTGATAACACAAGTTCTCTTCACCTAGCAGCTAATCCAATTTATCATGCTAGGACAAAGCACATAGAGGTTCACTACCACTATGTGAGAGAGAAGTTACTTAGCAAAGAAATTCAATTGTCATATGTGTCTACTAATATACAATGTGCAGATTTGCTTACTAAAGCTCTGGATGGAAGCAAGCTATGCAGATTTAAATCCATGATTGGATTGCAGGAAATAACTGAAGACTAGAGATGAAGACTTGAGCCAAAGTGTTTGGCTTGAGGGGGAGCTGTTGGTGCAAAACAAGCCTACACACATTGGCTTGGAACATTGGAACCTTGGAAGGCTAAAACTTGAACCCTTGAAGGATGTATTTACATGAACTTTGAACCATAGGAACCAATGCTTAATTGGTTATTACTTTTTATCCAATGTAAAAGTCTATATGACTTCAATCACTCATGTAATCACACCTACTAGTCTAAGTCGTGAAAAAGGTAGATGGTATGATTGAGGGAATATCTCCCTAAGTTTAGTGGAGAGATTGAAGGGAGCCAAAACTTGA
>CM035413.1:166445495-166452995 GCA_020310875.1 Ceratopteris richardii | reverse complement strand
CATCCATCGTCACTAGTACACAGAAGAAAGAAGAGTTTAATAAACTAGGACAAAATAATCTACTTGGAAAAGCTGCATCAAGTTTTCATAACGCCTCCTTTCTGCAACCAACTGACTGCGCTTTTTTTGCAGAGCAGATAAGACACTTCGTTCTGCAAAAAGCCTGGCCTCCACTTTTTCAACTTTCTGCATTGAAAATAACGAGCATCACAAGAGGGTAGAGATCGTTGTGTCAAAGCTGAAATTCCATAAGATATTATTGTAAGCTTCATATCACAGAGTACTAGATTGCAAATATTTCCCTGCTGCTCTAAACAATGTGTACTGACTTAATTTCTATCCAGCGCAGGTCTATGCACAGCTCAAAAGATGTCTTTGTGAAATGTTTCAAAACGTACCCTGATTCATTGGGCCTACTCACAAGTCAGATCAAATGCATAACATAAGGCTCCTTTGTTGATGATGCCATAAAGCTACCTGATTAACTCCCTTGGCAATCCCGCTCATTGAAGCTACAAGCTTTGCCCGGCTAACCTGAGATGTCTTCACTTCCTCAAACTGCAATATGGAAAAAATTATGCATCATGTGAGATTGATTCAAGCTGGGAGACAATACAAGCTTCAGCAACAGTAAATCCTATCAGAACAAGAGGCATAAAAGAAACAGAATATATAATCGTCTGAAGGGGATTAATTTAGCTACTGATCATCTGAATTTTTTCAGCTAAAAAAGAGGGCCTGTGATAAAGAATTGATGTAATAGATAAACCAGATAATGCTTTAGTCTATCAAAATTTACACCAAAAGGAAAATAATCTGTGATTTTATGAGAACGAAACAGAATAATTCAGGATGTACTAAATTTAAACCCAAGGAAACATAAAAAGAGAATGGAAATTACTGTTAATTCAAATGTAGTTATAAATGTAGGACCTGAGCTGTGATCGAATCAAGCAAAGAAATCTCCTTTAGTGTAAGCTCATTTGCTTCGGTTACTGCATTGTATGTTGCAAAATAATTTCGTGTCTCCTGGAGCTTTGATTGGATGCCAAGATAGAGTTCCATAAAGCAACGTTCATACCTGTAATTACCCACAATACTCATTATCTACAAGTCAATGTTTACTGTAAAAAAGATGAGCACAATAAACATTCCAACATAGGAAGGGGAACTGTAAATATTGTCAATAAGAATGAGTCCTAGCTTGAAATTGATCTGGTCCGGTTGCTTTTAGAGGTTCATGAGTTCATTCAAGAGGCACTGGAAAGCAGGGGGGGAGCTGTTTCATGTGTGGGAGTCTCGTCAAGGTGGCATTTGTCTGTGGGATGTTTGTTGGAATAAAGAAATATAGCGTTTTCTTTGTGTAGTAACGCCATAGCTAAGGGGTGTTACAGGCTGATTGCTTGGAAGAATGCATAACCCCCCCAAAAAACAAACAAAACAAAAGCTTTACATTATAAACATAAGGAGGCTTACAAGAGAATTATAGGGAGATACCGAGGAAGCTTAAAAGCCGTTTCTCCCCTTCAGGAGGGATCCATCTACTTTTCAGCTTATGGCCTTGAATAGAAAAAAACCTTCCTATGTCTAAAGGGGGAATTACTCTTGTGGTTTCTAATTCTTCTACCTAAGAAATCTAGAGACTTCTCGATGGAGCACTCCTTGGGAGAATCATTGAAGTTCACCATGCATCTTTCCTTCCAAATTTCCCAAAGGGCCTCTCTTTTGATCACGTTTCAGAAAGCAATCAAGCAACCCATCTCCAAGAGAAGCCTGCTTCCACCTGATTCTGTTGATAAGCTTGAGGATATTATGAACACATTTCTAAATTTTGGCACTCCTAGGGCAGGAGGAGAAGAGTTAGTGGAGTTTTCTTGTCATGCCTTGGGGCCAATAACTTTGCAAAGCTTGGATAGAGAAAGTAGATGGGTTGGTGAGAAGTGGAAGGAGAGGACATGGTATGGGGGGGAGGGGAGAGAAAGAAAGAAATAAAGTTATATTAACATCTTCCAAAGGCCAAAATTGGCCCATGAGACAAAACCATGTACAACTGTAGTCATCTCCGTGTAGAAATGAAAAAGGGAAAATACTTGTTTCTCAAAACTGTGCAGGCTGAAAACAACTAAAGGATGGTGTCGCTGATAATGAGGGGGTAGTGGGGATAATGTAGTGGTGCGTGGGGGAGAGTGTGGCTCCGACTCTACAGATATTGGCCACCTAATACAGGGGGTACCCATATGGGAGTGAGATGTGTATACCCTAACTGCTGATGATCGGTGGTAGTGGGTGGAGTATGGGCTGCGTTGGCGGCGTGGCAGTCTAAGTACCTCCTGAAAGAAGACTGCCCATCAATACCCAACCATACGCGGCTGGCCTTGCACCCTCTGTGCTGTTGCCTGCTGGAACGTGAGCCCTATGCCTCTCAGAGACGGGTCCGTCTGATGTGGCACGGCTTGCTGAAAGAACTGATGTGTTGGCTGTAGCATCTTCTCTCGTCTCTCATATGCCACCATGAGGAAGGGTCCCATCCTCTGCTGGTCTCCTGTGGTCATGCACAGCTGGAGTGACTCCTCTATCTGGAACTGTGCTCGTCGCATTGAGTATATTGGGCATGGCATCTGGTAACTAAGTGCTCCTCACTCTCTATCTCCACATGACATACTCGGCACCACCTCTCCTCTCGATGGACTCCTCTGGCCCGATCCCTCTCAATCTCCAACTGATGTGATGAAACTCGAAGCTGCCCAATGACCGCTCGGAGGTGGTGTGGTAGGTATGTCTACATGCCAGTGCCGAATCTCAATGAAACCCTAATCTGAGATCTGTAGAAAATGCTCACGGTAGTGGAGCATTTTTTGTGGCAATGTATCCCTCAGGCAGATCCATGTCCTCTGTATGTATGTATGCCATATCTCCTCACGAATGATATTATTCCTCTTCTGGTAGGAGAGCAAATAGCTGGGAGTCGTACTATACTGGTGGTAGTCTGTTTATGTCAATCCATGGTGGACCAACCAATCCCATGTCTGTGTGTACCATGAGGAGGTATCTCTTGCTAGCACCATGTCCTGTGATGCCTGGAAAGCTCTATAAGTGATGCGCTTTGTGTCCATGCTCTGGATCCTGTGTAATAAGCATATTGTCTGGAAGAGTGCCTCTACTAGCACCGATGGTGGAGCAAGCTCTTCCCTCATGATACCATGGGGTGCTGAAGATTTGTTGCGGATGAGTCTCGCAATCATGAGAGAGAGAGAGAGAGAGAGAGAGAGAGAAAGAAAGATAAATTAACATCTATGAAAGGCCAAAGTTTGCCTATGAGACTGGAAGTAACCATCAAAAGGTACGTGTTTGAGTGAGATGGATGGCATCCCCTCTACTGGTTATGTCCGATATCTAAGAATGTGGGGTCGTCTTCTCGCTTGTTGTGCATGAGCCTGCTGAAGTGTGAACCCTGTAATGGGGGACCATAGAGTCGCATGTGCCTCCACTCTCTAGAAGAAATTAGTGTTACTCTGTTGTATACCCTGCTGAAGTGTGAACCCTGTAATGGGGAACCATAGAGTCGCATGTGCCTCCACTCTCTGGAAGAAACTAGTGTTACTCTGTTGTATACCTCTGCTCTGTTGTATACCTCTCGGTCTGTCGAGGTTGTAGCCACTGATCTCTTCTATGAGATGGATGTAAGAAGCCATGCTCCCAATATAATCTTTATGTTCCATGATTTAAGTTTCAAAATAGCATAGAAGATACACATGAAGTACAAGCTGTTGAATACAAGCTATTCAATAACTCCAAAACCTCATAGGCTGAAATAAGATCTCCTCCGAATAGATATAATATGTTGCACACCTTGAAGATGATGAAAAAAACACTCCTCCAAGTTGAAGGGACTTCCTTCTCGAAGCTAGCACTTGAAGGGCTCACTCCCAAGTGATGATAAGAGCCTTCAAATCAAGTCTTTCTACAGACCAAGGTGGTTCAATACGTTTGGTACGATACGTACAATACGTGTACAGTACATGACAAGAAGGTTTGGTACGGTACGGTACGTATATATATATTTCGAAATATATATTTTTAAAAAGATTTATATATAATAATACATTCTCCATGCATATTATATAGTGAATTACCACATGAGCACTTGAGTCTCATAACATAGTTAGCTATGAACTGTATGGCTCATATAATGAGGTGCCAAGTGCAAAATAATGAATTATACAATTTTTAAATAGAACAAGTACCGTACATGTACGGTACGTTTGGTACGTACCGTACGTATCATACACATCGAAGAGGTTTGGCATGCAAATTTTTCCAACCTTGATACAGACTTTACAAGAGATGGCACGAAATCTTAAAAAAAGTCAGCTTTCCATTTTTCTGACGCAAAAGCTATTTAAGCTTTTTAGTTTGTCCTCTTTACTGATGGGCGTCCAGCTTTTGATGTGCCACTTGGCATCACTTTAAGCCATTGGATTATGTTGTTTAGATTTAATACAAAATTGACATCTATCAAGTGCTTCTCACACTTAAAGATTTGCTTTTTGTATCAAATCTCAAAATTAGAATGTGACTTTCGACTAGTCATTGTTCTCAAATACCTAAGTATTATATATGATTGGATAGCTCTCATTGAGTACTAACATATAATGTAATAAAAACAATTCGATATATTTTAAACATTTCTAGTTGAGTTGATTTATGCACAGCACTAACACTAAGAATTCAGCAGCGGTAAAACATTTGCTTAGATATCTCAAAGGCACTTTGAGGCAAGGTGGTAAGGTTCGTAAGGTTCGTAAGGTTCGGTACGCATTCGGTTCGAGAGAAGAACCTTACCCTCGACGTAAGGTTCGTAAGGTTCGTCCATGTATTAAATATTATATATACAGTGTACATACACACACACACACATATATATATATATATATATATATATATATATATATATATATATATATATATATATATATATATATATATATATATATATATATATATATATATATATATGTATATATTTCAAGATAATATAAAGTTCAAACACAACTAGATTTCTAAACTCTAATTTCTACACCATACACCATAACCATCAACAATTTAACATCACCATCCGCTAAACGTTATGAATAATATCACCATCCACTTCAAATATCACTTCCAAAAATTAAAGTTATAACAATAATCACAACCTCAAGAAACAAAGCAATGAGCATAGCATCCACATAACATGTATTAACTAATAACTATGAACCAAAATGTATGTGAATAATACATGTAACATGAAGCATGAAATGTCTCAAGTCAACCATGAATCCTCATACGAATGTCAAAAACATAATGAAGAAAGGACATCTATGATGCCTGAGTCCACTGCACATAATGACTAATCTATAAAGTATGAACTCTAGATAATAGGATCAATGATCAATCATCAAGCTCCTCATCATCCATCCCCTCCGAAGAAGACAATGATGATGACTCTGATGGAATGTCTCCAATGACAATGACATTCCCATCCTCATCGTACTCTGGCTCGGCAATCGGAGTGAAATCAATGCTATGTGGTGCTATGCCGATATCATCCGCCTCAGGAAGTGGATCTCCTCGTCGTCGAGGGCGCATTTTGCGCCTCCTGCTATACACCGGTGCTGAAGCAACACTCGTGGATGCAATGTCCATCTGAGGCTCAATACCCAATCGACGAGCACGTGCACGTGTCACTCTGCGATCAATACTCTCAAGCTCTAGGTGTAACATGCGATAGATATCCTCCTGCTCGTCTCGAACAACTGCAATCTCGTCCTCTGTCTCCATAGAACTCTCAAAGATGGTAGGAGATACCTATACATTACATAAATGATAAAATAGAAATTTGATAAAATAGAAACTTAAAAGAATGAAGGACAAAAATAAATATATAAAAGAATACCTGTTTTGGTCTATCAGTTTTGGTTTTGAGATCATGCACCAATCTCAAGTTGGCCTTACAAAAGACCAACCTCTCTAATTGTTGTACAGTCAACCTATTCCTCAACTTTGTATGAATGAGAGAATAGGCGCTCCAATTGCGTTCACATGCACTAGAGGAAGCATCCTACACAATTGAAACTATTAAAATCAATAAGTATTGAAACTATTATGATAATATGAATCAATGTTCAATTATCTATAACAAAAAAATACCTGTGATAAGACTCGTAGAGCATGTGGAGCCATTGAAGGGTGACCATAGCCATAGTGTAGCCACCACTCCAACGGCTCAGCAGTCACCTCCTTGCGCATAGATGTAGTACGTGCATATGCAATGCCCACATTCCCCATATAGCCTGTGAAATCTCTATCAAAGAGAAGCTGATCATCAGGGGACATGATGCGTTGCATGTACTCATCCTTCATCTGTCGTAGTTGGCCTTCCGCCCATAAAGCTGGACTCTTGAAATATGGATACAAGAGTGCCGAAAATCCATGTATGGGTCTAGATAGAAAAGACCAACGATAGTCCACTAGTCGTAAAATATCAGATTTCCTACAAAGTAAAATCAATGTCAAATCTGAATTTTTATATAAATATATTAAGTGAAAGAAACATACATAAATTCCAAACATACATACCTCTCCTGTGAAAGTTCCCTTCCTCGCATGATAGCCTGTCTCATCTGCATAAAGAAATGGTAGACAAGTCCGAGTGTAGAACCCTCTTTGTCCACTATACGGAGCAAGATATAAATGGGCTTCAAAGCAGGCACAAGAGAATCTATGTCCTTCCAAAAGCTCTCATCCAATACTTTCCTTTGCACATAACGTGCAAGCTCTGTCTTAGAGTGTGGTAGGTTTGTCCATCTTCGATCTATGACAGTTACACGCAATGCACCTAAGACTTGTTGAAGCCTACATAACACCACATATATGTAACCGAATCTAGTATCTGCAGGCCGAATCATCTCTATGGTGCTATGAGAGCGGAATATGGATAATGCCAAATGGTTTTTGCGTATAAAACTCACAATGCGTTTGGCATCATTCACAATGGGCTCTATCCAAGGCAGCTTTGCGATATCCTCTAATAGAAGATCTACACAGTGTGCAGCACAAGGTGTCCAAACTATTTTCGGGAACTCATCTTCAATCATTTCTCCCATTCTTTTACAGTTCGATGCATTATCTGTGATAACTTGTACCACATTTTCAGCTCCAACTTCAAGAATGGCGGATTTGATATGTTGAAAGATAAACTCACCCGTAATGCGAACCCCTGCTCTACTAGCATCCACTGCACGGAGGAAATAGGTACCTAGGCAAGATGACACTAGGATGTTTATAATATGGCGTCGACGTGTGTCACTCCATCCATCAGAAATGATGGAACATCCATACATCACCCAGCTTGTTTTAATAGGTTCTAATTGTACCTCAATGCGATCCCTTTCTTCATCCAACATGGTAGTACGCAATCGCTTGTAGTCAAGTCCATACCAATCATCGCATGGACTGACC
>CM035413.1:166298503-166433503 GCA_020310875.1 Ceratopteris richardii | reverse complement strand
GCCAAATTAAAATGATAAAAGTCAATACACCATAAAATCCAACATATGCTCTCACCAAGTGTCGACAAGTACAACATTTGCTTCGTATACTAGACACCCTTTCACATTGTAGCTCTCTCCAAGAGCTCCTCATATATGTTTTTACCTGATTTTTTTTGTCACCATTTTGGCCATTTACAGGCATTTTTATGTTCTTGTGTCACTTGGATATGTTCACACTATATTTAAGATGTCCAAGCACCCAAGTGACAATTTTAGTAAAAGTTTTGGTCCTTTGCTCATTCTGTCAAGCGAGGACCTCCTAGAACTCTTGTTCTTCTTCTCCAACTCTAATTTCTGCGATTCTCCTAAGATCTACACCAACCAAATTGGATTTTCAAAGCCCAACTTTCTCGTTGCCCTCTTGGGACACCAACATGGCTAGATAGCTCTTCACAACCTCTTTCAACTACTTTGACATATAAAATATGTTAGGGATAAAGCCCCCAAGGACTCTCCTTTTGTATATTTTGACCTTCCATGTGAAAGCTCTCTTTGAGAGCTTTCCGGACATATTTTTGTTATATTTTTTGGACCCCAAATTGGGGAGTTATAGGCATTTACATTATTTTTATGACTTTTGGTCATTGGCCATGTGTGAACATGCCCAAATGACCTAAAAGTCACTTATCAATAAGACTTGGTTTCAAATCTCTCATAACTTGATTGGGACTTCTTCAACTTCAGCTTCTCCATCTTCTTCTCCAAATTTTTGCGCAGGTTTCTCTCTCTACTTTCTATCTCCTCACGCACCAGCCCACTCCCTTTGCGTTTGGAGCAACTGAGCACACCACGACGTAGCTCTCCGCGGCCTCTTTCAACTGGTATCAAAGCTTTGAGCTGTTCCATCGCGACAAAGTTGCTTGAAGTGCTTTTCTACTTCAGCCTATGTTAAGCTGAAGGTGTTTTCTTGCATTAGGGAGAATTTCATCGCGAAAAACCTTCTTTTTTCGCAATAAAAGTGTTGTTTTTGGAGGATTACTTGAGCCCGGATTAAAACTGAAGCAAATTCTGTGCTTTTTAGAGAGTTTCATCGCGAAGAATCTCTTCTATTCTTCCTTTTGTATCCCCACAGGTCATTTTCAGCATCCACATTGCTGATTTTTTCATCTACAGGTCTTTTGTGGCAGAAATTCTCTCATTTTTCAAGTGGGAGGACATGCATAAAGATTGAGGAAGTGCATACTTGCTGGATACTTATTACAGCAGGTCATTTCACTGATTTTACAGGTCATATTGCTACAAAAATTGGGGCTTTTGTGAAAACAAGCACCCATTGCCTTGGTTTTACATCTATATGTGCCTTTTGTGGTTGAAAAACAACAAATCTGTTGTTTTTGATGCAATTACAGCTTGCTGGAATTTTCTGAAATTTTCTACAGAAAATTTCAGAAATTGATTTTTGCAAGTTTTGAGCAGTTTTTGGGCTTAATTTCTCAGCTATAGTCTCGTAAGGTAATTGCGCACAGGACAACAGGTGAATTTTACCTCTTTTGGTGAAATTTTGAAGCTCTTAGTGTGCAAACATGGCCTCTACCTCCTCTGATGTCAAAAGCTTGTTTGAGATCAAGAGATTTGAAGGTAATGGTTTCGATTTGTGGAAAGAGAGAATGTTGGGCATCCTCTTTCTTAAAGATTGTGAAGGGGCTCTTGAGGAAATCAAGCCTGAAGATATGACAGATGAAGCATGGATGAACCTAAACAAGAAGGCCATCACTTACATCAAGATGGCTATATCAGATGAAATCTTAGTGGATTTGAAAGGCCTTACACATGCTTTTGAAGTATGGGAGAAGCTAAAAGCCACTTATGAAAATACCACGCCTGTAAATCAAGTGCATCTTATGCATAAGCTAATGTGTATGCAGCTTGATGAGTCAAAAAGTGCGGCTGAGCACTTACCTTCGTTTACAGGTACTCTTTCACAATTGCAGGACTCTGGATTACCTCCATTTGATGATAAGCTTAAGGCCATCTTCTTGTTGATGATCTTACCTTATTCATGGGAAACATTGGTTGTTTCACTTTCGAATAGCCCCAGTCTTACCTTTGATGGTGTAAGGGGTTCTATTTTGAACGAGGAAATCAGGAGGAAAGCTAGTGGAGAGGGCAGTGGTTCAGCCAATGTGGCTAGAAGAAGAACAGAAAAGAAAAGTGGAAATGTACAGAGGAACAGGAGCAAAAGCAAAGGCAAGGCTGAAGTGACTTGTTATCAATGTGGTAGGAAAGGTCACAAGAAGCCTGATTGCAGATTCTATAAAGCTGAACTAGAAAGAAGGAAGAACACAAGTGACAAGAAGAAAAAGGACACCAAGAATGAAGCACATGATACCTCAAAGGACAAAGACAAAGAGAAGGCCAATGTGGCCTCTAGTGTCATCATTGAGGAGCTATCAGATGCAGAAGATATACTTTGTGCTACTATGACAACAGAGCATGCTTAAGTTATTGATGCTTCTATTAATATTCATGCACAAGATATGCAGATCACAAAGAGGGATTTGATTGATGCCTTGCTTACTGTGAATAATGCTTTGTCACAAACATGGATTGTAGATTCAGGCGCATCGTTTCATGTAACTCCTATTAAGGAGTGTTTTACTACCTTTCATGCAGGAAACCATGGACATGTATATCTTGGAAATAACCATGCTTGTTCTATTGAAGGTATTGGCACAGTTGCATCTCACAGTGGATGGTACTAATGAGCTGGTTTTGCATGATGTAAGGTATGTACCAAGCATCAAGAAAAGCTTATTGTCTGTTGGGCAAATGGATATGCATGGATATAGTACCCTCTTTGAGAAGGGGTCATGGAAGCTTATCAAAGGCTCTAGGCTGATTGTTAAAGGTACAAAGAAAGGGACTCTTTATTGCTTGCATGGTAAAGCCTTGCTGGGCAAGTTTATTGCTTTGGCTGAAATCCATTCACATATGGAATTATGGCATAAAAGGCTTGGTCACATGAGCCAAAAAGGCCTTGATAAACTATGTAATTTGGACAAGTTTGATGCTAAAGGCTCAAAACTTGATTTTTGTAATGAATGCCAATATGGTAAGCAAGTAAAGAATTCCTACTACTCTGGTGTCTCTCGTAAGTCTAATGTGCTTGATCTTGTTCATTCTTATGTTTGTAGCATGCCCACAAAATCTATGGGGGGTGCTCTTTACTTTGTTTCTTTTGTTGATGATTACTCTAGGAAGCTTTGGGTATATTTGTTAAAATCTAAAGATGAAGCCTTTGCTTCATTTAAGAAATTTCATGCATTTGTGACCACTCAAACAGGTAGAAAGCTGAAATGCTTACGTACAGATAATGGGGGTGAGTTTACAAGTGCTGAATTCAATAGATTTTGTGAAAATCTTGGTATTGAGAGGGAGCTAACAATCCCATACAGCCCCTCTTCCAACGGTGTGGCTGAAAGGTACAATAGGACTTTATGTGAGAGAGTGAGATGCATGCTGTCCAAAGCTAATCTCCCTCATGGATTTTGGGGAGAGGCTTTGAAAACTGCAGTTCATGTTTGCAATCGATCCCCTCATATGTCCTTAAAAGGTGGCATTCCAGAAGAGGTTTGATCTCGCAAACCAGCTTCATATGACCACCTACGCATCTTTGGTTGTGATGCTTTTGTGCATATAAGGCCTGAGTTGAGAAGCAAGTTAGATGCAAAGTCCATGAAAGGAATCTTCATGGGTTATGGAGATGCATGTGAAATGGGCTATAGGATTTGGCTACCTCAACTCAAGAAGGTAATACGCAGCCGAGATGTTGTATTTAATGAGGCAAGGCTGCTAAAAAACAATTGTGCCTCTAAAGATGACCATAAAAGAGTCAAATTTCAGCATGTACAGCCACCAGTTAAATCTGATATGAACCCTCGGGATGCACCACAGATGGCTGGAAATGACAATGAGCCCGTGGTTATTGAGCCAGATGATGCTGGACAGCAAAATGATGCTCCTGAAGGGTATATGCAGCCACCTATTCATGCTGTAAACAGGGCTGAAAATGATCTAGAGCAGCCTGTTAACAATGAAGAAGTTAATGTACCTCCTGATGTAGCTCGATTGCCTGGTAATGTGGATCATTGGGTAAGAAGATCTATACGTCCTAGGAGGCCAGTGACTAGATATGATCCCTCTATACATTATATTATGTTATCAGATGAGGGTGAGCCTCTTACTTATAAAGAGGCAAAGCTATGTGAGCACAAGAAGAAGTGGGAGTTAGCCATGCAGGAAGAGATAAAGGCCTTGCATGCAAATGATACTTGGGATTTGGTTGAGTTACCCAAAGGAAGGAAAGCCATTCCCAACAAGTGGGTGTACAAAATCAAAACTGTTGATGGCAAACCCAAGTATAAGGCAAGGCTGGTTGCTAAGGGATATGCCCAAAAAGAGGGCATTGATTTCCAAGAAGTGTTCTCTCCAGTGGTGAAGATGACCACTTTACGTGTGTTGTTTGCTCTCACAGCTGCCTTGGATTTGGAATTATTCCAAATGGATGTTAAAACGGCCTTTTTGCATGGTGATTTAGATGAAGAGCTGTACATGAAACAGCCAGAAGGATATGCCATTCCTGGAAAAGAGCATCTGGTATGCAAACTGAAAAGGAGCTTATATGGGCTGAAACAGGCCCCCAGACAATGGTATAAGAAGTTTGATGCATTTATGCTCAAACATGGGTTTAAAAGAAGCCATGCAGATCACTGTTTGTACACCAAAAAGGATGAAGATGGCAGCCCAATTATTCTTGTACTGTATGTAGATGATATGCTGCTGGCTGGGAAGAAAAAGAGCACTCTGAATGCTCTAAAACAGCAGCTGAACTCTGCATTCTCAATGAAAGACCTTGGGGAAGCTGAGCTATTCTTGGTACGCGTATAAAAAGGGATAGACAGCAGCATACTTTGCAGGTACCCCAAGAAAAGGACATTGAAAAAGTGCTGGACAGATTTAATGTGGCTGATGCTAAGCCTCTTGGAGTGCCATTGCAGCCACATGTTAAGCTTTCCAAGGATGACTGTCCCAAAAATGATGATGCAGCCAATTACATGAAGAGTGTTCCATATGCATCAGCTTGTGGTTCACTTATGTATGCTATGGTTGCCACTCGGCCAGACATTGCTCATGCAATGGGAGTTGTTAGCAGGTTCATGGCTTGTCCTCGTAGAGCTCATTGGGAGGCAGTCAAATCTATCTTGAGATATTTGAAAGGGACCAAAAGTAAATGCTTATGTTATGGAGAGGGTCCATTGGAGTTAAAAGGATTTTGTGATTCAGACATGGCAGGTCATGTGGACACACGCAAGTCCACAAGTGGCTATGTATACATCCTTGCGGGTGGAGCTATTTCATGGTGCTCTAGACTTCAGAGGATAGTTGCACTATCTACTACAGAGGCTGAATATATTTCAACCACAGAGGCTTCCAAAGAAGCCATTTGGTTAGCCCGCATGTGCAGTGAGTTTGGGATGCCTGAAAAGGCACCTGTCCTTGGATGTGATAGCCAGAGTGCCATATGTTTGGCAAAGAATGCCATGTTTCATGCTCGCACAAAGCATATTGATGTGAGATACCACTTCATCAGAGAGGTGTTAGAGGATGGCCTGATCACTTTGATCAAGGTCAATACTTCACATAATCCTGCAGATGCTCTCACGAAGTGTCTACCCAAGGCACAACATCAGCTATGTATACAAATGGTGGGAGTTACTTAGCTTAAAGGAGCCTCCTTGATCCTTTAAGTGGGAGGTTGTTAGGGATAAAGCCCCCAAGGACTCTCCTTTTGTATATTTTGACCCTTCCATGTGAAAGCTCTCTTTGAGAGCTTTCCGGACATATTTTTGTTATATTTTTTGGACCCCAAATTGGGGAGTTATAGGCATTTACATTATTTTTATGACTTTTGGTCATTGGCCATGTGTGAACATGCCCAAATGACCTAAAAGTCACTTATCAATAAGACTTGGTCCCAAATCTCTCATAACTTGATTGGGACTTCTTCAACTTCAGCTTCTCCATCTTCTTCTCCAAATTTCTGCGCAGGTTTCTCTCTCCTCACGCAGCAGCCCACTCCCTTTGCGTTTGGAGCAACTGAGCACACCACGACGTAGCTCTCCGCGGCCTCTTTCAAAATACTCAGACATTACTAAAAATAACATAATATCTACATTGCTTTCTATGAGCTTAAACTAATCCACCTTGTCAATTGGTAAAGTCAACTACCTCAATTATGAATATAACAAACATGAAAAGTTTGGATAGTCTTTTTTCCATCCCGATGTGTCTAATGAAGTTGTCAAGTGGAGCACTTAATGTATCCCATTCATCCCAAAAAATACTCATATAAAACATATATGCTTTTTTTATGTCCTTCCAAAAAATCTCTTAACTTTGTTATTTGACAAAGAATCTCTATGCACAGCAATATTCCAAGAGCAATGGTGAGGTTCTTACCTGAAAACTCTTATCACATCAATAAAAACATTCTAGGGTCAAAGTGGTCAATCTTAGAGAAAGTATGCTCAAATCTCATCTACCCTACTAGTCTAATCCCCATTCTCTACGCATAGCCATTAAAGTTTGCCTCCATAACCAAAGAGAAGGAGAAAAGCAAACTAATTTGCTACAATTTGAAAGGCCAAAATGACTTACCATACTAAAAAGTTAGATCGTGATCTGTTGGAAGTGAGGTAAGCCTAATATAAATATTCCACAAGATCTTTCCAACACTTGAACATTAAGTGCGCACACACATACACCTTGAACCAAATAAAGTAGAAGAATGACTATAAGATGCAGACAAGAGACAAGAAAATTTACAAGCAGCAATATGCTACTCTTAGAATAAAAGCATGCTTTATGGATGAGTAACAGTACAATGTGTGTAATAATACGAAATCAGCAAATAGGCTAAATCTATGAGGATTGTAGGTACAACGAATGTGAGGAGTGCCCAAGTGTTATAGGAGTGTGTATGTGTTGTAGATATTAGAATGAGGTGATTGTATGAAGAAAATATATTCAGTCAATAATCTGGAACAGTAGGTGAAATCTGCCAACCCTAACAGAAAATAGGGTTCTCCTGTGGAAAAAGCAGCCACAAGTCTTCACTTCTTGAAGTGATAGGCAAAAGTCACATGGTCATTGGTACAGCAGCAAGACACTTCTTAAAGTGATAGGCAAAAGACATGGTACAGCAGCACTTACAGTAACCAGTGTGCACACACTCCAATGTGTGTGTAGAAGAAGAAGGCAGCAGCAATCACCAAAAAACAGCAGCAAAAACACCTCCAAATTGACTCCACAGCAGCTCCAAACCCTAGATCACTTGAGGATGCTCAAGAGAGTGTAATGATATGTCCAAAAGTGCCTTAGACCTCTTACTTATAGGTGATTAGATCTCTTGTGGCAGCTTTTTGTAAAAGCTTGCGAAAATCTAAAAAAAACTAATTCGCACTTGTGTCAGCTTTATTCTATACAAAATTGCTTGTGTGGCAAAAAATTAGCGAAAGTAGAAAAAACTGCTTGCAATTGATCTAATTTATTATGATATGATGATTTTTCTTGATCTAGACAAAAAAGTAACGAAAGTAGAAAAAACTACTAGCAATTGATCTAATTTATTGGCTGCTTTTCTTGATCTAGACACTAAGAGATATTTGTTCATGTACTTCATTTCTAAATAGCTAAACCTGCAAAATAGTTTCAGGTTTTTGGAATACTAACTGATCTGTGATGGTCAATTGTAATATATCATTAGAAAGCTCTTGATGAGAGCTACATGATCATAAGACATCTTTGAGTAAGTTGACCATACAGACCATTTGGACCATATCTGAAATTAGGGTTTGCTGGAATTATGTCATTATGACATTGTTTTCCAACGTGATCAGCATATGATATGATATTTAGCTAAAAAAATGAAAAAAAATAATATAGGTTTTACACTGGCTCATTGAAATGTCACGGATCTAATGAAAATTAGGGGCCTTGAAAAACTGCCCAAACGAATGTGATCGATGTCATCATTGATGACCATTGACAACATGAATATTACTGAGATAAACCTACAATAAGTACCTTCCTTAACAATAACAGAGGACTCCAATGTTAGACTTACATAACTGAGAGACACTAAGCTCACTATCCATGTTAGTGCCAACCTTAAAAATGATAGAGCAATAAAAGAAGTAAGAAAAAAATGTATGCGATTAGAAAATAAAAGTATATTACCTCATGTCTCACTTCAACTTTCCCATCTATTGGATGATCAATCTTTTTTGCACTTGCTAATCTGGAAACCTACAAAAAAAAAAAAGCAGCCCTTTAGTTTATAAAAGAAACAAACAAGTACATATAAACATATGCAAGCATAAATATATGATATTACAAGCATACATACATGCATGCATATATAAATAGGCTTTATAGTTGGATTTTCCTCACGAGATCGCATACATACACAGTTTTTGGAAAATAAACTCTTCCATTAACAGTATATCAAATGTACATGATGCCTAGATTATGTGCATTACTTGACTCTATGGAACCATCTAAAAACTTGTGTGGATGAAGAGTTCCAAAAAGAGTTCTTTTTCCATTGAGAGTGCTTAACTTACCATAACCATGACCTTATTGTGAGAATAACATGCATCCGAGCCTAGAATGACTTCCACAATCGTGATTTGGAGAATAGACTAGAATGCTCGAATGATACGGAGTTATGGCTAGCTCTTTTACCTCCATTTTAATGGAGAAACAAGAGAAGCCTCTTCCAAGAGTGTACAAGAAAGGATGCAGTGCAACAATAGAGTTTCAATGGAGCATGAGAGAAACAATTATTCCAGATGTTTGATTGTTATTGTCCCTTGAAGCAAACAATACCGTCTTGCAATATCCATGGTTGAGACTCTTCATGGAGCTTGGAAATGAGCATGTACCATCTTGCATGAGTATAAGTCATGAGAATGATGCAAAGTACCCAACATTTGCATGTTTGAGTAACCAGAGACAAAGCCTAGAAGAAAGCAAACCTTGAGAATCATTTTTCCCACACGAAAACCTTGACACACAAAAGGAATAGCATCAAAGAAGATTATATCCAATTGAAACTTCTCTAAATAATTCTCTCGAGGATATACATGCACCCATCTCTAGGTCTCCCTTGTGCAAGTTTACTTAGAGCTTGTTGTAATACCCATTGTGTGAGATTCTGAGCTCAAACATTCACACCTATGCATACATGCCATCTCTTTGGCTATGGAGAGGAGTTTTACTGCCCATATAACTGATGGTGGAAAATCCTCACAAGCCTATTTATCCCAAATATACGCCTCTTCTACCTACTGTGTTGAATGAAAAGGGCCTCTGTTTCATTATGTTCTACAAGTGAAGGAAGAGAGGACCTTCTCTTCCCTTCTTCTCTCCATGCACTTGGGTGCATATAAGGGAGGTTTAAGACTTTGTTCTGAGCACCAATGGCAAGTTTTTTTTGTTAGTTTCCCCCCTCTTCACATGTCGTGAGCCTCATACAGATTGTTGGAGCCTGGGGCTTTGAAACCATGGATACAAAACCATACCATTTGCAAAGAACTCTCTGGATGAACTCGTGCAACGTCACCATGGCCTACGTACACAGAGAATGCCTCATTCTCTTTGCCCAGCCAACGTCCACGAGCTCTTGACTCTATCCTCTCTCTTTTCTACCTAATGTGGCAAAAAACCCTAAGGCTTTCCATGTGAAATCCTTGCCATCCAAGCTTAAGGGATGTTTCCACCAAGTGATCTGACACATTTGATAACTTATTATCCCAATATGAAGCTTTGGACTCACTTTGATTGGAACAACCTTGACGTGGTTTGGACCATTGGATAGACAAGCCTTTCGAGATGTTGGACGTTTCCTAGATGAATTTATTGGTGAGTTTTCAAAGAAAGGAGTTAAACATGGCACCCCTTCTTTGATTAATAGTTTCATACAAAATAGTCATGAGACAGTTCAACTTGCCTCTCAAAGGTTCAAACAATATGTAGATTGATGTCTAGAGCTAGAGCTTCCATCCCAAGAAAAGATTACTTCTTTCTTTTTGATGGATTGTTCAATAGTAAATTGGTCTATATTAAGTGCTTGCGAGCTTTGGATGCTTGTCTAAAAGAGTGCATTGACTTTGAAGAAATTTAGCAAAAGATCTTAAGCTCCTTTAGATTCAAACAAAGCCTAAGCACTCATTGACAAGTCGATCACACTTACCATCTGTCGAGAAATTGGCTAAAAAGATTGGCCCTCAAGGGCCATTAGGCAATCGAGCTTATCAAGAAACTTATCAACGTGTGCAACAGGAAGTCATCTGAAACCCTAGACATCTAATAATGTAAACATGAATCATACACAATCATATAAACATGATACCACTCATCAACAACATTAAAAACCCAAGGGAAAATGAAAGCCTTATCATTAGAAGCCCCCTTGACACCTTGAAGAACATATACACATAGAGTATGCATGGATAAGACCACATTACAAAGCCGTGCATAAAGCACATACTTTTTGAAAACCCATGCACGCATACATAAACATCCACAAGGAGGGAAGAAAAACTAAAAAAAAAAAAAGGAAACTTTCGACGACATATAAGTTATGATACATATGTGCTTTTGGGGTCTTGTGAATATGTATGGTTTGGCATGTTTGTAATCTTTTCTTCTCCTTCTTTTTACTTCGTTTGCATGTTATTTTTCTTTACACCACCCAAAAAAAAAAAAAAAAAAAAAAAAAAAAAAATCCCTACTGTGTCTTCAGCCTATACATCGTGATCATTAACCACTACACCCCATCTTGTTTGATTGAGAAATGCTAAATCATACATACATACATGCATGCATGCATGCATACACACATGCATGCATGCATGCATACACACATGCATACATACATACACACAAACACACACACACATACATACATACATACATACATACATACATACATACATACATACATACATACATACATACATACATACATATATATATATATATATATATATATATATATATATACATATATATATATATATATATATATATATATATATATATATATATATATATATATATATATATATATATATATATATATATGTGTATATATATATATATATATATATATATATATATATATATGTATATATATATATATATATATATATATATATATATATATATATATATATATATATATATATATATATATATATATATATATAGATAGATAGATAGATAGATAGATAGATAGATAGATACACACACAAACACACACACATACATACATACATACATACATACATACATACATACATACATACATATACATATATATATATATATATATATATATATATATATATATATATATATATATATATATATATATATATATATATATATAGATAGATAGATAGATAGATAGATAGATATATACACATACATACATCGTTCTTATTGACCAGATTCTAAATTTTGACGGTTGGCGAGATGCTAACGTCTGACGAGTCCCCTAAAATGTTTCTGATGTTTTCTGATCTGACTTATTTTCTTGCCACATAAATTTAGGAAAAAAGGCATATATACTCATAAAAACACATCAAAATTAAATAATTCATCCATTAAACATGATTTGTGCATAAGATGATCAAAAACCAAAAAACAAGCACTTTCAATATTGATTAGCCACAAAATCCATAGACCATGCACATAGTATGTGATGATCAATATATAATTTGACAAAATCATCAATCATCATGAGATCCAAACTCCTCATCTCCATGGTCAACCTAATCTCCATAATCAATGCCATCATCATCATGAAGAGAACACATAAAGAATCCTCCTCATAACCATCATCTAAAAATCTCTTTATGATGACATTAGTAGATGTTAGGTCAAATTCCTCATCTTTTGTGTTTTCTTTTATGTTTTGTCAAAAGAAGTCTATCATCACAAAAGGCGAGAAAATGCATCTAAAAACATGCATACACATCACATTAAAATTCAAGGTTGTGCAAAACAAAAGTTGTGTTACTAATGTACTTCTAAACAAGTCTATTATGGGAGTTAGCAAAAGGTTAGCCATGGAGGAACTCGATGAGACCAAATACAACTATGAATACATGCATACATACATACATACCTACGTACGTACGTACGTACATACATACATACATACATACATACATACATACATACATGCATGCATGCATGCATACAAACATACATAGTACATACATACATAGTACATACATACATACATACATACATACATGCATGCATGCATACATGTATACATACATACATACATTCATACATACATACATGCATGCTTGCATACATACATACATACATACATACATACATACATGTAACATACATACATAAATACATACATACACACATACATACATGCATGCATGCACACATACATAGCACATACATATGTCATACATACATACTACATACACACACAGTGGCAAGTGCATACACACAAAAGCATACACAACGCATTCATTTATATATTTTTGGGGGAAATGTCTCATTCTTATTATTCCAATATATAAATGTAGATTGTCACAATAATTCCAATGAATACTGGCATACATTGTCCCAATGGACCAGTGTCAGCAGGCTATGCATACATTCATACATACAAAGAGACAATACATGCACACACGTACACGTGTATCTATGCATAGATGTGTAGATATATACAAATCATGGATTGGTAACTGGATTTGTGCACAGGTACATCATACATGTATACATTGTAGATAACTGTTCCCATATTAGATGTAATTCATAATAAGACAAGATAAATGCACTTCAGAAGGTGAACTTTACATCTAACCTGATCACTAACGGCGCATTTGGCTAGCCATTGTACAACATGATACACGGCTGAATAATCCAGCCTTTGAACTTGATGTGCTTGAAGGGGATATGGACACTCCATAACATGGAGAGCCTTCTCAATTGCCTCACATACCTTCCTGTTTGAAGAAAGCGGAAAAGTTACCAATCTCAAATCTTAAGAGCTACGTGCAAAACTATTCTATAAACCTTAATCAAATAAGCATGCTAACTAAAGTATCAATGCTGGTGATTTTGGCATTGCATTCCTTTTCTTGGTCACCTAATCCTAACAACTAGACTAGTCCCAACATTTATACAAAATTCAAGTGTACACATTGACACTGTAAGCCACAACAACACTGCCAGCATAATCATGCTTTCACTAAATGCACACTTAAACTTCTGAAGGTAAAAGCTCTTTTCCCAGTAGGATTCAATCTTTCGACTTTATCCAAGTTTTCAGTTAGAATTTTATTGCTGTCAATAGAACAAAAGTTATAAAGTATATTAGATAGCTACTACAGAATTTGGAATTTCTAGGCCTTCACACGAATATATTTCGTAATTTTCTGACATGTCTAACATGCACAAGTCATTCAAAGCAACTTGGCAAATGTGAACGTAATTAATCTAATTGACAATCAGTTGATCAATGATTTAAACTCTCCACAACTTCCAACACCCTTGTTCCTTCACCCTTAGGTTCCGCAGCCGTAAGAATCTAACTTCATTAGAGTCCACATTTGCACCAAAAACCCTTTCAGTTTTCTGTGGACCATGAAACAGCAAAACATTTACCCTGTTTCAACATTTCCATAACATTGTTTTGGAGGCTAGAAGAAAAATATCAAACAAAGAATCAAGTGTTTTCCATGAAGCAATGAAATAATTTTACTTTGCATCAACTCTTGAGACTTTGACTTTCATACTTTATGGTATTCACCCATTTAATATTGAGATTTTGTAAAGAAAATCTACAAACATGACTATCACATTTTCATTTTACTTGGGAATTTTATCATTTAGCCATGCATGGACCAATGTACAACGAGGCTCTACATGTGTGTATATATCTATATGTGTGTGTATGTGTGTGTATGTGTGTGTGTATATATGTGTGTGTATGTATGTATGAATATATGTGTATACATGTGTGTGTATATATGTGTGTGTATGTGTGTGTATGTGTGTGTATGTGTGTGTGTATGTGTGTGTATGTGTGTGTGTATGTGTGTGTGTATATATGTGTGTGTATATTTGTATCATGCATGGACCAATATGTGCGTGTGTGTGTGTGTGTGTGTGTGTGTGTGTGTGTGTGTGTGTGTGTGTGTGTGTGTGTGTGTGTGTGTACTTACTTTCCATTATACCCTTGGATGGAATCGAGTAAGAGCCCTCAATTCAAAGTGTTGATGGAACTTTGAAACTATGATGAATTATCATCCTAATTAGGATGCATGAGAAGTTACAGAAGTGTAAGATCTCATTTCAAACTTGTCTTTATAACTTTTTAAATGACTCTCTAAATATCTCCAATACTTAATAGTAATCTTTGAATATCCTAGGTTTGCAAGTATAGATATTTTCTTGGCCATTGACAGGGCAAGACGACATAACTCTTGGAATGTAGATTCATAACTCAGTTTTCTTCTTTTTACTAAGCAAGACATCTTTCATACTTAATGTAGACTTTACATTTAATTTTAGATACCTAAGTATCACTTTGGAAAGGAAATCTTATAGATTCTTGAGTTGCAAAGTTCTAACGAGCATAACTTTGCAACCATCTAGCTTCACTTCTCCCTAGATGTCATGCCTTTATCTTGAAAATAAGCTTACTACTAGAAAATTACATTCACTATTTACTTTTCTGCACTTAGCAAACAATGGTGTCTCTTAACTGGGCAAATGCATGTGATTGCATGCATATGCATGTGCTTACATCATACATGCCATAAATGCTTCAAATATTTCTTTGCTTTTAAGCATGCTTGCCATGCATGCACCTATGTTGTGCTCAAACACACTACTCCTTCCCTTTGTTTATGTAACAACATGAGTATTCACATGCTTTGCGTATCTGGAACCTTTTTCTAATGGAAGAGAATATTGGAGTGTGCATAAAAGTGATCCTTGAACTTTAATTTGTGCATTAACGTATTCTTTTGGAAAAAGGAATGCAAAAATCATCATTATTTTCCATGCATGATGCATGAAGTGGAAACAATGACTAATAGATGCAAGCAAGTGCTTTTTAAGCTTGATTTTCTTTTCCAATACTTATATATTTGCTGTTTTAACTTTCATAACTTTTAAATCTTCCTATCAAAATTGAAGTCTTTCTTATGTTTCAATTATGAATCAATGCAAGAAGAATAAAAGCTATGGCAAACAAGAATTGAAACCAAGCACAAACTAAAAAATATTTAGCTCTCGTCAAGCTACGTCCTTCCATTGTCCATTGAGAAGAGCTATTTTCCATCCTTGAGCTTGTAACGTCATCCTCTATATGATACTCAAAGGAAGATGAAAACTTCATGTATTTACTCTTAATATGAACTTGTGAACACCTCCATAGCTTTAATTGTTCTGTTGGCAAGAAGGCTCTATGACGTATCCCTCTCTTAGTTGCCAGAAAGCAAGCCCATGACATTGTTCCTTTATGGCACATAAACTGCCATAGCGAAAAAAGCAAATCTATCACCCTAAAAATGAATATTCTAGATGCATGCAAACTGATATGACTTCATTCCTGATCTTGTGGAATAGCAAAACCATCCTTCTACTCTAATGCTATGGTTTGAAAACTCACATAACAGATTTTTGTCTTTATTTTTATGTTGCATATCTTTTGTAGATAGAAATGATACATAGTGCTATCACATAGCCTCCATGCTTCTATCTCATGGGTCAAAAGTTCAAAACTCGTTATTCCCAAGCAACACTTTCATTTTGCTTCACCTTCATGTGTATTTTGCTCTATGAAAATCAAATGAACAATAAAGAAGAACTATATCAACCATCACTTAGTCCATGATCTACTGCTTTGATATGCTACAGGCAAAAACGTATTAATATCATAATTCTAGCAATTCAACTGTAAGAAAATAATAGCACAACAGAATAGACCAGTATACAAAGTTGAGAGAAAAAACGCAGACAAAGATAGACGCAGACTGAGAGATAGAGAACTCCAATTCTCAGATTGCCGAGCATAATGAAGTTACAATGATGGTGTTGACCACCCGTGCGCTCCCAATGTGGAGCTTAGATGGCGATCTAGACAGACTCTAGATGAAGGGCTTATTAGTGTGCAATGCTATGTAAAGCTCAACCTCGGCCATGCTCATATAGCTTTTACAAGGAGAGTCGGTGTCACATCATAGGCTTTTGAGGTATGATGAGTTATGGAGGCTAGAATAATATCTTGGCAACTGGGTAGGATGTTGTGATTGCCTCATTAAGTAGAGAAAGGGTGTGAGTAGTCGAAGGACTAACTCCCATGAAGAGAAGGCATGGCTCGAGGGCGGTTGGGAGGAGAACCGAGGAGGACATCTCTGTGTATGCGACGTCAAAAGGAAGCTAACACTGGTATCAAAGCTCTAATGATCCCACGTGAGCTGCGCAATCATCTTGATGGCTCTCGTTGTCGCAAGGCGCTGGATTCGAACCCACCACCACCTCCTCCAAAGGAGGGTGCTAGGCTATCCACGCTGCCATGTTATCTTGGTGTCCAAGGTACAACAACATTCATTAAAGGTACTGTTCATTCTTGTTTAGTTAACACCTTTTTGCCCACAGGCAGCAGCGCCAAGTGGGTTTCCATAATCTACATAACCAAGAAGAGAGGGGAGAGGTCCTGAACCTCTCACTCTTCTCTTGAGAATTTCTTAACTGAGGATGTTTATCGGCCTACCGCCTACAAGGGGAAAGAAGGAAAGCATACTTTAGCTCTCTCTCCTCATGAGAGAGACAGATCACAGTTGTGTGCTTCTCAATGGGGGCAATCTCCCATGCGCGTGAGAGGAAGACCATGAGAGCTCCAAGAAGAGCTCTTGCAAATTAGGTGGGTATAAGGGTTTGTAGAACCAAGTAGCGATGAGCTTTGTGCCTGCCATCATGCCCATGAGGGAGAGGAGTAATTCATTTCTTTCCCTCCCTTCAACCCATTAAGATCTTATTCCAAGGATATACCCATGAAGGGCCATGTATGGCACATAGTGTGGGAGGGAGAAAATTTTGAGTCCCCTCCTTCGTTTTAATGGAAAAGGATTTACCTATTATGAATATGTTTGTCTCATGCATTCATGCAAGGACGAAATATGAGGAAGCCTCCATGTTGCATATATGAAACAGAGTCCACTTGTAAGAACTTTAAAGGGAATTTGGTATGCATGGAGCTCTTCATATAGATTTTCTTGGGAGCTAATAAGAATGAAGGTATAGAAGAGAAGTAAAATGATCTCATTTCTCACTAATTTTCCATAAAATCATGTGTACGGGGAGTATAAGGTATGCACTCCCACCAAGAGTTAAGGAATACCTTAAAATATAAGAAAGCACAAGTTTAGGGTATTTCAAAAATAGCCATTTTTCATGATTTTTACATAAAATTGCAAGAGCTATTCTGATAAACATCCATTTCGGGAAGGGAATATGAAGCGGGGTTTTTCTTAATTTGGGAGGAAAAAATCATGCATACCTATAGTCTAGTGTATTGACTTCCATATAAGATTAAGAAATCCAAAATATAGCTCAATATGATCGGAGTTTGAAACTCCATAAAACCCCCTTCCATCATTGTTTGAGAAAAAATTTCAGCACCTGAATTTAAGAAATTCCCATTTTGGAGGAGGGAAAAAAAGGTGCATTAGGTATGGATGAATGGGAAAAAATATATATATTGAGAGCATCTTATATGGACTTCATAATGGAATCATTAGATTCATAAGGATAATAAGTTAAGGAGGAATTTTACTTCCTCAAAGACCCCTTCTCACACTTTTTGGAAAAAAATTTTGATGTTAATTTGTGTCAAACTCCACTTTTGGGAGTAAGAAAAAAGATCATTTAAGAGGCTTCCTATGGATTAGTGCATATATGCATGAAGTATGGTGTATGTATTACCATCGAGAATGAGAAAATCCAAGAAAAATCCACATTAGGAGTGGATTACAAACTTGCTAAAATCTCCCATTTAAGTTTTTGCGTGAAAGTAAAATCTTGATTTACGCCTCTTTTGGGGAGCAAATTAGCATGCACGAAGGGAGGATTTGGAAAGGTAAGAATAAGCCCAAGCATCTTCATATATTACTCTATGAGATTATGGAGAGAATTTTTGGATTTGCTTGATGGAAGAATGTTTTTGGGCACTCCAAAGATCACATTTCCATCTTTTTTCCAGCCCCTCCACCAGTCCACTAGTTTGTGTGTGTCACGCTTGAAAAGGCCATATCTTGGGCTAGAAAATTTCAAATTGGACATGCTATGGCTCGTTTCGAAGAGCACAAGGTCTATTTTCAGTTTATCAAATGAAATTTTGGAAAATATGTATTTTTGCAGGTCTATGCAGGTCTGCAAATCTAAACAGTTTTTGACAACTACCTTCCGGGAGCCATATTTTACAAACCGGGAAGGTGGTTGAAGTAATTTCACTTTGAGCCACTTGCAAGTCTCATTTTATGATTATTTATAGGTCCTAAAAAGGCTTTTGTAGGTCTAAAGAAGGATTACAAATGCATTTTTTTGGGTAAATTTGCATTATTTTGATAATCATCGGACCATGCTTTATGTTTTGTGAAATGATCCGATATCTTCGGACACTTCAAAGTTTATGTTAGGACCTAAAGAAGAAGGTGCAAAGGTCTCGAGGTTCATCGAAAAGGATTGGATGCATGCAATTCCGATATCAAACCATTTGGTAACATGACTTCTTGAATCTCTGCAAACATCAATGAGGTGTAAGCATGCTTGTATGCATGTACTTGATGGACTTAGGACCATCCAAGCGTTATAGATTAGGCAACTTCATTAGTAATAGGATCCCTACACATAATCCTTATGGATTTAGACCATAGGATTGCTAAGGGCAACGAGATATACCTTCACCATTAGGAATGTGCACAAGCAATCCTGTAGGTTATGGGAAGTTGCATACAGGCACGAGAGATACATTTATGATAATCTCCAAGGTAGTGAAGATTTAGTTATCTTCACAAGAGTCTCATAGTATCGTACCCAAAGAGTGACTAGTTTCACTAATGCACATCACTTGAGTAAGTAGTGAAGCATTTTTGCTACACTATCAAGGGAACCAATTAGATGGGATCATAAAGACGGGTTTCATGAGACAGCATCAACAACTGCTAATGTGATTCGAGTGATGATTAGGAAGGTCAAAGGCATGCCACTAGCTCTATGACTTAGAGCACAGATCCCTTAGTTAGGAATAGTTTGGGTACCCAATACATATACGTATATTGGGATCTAAAAAAAGGTACTTAGACTCAGTCTTGGTACCTAAGAACAAGTTAGTTTGGAATAGAAAGGGATATCCATTGTCATATGTTGACATGAACCAAACTATACTAGTTCGAGGACATGGGATTCATTTGAGTCCACCAACATGATTTGAGGATATGGGATTCGTTAGAGTCCACCTACATATTCCATTACATATATATGGAGTATACATTAGATTTAGTGCTAGGTATGACACCATGAATTGGAAGAAGGTTCAACTCGTATAGGATGGTGAAAACGACTTCCCTTTGAGTATTCTTCTGTGGCCAGGGAGAAAAGCACTCATCATTCATGGCATCATGTCTCACTAGATCATAGGAGAGCTCTTAGTAGACATCTCCTTAGGATTGGGAATTACCTTCCATAGTTAGGGAAGATTTATTCTTCCAATAGAGAATGTGACAGGTGATTTAATCACCATTGGTATCACATACTCATTTTGTGATTTTCACGAAGGATGATTCCATTAGTTTGATTGGATCGTATAGATCCATGCATAAAGGATGGTTTGCAGAGATAGCTCTTTCGTATGGATACACATGTTTATGGTATTATGTCATATCACTGCTGACCATTTTAGCAGAGGGCTTTGACACTTATAAGAAATTTGTTTTTCCCTAGTCTTCACTTCTTACACCTTCATTAGTTATGGGAGATTTATTCTCCATCTTCATAGGAATGTATGTAATAATGCATTATGCATTAGTAATGGAAGAGAGTAGCAAATGAATTCAAAAGTTTCTCTTTTAAGGAAAGGAGAAAGAGAGAATTAGCTTAGAGATCCCACTTTAGCTCCTCTTCCTTGAAGGGGAAAAGGAAAGGAAAATATGATTTCTTCTTTGGAGAAGAATAGAGTATGTTTTCCTTTAAAGAGAAGAGGTGTTTAGAAAACATCTCTTAGTCTACATTCAAGAAGGAATTCATTTATTCTACTTTTCAGTATAATTTTCCGTCACATGGGAGTTTGATTCTCCACTATTTTGGAAGGGAAAACATGGAGAACATATATGCATGTTCTCAATTATGGATGAGTAGAGCAATTGGATTCAAAAGAATCTCTTTCAAAGGGAAAGGGAAAGTCAATTATTCATGACGGTTAGATTGAGTCTCACCTGTAGACTCTAGAGAAAAGTAGTTATGCTATTTTCACCGATGGTCCTTGACTAGATGAGATAATTTAGTTCTTGACATAAGTTAAACTGGGAGTAGATTGATGATACCGCTCGTTAGAGTTTCTAGGAGATAGGGATATATCTAGCCTATTGGGGTACCAAGCTCTTGAATGGTGTTACATCATGAGCACGATGTGTAAACATCATTTAAGAGAATGAGTACTTAGGGATTATTTGAATCTCAAAGGGAATGTTTTTTGCATTCATATGACAAACTACAGGGAAGAGAATATTTTAAAGTTCGCACTAGTGCCAATAGATGCTTTTCCAATAGAACTTAGTCCAATGGTAAAGGATGACAAACCACAAACTTCTTGGCTGGTGTTTACTACCCAGAAATTCTTATATATGAGCTCGATGATGGATTTGCATAGATCACAACGTAGTTTAGATTAAACTATTACTTGTGAGTACACTCAAGGTTAGGAAGACCTAGAGTTGTCCAAGGGCAATCTATCAGTCTTAGATGGTTTGGAGTCACTTTTTACGGGGACTTTGTTCTATATTTCATAGGATTTAATGGTTTACTATCTCCATTATGGTATGGTCAAGCCTATAAGCTCGGCACTTAACACTTTCTTTTCATATTATTACTCCATAGAGAATACATCATATGGACTTAGGTCATTTTGATGATGTCACTTGTCATGGGAGTGATAGTTTGAAAGTTGAGTGTATATGGGAGGTAGTAGGCCCCACTCAGACGGTTTCCCACCTTTAAGATGAACTCATATGAGGCTTCTTAAGGGGAAAGATATGGGGAAACAACACACAGAGATGACCATGTACATAGAGTACATGGGGTTCAAGGGAGTCCGAGCACTTTCTTCTACCACTACGAAGGTTTCATTTACATCTTCGAGGACGAAAATGTTTTTAAGGGGAAGGAAATGTCATATCATAGGCTTTTGAGGTATGATGAGTTATGGAGGCTAGAATAATATCTTGCAACTGGGTAGGATATTGTGATTGCCTCACTAAGTAGAGAAAGGGCGTGAGTAGTCAAAGGACTAACTCCCATGAAGAGAAGGCATGGCTCGGGCGTGGCTAGGAGAAGAACCGAGGAGGACGTCTCTGTGTACGCGATGACAAAAGAAAGCTAACAGTCGATATGGATACAAAACAGTCGAGAGATACAAAATAGTCATTAAAATATACAATCCGACAATATCTCCACGACCAGAAGTCCTACCGTCTCAACCCTACGGACCGGGGGGATAGGCCCCCCCCAAAACCCCGCAGAAGGGGGCAAGCCCCCCTCTGCACTCCCCCCATTAAGGTTCTATAGGGAAACCGTGCGACACCACAAGGCCTTTATTTTCACCTTGAATGGAAACCCAATGGCCTCGAAGATTATGCCCTACCTAACCTGATGGCTAGGCTCACAAAGATCATCTATAACCATCAATGGTCACACATAGACCTCATCTAACTTAAAAGTTAGGGTTCCACAAATGTTCAGGCTCTCACAATGGCTTCTCTTCATAATGGGGGCCTTACAACTTAGAGCACCATGGATCATTTGTGGTCACTTGAGGGTGGAGTATTGAGCATATCTAACACCACCCCTCAATGTCCACCCTGTGGTTAACTACCTCCTTGGTCCAATCCCAAGCTTTGGAAAGTGTCGAAGAAGTTGGTCTCTCCAAAGAGCCTTGGTGAAAACGACTGTTCTATTTTCTTCACTTGGACAATAGCTTATCTCCACGACCCTGTCCTCAAACAACTGAGCAACTCACACACATAGTGATACTGAATTTCTATGTGCTTGATATGTGCATGGAAAACAAGGTTCTTGGCAATGGCCATGCAACTTTGGTTGTCACACTTCAACTCTGTTGCCTCCTTTCCTTGTATTCCTATATGCCATAAGATCCTCCTCAACCATACTCCTTCACATGCCGCAACACATGCAGCTCTATACTCAGCTTCAATAGAAGATAATGCTACAGTCGGTTGCTTCTTACTAATCCATGAGAAAATCCCTGATCCTAAAGAAAAGCAATATCCAGAAACTGATTTTCTAGTATCAATATCTTCTTCCCAATCTGAGTCACAATATCCGACTACAGATATCCTTTTGCATAAAGAATACCATAATCAGTGGTTCCTTTCACATACATGAGTATTTGCATGCTTGCCTTCCAATGAGTTTGGCAAGGTTTATTAGAGAACTTGCATACCACTCCAACAGCATAAGAGATATCTCGTCTACTATTGCACAAGTAGATGAGACTTCCAACTAATTTCCTGTAGGATGTATCTTCCAATATCCACTAGAGGTGAAGTATCTTCAATAGATAATTTTGTGTTGACCTCCATAGGTGTAGAAATTTCCTTGCAATCCTCCAGGTCGAATGCCTTCAATATTTGTCTTGCATACTTTTGTTGAGAGATGAAAATCTCCTCTAGATCCTGCCAAACTTCAAGGCCTAAGCAATAATGCATTAAGCCCAAATCTGTCATTTCAAATTCTGAACTCAGAGCATCTTTAGTTTATTGAAGAAGAGCAACATCATTTCCTATAATCACAAGGCCATCTACATAGAGTACAAGCACAATTGTCTTCCCTCCTCTCTTTAAAGCATACAAGTTAGCATTAGAAGCACATCTTTTGAAACCTAGATCGAAGAGATACTTATCTAACCGCTGGTACCATGCTCTTAGGGCTTGTTTCAACCCATATAATGCCTTCTTCAGCTTACATATCTTGTTCTCTAAATGGGGAGCCTCAAACCCTGGTGGCTGAGACACATATACCTCCTCCTTGAGGTCTCCATTTAGGAACGCTGATTAGACATCCATGTGATAGACAAGCCAACGCTTATATGCAGCCACACCTAGTATTACTCGGATAGTAGTCATCATTGCAATCGGGGCAAATGATTCACAAAAGTCAATGCCTTCAACTAGTGAGTAGCCATGTGCGACAAGTCTTGCTTTGAACTTTTCCAGAGTACCATCCGCCTTGTACTTTAGCTTCCAGACCCACTTGGTGCCAATGACTTTACACTTAGGGGGTCGATCCACTAGCTCCCAAGTTCCATTCTTCATGATATTGTTGTATTCTGTTTGCATGGCAACTCTCCAATTCGGATCATGGAGTGCCTCTTCCACATTGGTTGGTTCCTTTGCTTCTTCTTGAATGAGATTAGCCATCAAAGCTGTGTTTACAATATGAGCGCTTGCCCGTCTCTATTCCTCTATTCTCTGTGATCGCCTCGGTCCATTTGCAACCTGTTCTAGTGACGGTGGGATGGAATTTGCAGAATCATAGAGCTTCCTCACCCAATGTGGTGACTTTCAAAGGATGCTTCCTTCTCTTGTGTAGAAGGGATAGCTCTTTGGTCAAGTTCATAGTGGATTGCCCCTACCCCAGACGATGAAGTGGAAGCTCTCTTTTCCTCCTCCACTGCATGTGGTGTGGCTTCTCCTCCTTAAACACCACATCGCGACTTGCCATGATCTTCTTAGCCTCATGGTCATAAAGCTTATAAGCCTTCTTATCTTCGTTGTACCCTAAGAAGATACATTTGATTCTTTTTGGTTGAAGCTTGTTTCTCTCCTTATTTGGAACATGTACATAACATTCACTTCCAAATACTTTGAAGTGGGAAACAGAAGGCTTTTTACCAGTGTAGGCTTCTTGTGGAGTCTTTCCATCAAGTGCCTTAGTGTAACTTCGATTCAAGATGTAGACAGCAGTGTTGATAGCCTCTACCCAAAATTGGTTAGGCAAACCCTTTCCCTTCAACATGCACCTTGTCATCTTCTGTTGAGGACTATGTGCCACTGTGAGTTGATGCTTGATTCCTCTACTCTTGCAGAAATCTTCAAACTCTCTTGATGTGAACTTACCACCGCCGTCCGTCTTGAATTTCTTCATCTTCTTCCCTGTTTCAGTTTCAACAAGCTAATGCCATTCTTTAAACTTACCAAAAGCTTGAGCCTTATTGCGAAGGAAGTACACCCACATCTTCTTGCTATAGTCATCGACAAGTAACATGAAGTAGAAAGATCTGCCCAAAGCCTGTGTAGGCATTTTTCCACACAAATCAACATGCACCAACTCTAGAGGATAGCTTGCCCTGTTCTTGCTTTCTTGTGGAAATGTTGTATGAGAGTCAGAACACTATCAGAAGTACTTATAACTAGAGCACAAAGTGCATCTGCGTTTCTACGTTTCCAAGCACATAGAAGATCAGCATCAGGAGGAATCATTCGACCAGGATTATTTTGGTCCGGTGTTTCTTGGGGCTCATGACGAGTCCCAAGAACAGTCTCCAAAAGCTCATATGAATCAAAGATATAAGTGATTTTAAACTTCCACAGGGTGTAGTTCGTACCAAGTTTGTGGTCGTATCCACAACGTTGGGATGACCGGCATCACTGCTCCTCCTATTTGTGCTCCACCTACTCCTGTTGACCATCCACCTTGATTTCCAGTTGTGGATGATGACGTACCACTTGACATCTTATCTCTTTTGTTGTTGAGACCTCTACAACCTCTTCATTTTTGCTTTTGCACCACTAAGAGCCTCCGGAGCTCTGATACCATGTAAGAAAATAAACAGCACAGAAGAATAGACAAGTATACAGAGTTGAGAGAAAAAACACAGACAAAGATAGATCCAAAATGAGAGATAGAGAACTCAAATTCTCAGATTGCCAAGCGTAATGCAGATATAATGATGGTGTTGTCCACCCGTGCACTCCCAATGTGGAGCTTAGATGGCGATCTAAACAGACTCTAGATGAAGGGCTCACTAGTGCGCAATGCTATGTAAAACTTGGGCCATGCTTATATAGCTTTTACAAGGAGAGTCTGTATAGATAAACACAGTTGGGAGATACAAAATAGTCGGTAAAATACAATCCGACAATATCTCCACGACCAGAAGTCCTACCGTCTTGGCCCTATAGGCCAGGGGGATAGGCCCCCCGAACCCCGCAGAAAGGGGCAAGCCCCCCTCTGCACTCCCCCCATTAAGGCTCTATGGGAAAATCACACAATGTCATAAAGCCTTTATTTTCACCTTGAATGGAAACCAAATGGCCCGGAAGATTATGCCCTACCTAACCTGATGGCTATGCTCACAAAGATCATCTATAACCATCAACAGTCACACATAGACCTCATCTAACTCAGAAGTTAGGGTTCCACAAATGTCCAAGCTCTCACAATGGCTTCTCCTTATAATGGGGGCCTTATAACTTACAGCATCATGGATCATTTGTGGTCACTTGAGGGTGGAGTATTGAGCATATCTAACATAAACATCATATGGTAGACATAGGGCCTTGGATAGGCCGTAATCCTCTCATCCTAATTCTATGGGTTCGAAACTTATGTGGCACAGCTACAAATGAGCCAAGATATTTTGTTCAAAACGGACCCTTTTGCTTCGGATACGTAGATCATAAAATGCTTGATGCTATCACAGGTAGAATACATCACATAAGCATGTCTACTATATGGATCGACCACCTACATTGGTTCAAGAAGGTAATGAATTCGATATTCGTTTCTAAACCTCTTGAAAGACTATCCTTTTGCCGCCATGAAGAGTCTACTCCACCGATGAAAACTAAAATAAGAAGGAAAAACTCTCATTTCTTATAATCATGAGGAAGCCAGCCAAGTGGATAGGCCACACTCCTTTGTTTCAGCAGGTCATGAGTTTGACTCTTCCATCTACCTCCTCGCGAGAAGCAGGTATATATTTCTTCCTTTTGTTGCAAATCTCACTCTTTGGAGTTACTCACGAAAACAATCATGCCTTTTGAACGCAAACAAGAGCACTCTCTTAGACAATATCTCTCTAGTTACTAGTATCTACAAGGTCGCCATGGATTCTCAACCTAAGAGCTCTGATACCAATGTGAAGAGCTAGAGCATTAGGACCACCACATGCTAGAGAGATGACTCTCCTCCCAACCTTATGCCTATATATATAGCTCTCTCCAAAGGATTGCTGTCTCTGGCAAGTTGATACTAACCATCCAAGTGTCGGCCATGTAACTACATGTGAACCAAGTGTCCTAGTTAACTGGAGTTAACTCAACTGGATGCTTTTAGAAGGCTCTAGAGCTCTTGAGGCAAAACACTCCCATGAGTCTTGTAGGACTCAACCAATGTCCTCTTCCTTCATATCCATATGAATCAACAACTAAACCAAGCACCTTGCTTGTTTTAGAGAACACATGAATCTATGTCAGATTTCATATCTGTCTTCACAAATTGGATGATCATGTCATAACCTTACTTTATAACATGGTTATGGATAGTAAGTTTTCAAAATGGATGAAGTCTTGGATCTAATACAAGAGAAGTCTTTTCCAATTTATATACGCCAAGGTAGCAATTTCACAACAGTTATGCTAAGATATCATCGACGATGTCAAAGGGCAACTAATTGGAAACTTACAATTGACTTGATTCTATCTTTTGCCCGTGAGACATTGCAAATACAATGTATGCAAAAACGAAGATCCACACATAGATATGCCTCTCTCTCTCTCTCTCTCTCTCTCTCTCTCTCTCTCTCTCTCTCTCTCTCTCTCTCTCTCTCTCTCTCTCTCTCTCTCTCTCTCTCTCTCTCTCTCTCTCTCTCTCTCTCTCTCTCTCTCTCTCTCTCTCTCTCTCTCTCTCTCTCTCTCTCTCTCTCTCTCTCTCTCTCTCTCTCTCTCTCTCTATATATATATATATATATATATATATATATATATATATATATATATATATATATATATATATATATATATATTACCGCGAGCATTTTCTACATATATTGGACGCAGGCTTCATCGAGATCCCGAGATACATGCAGACATACCTTCCCCACCACCTCCGAGTCGTCATTGGGCAGCTCCGGGTCTCATCCCATCAGCTCGAGATTGAGAGGGGTCGGTCCAGGGGAGTCCCCCGTGAGGAGAGATGGTGCCCAATATGCAAGACGGAGGTAGAGAGTGAGGAGCATTTTGTTATCAGATGCCGAGCATACTTAGACCTACGAGCACAGTTCCAGCTTGAGGAGTCACTCCAGTTGTGCATGACTATGGGAGACCAGCGACGCTTGGGGCGCTTCCTCACAGCAGCATACGAGAGGCGAGAGCGGTCACTACAGCCCACACATCAGCCACGGGTGAGTACCCAGCAGACCATTACCCAGTTCTTTCCGCGAGCAGAGCTACATCAGGGAGGTCCTTCTATAGGGCTCACGCTCCACCAGGCAACAGCACAGAGCGCACGACGACGACCACGCATGGTAGGATATCATCGACCGCGACTATATCAGGAGGATATCTCACGCATCAGGACAGCCTACGACCACATGATGGAGCATAGGCGTACCACCACCCCCTGGGTTGTCTTCCTTCAGGAGGCACTCAGACCACCACCGATGTACCACATACTACACCCACCCCCCCCCCATCACCAGTAGGTAGGGTGTTTTGCTCAGTCATATTATTATGGATCCCCCTGTATTTAGTGGCCACTATCTGCTGAGTCAGAGCCACGTGTCCCCAGCCTGACCTAGATAGCTTTGTGTTTATTTCATTTCGTTTTCTATACATGGTTACTACATTTGTAAATGGCTTTTGTCTCATAGGCCAAGTTTGGCCTCCAGAAGACGTTAATATGACTTTCTTTCTTTCTTTCTCTCTCTCTCCCCCCCCCCCCCCCACCAGCCGACTCACCAGGCTTGCATTTGAGAGCTCCAGACTTTAGCAGAGACAGGGCATGAGAGAGTATGGTATGCACAGACTTACTGATGGTTAGCAGACCATGGCATGAGCATTACCGATTTTCCCCCCTTTCAGTATGACCTCTCTTCCCCCCACATTACTCTCTCTCGTTCGGAGAGGAATAGGATCATCCGTCAAGATCTACTACAGATACACGTCAGGGAGACATGGATAGCACCACGGGAGCCTCTTCCCACAAAGAGGCAACACTACAGAGAGCACTTCCTGACTGTGACAGCGGATGGTTTCATTCAGAGACCACGATACATGGATACATACATGGCACCAGCTGAGAGAGTGGCCATTGGGCAGCTCAGAGTATCATCACACCAGCTAGAGATTGAGGTTGGGCGAGCGACACATACCCCGAGGGACGAGAGATTATGCAGGATATGTAGAGAGGAGGTGGAGGACGAGGAGCACTACACATGTAGATGCCACGCATATGAGGACATCAGAGACCGCTACCCACAGCTCTTCAGGGGGGACAGAGAGATCAGGGCTTTATTGGGGACAGAGAACCAGCGCCCTCTAGGTCCTTTCCTAGTAGAGCTCCAGCACCGTCGTACATCACTCCTCCCGCAGCATATGGAGATACACCTGGCCCCCCTCCCTCAGACTCATATTACAGATTTTTTCAGACCCACAGCCACTCGAGGACCCTGCTCGATGCGGGGTGTCACATTACACATAGCAGAGGAGCTTAGACGACAGCGTCAACGACCGAGACCCCCACTCCGGAGAGTCCGTCCACACCAAAGAGAGATTCAGGCGATTCACGCACGCCATGACATGGAGATACGGAGACGTCAGCAGCGCACCCTTGTCGATCTCGACATTCATAGCATTTTGAGGATCGCCATGATGCCTTACCCACCGATGCATTATATTCTACACCCACTCCAGGCATTTAGAGGGTTGTGATACCATCGAGCCTCCCATCCCTATGCATATCATATTTGTATCAGACCCATTGAGCATATAGAGTGCATACCCATAGCACCCCACACCCTTGATGCCAGTTATTGTCCACTCCTTTTATACCCGTCTTTTGTACTCACACTTTATTTTCCTTTCCTTTTGGGATCACAGTGGATTGGATCATACTGATGTATATGTTTTGTCTCATAGGCCGATTTTGGCCTCTAATAGACGTTAAAAAGTCTTTCTTTCTTTCTCTCTCTCTCTCTCTCTCTTCAGGGTGGCCCTGACTCCACCTCCACCTATGTATCACATATTACATCCCACCCACTAGCACAGGATGGAGCTAGTTAGTCGTTTTAGATGCATTCTCATGGTTGTTGTACTACCCTTTCGCATATAGACTATCATAGATATCGCACTCCATACACCCCCCACCACTTTCATGGGTATCCCCACATGCATACTACGGAGATCTATATCAGCTTAACCAGTTTCTTTTCAGCACTTTTATCTTTTCTGATTGACAGAAGATACACCCATGTACATCGATTTGTCTCATAGGCCGAGTTCGGCCTCCTAATAGACGTAAAAACACTTTCTTTCTTTCTTTCTTTCTCTCTCTCTCTCTCTCTCTCTCTCTCTCTCTCTCTAGAGATCAGCGACAGCTCGGGCGATTCTTACTAGAGATTCAGAGTCACAGAGATTCTCTCCTCCAGCCTACTGCAGCTTCCCAGACACGAGGGAGACAGAGTCAGCTCACTCACTTCTTCATTGCACGACGTGCAGCAGCCCTCCGCCCCTTAGCTCACACATCGAGAGGGGTGACTCTTCAGCAGGCTCAGACCTCTCGAGCTAGGAGACTACCCCGTGCTATAGGATATCGGGCCCTCAGACTTCACAGACACCGGATCGCAAACATCCAGGCTCGTGACCATCGCGCCATGGAGGAGAGACGATCCCGGATAATGGCAGATCCCGCTGCAGCCATCAGGGCGGCCTTGACTCCACCTCCACCCATGTACCACATCTTACACCCGCTCACTAGTACAGGATGGAGCTAGTTAGTCGTTCAGATGCATTATCATGCTTGTACTACCCTTTTGCATATAGGCTATAGATATAGCACTCCATTCACCGTCCCCCCCCCCTCCCACTTTCATGGGTATCTCTACATGCATACTACAGAGATCTATATCAGCCTTGCCATCTTTTTTTTCAGTACTTTTATCTTTTCCGATTGACAGAAGATACACCCATGTACATTGATTTGTCTCATAGGCCGAGTTCGGCCTCCTAATAGACGTAAAAACACTTTCTCTCTCTCTCTCTCTCTCTCTCCTCTCTCTCTCTCTCTCTCTCTCTCTCTCTCTCTCTCTCTCTCTCTCTCTCTCTCTCTCTCTCTCTCTCTCTCTCTCTCTCTCTCTCTCTCTCTCTCTCTCTCTCTCTCTCTCTCTCTCTCTCTCTCTCTCTCTCTCTCTCTCTCTCTCTCTCTCTCTCTCTCTCTCTCTCTCTCTCTCTCTCTCTCTCTCTCTCTCTCTCTCTCTCTCTCTCTCTCTCTCTCTCTCTCTCTCTCTCTCTCTCTCTCTCTCTCTCTCTCTCTCTCTCTCTCTCTCTCTCTCTCTCTCTCTCTCTCTCTCTCTCTCTCTCTCTCGCAGCACTTGCCTTGATGGAGAGACAGTGCCACCAAGCATATTTTCAGGAGCCCCGCACAAAGGGGTGGCTCTTCGACACTTTGGTTACACCAGCGCTCATGTATGGGGCAGCCATATGGGGACCAGGATTAGCCACATCAGTATGGACAGCATTAGAGAGGCCACAGATCCTCATGATTTCTAGACTTATCCGCAGCAAGCCTTCAATACCACATGATATCATTAGAGCAGAGCTCGCTGCACCACCGATGCTAGTTGAGGCACTATTCCAAACAGTATGCCTATTACACAGACTCCGCAGCATGGATACAGAGCGCATTGCTTATCGGGCTTTCCAGGCATCACGGGACATGGCATTAGCAGGCGACACCTCCTCATGGTATGCACAGACACGAGACTGGCTGGCCCACCATGGCTTTGACATAGACAGGCTACCACCACTACAGTACGACTCACATGCACCCACCTACTCGCTCTCTCATCAGGAGAGGAATAGGATCATTCGTCAGGAGATATGGCATACATACATACAGAGGACATGGGTGAGCCCTAGGGGTACATTGCCACCGAAAATGCTCTATTACCGTGAGCATTTTCTACATATATCGGACGAGGGCTTCATCGAGATTCCGAGATACATGCAGACATATCTACCCCACCACCTTCGAGTCATCATTGGGCAGCTCCGGGTCTCATCGCACCAGCTTGAGATTGAGAGGGGTCGATCCAGGGGAGTCCCCCGTGAGGAGAGGTGGTGCCCAGTATGCGAGACAGAGGTAGAGAGTGAGGAGCATTTTGTTATCAGATGCCCAGCATACTTAGACCTACGAGCACAGTTCCAGATAGAGGAGTCACTCCCATTATGCATGACCATGGGAGACCAGCGACGCTTGGGACGCTTCCTCGCGGCAGCATACGAGAGGCGAGATCGATCACTCCAGCCCACACATCAGCCACGAGTGAGTACACAGCAGACCATTACCCAATTTTTTCAGCGAGCTGAGCTACATCAGACAGGTCCACCTATAGGGCTCACGCTCCACCAGGCAGCAGCACAGAGAGCACGGCGCCGACCACGCATGGGCAGATATCATCGACCACGACTATATCAGGAGGATATCTCACGCATCAGGACAGCCTACGACCACATGATGGAGCATAGGCGCACCACCACCCCATGGGTTGTCTTCCTTCAGGAGGCACTCAGACCACCCCCGATGTACCACATACTACACCCACCCCCACCCATTCACCAGTAGCTAGGGTGTTTTACTCACACTTTTACTCACATGTCCCCCATGTATTACGTGGCCACTATCTGCGGAGTCAGAGCCACGTCTTCCCATCCTTTTCAAGCCTTATATATCTTTGTGTCGCGATATACCTTTTATTTCATTTTATCCTCTACACAGGGTTACTACACTTGTACATGGTTTTTTATCTCATAGGCCAAGTTTGGCCTCCAGAAGACGTTAATATGACTTTCTTTCTTTCTTTCTTTCTCTCTCATGATGGAGCATAGGTGTACCACCACCCCTTGGTTCTCTTCCTTCAGGAGGCACTCAGACCACCACCGATGTACCACATACTACACCCACCTCCACCCATCACCGGTAGCTAGGGTGTTTTTACTCACATTATGGATCCCCCATGTATTAGGTGGCCACTATCTGCAGAGTCAGAGCCACGTCTCCCCAACCTCTTTCAGCCCTATATAGCTTTGTGTAGCGATATACTTTTTATTTCATTTCATCTTCTACACAGGGTTACTACACTTGTATATGGTTTTTGTCTCATAGGCCAAGTTTGGCCTCTAGAAGACGTTAATATGACTCTCTCTCTCTCTCTCTCTCTCTCTCTCTCTCTCTCTCTCTCTCTCTCTCTCTCTCTCTCTCTCTCTCTCTCTCTCTCTCTCTCTCTCTCTCTCTCTCTCTCTCTCTCTCTCTCTCTCTCTCTCTCTCTCTCTCTCTCTCTCTCTCTCTCTCTCTCTCTCTCTCTCTCTCTCTCTCTCTCTCTCTCTCTCTCATGGACTATGCATACCATTACGCCTATCCATAAGTCCGGCGATATGATGGACCCAGGGAACTACAGGACTATTATGATAGGCCATATCCTGGCCAAGATCTATGGGGCAGTACTAGAGGCAGAGCTCAGTACACACGCTGAGGCAGCGGATATCAGAGCACCCGGCCAGGCAGGCTTCCGCCGCACTTTCTCCACCATCGACCACATCTTCGTGCTTCGTTGCTTGATTGAGAGCGCGAAGGCGAGGAAGCAGAGACTATACTGTTGCTTTGTGGATTTCCGCAAAGCCTTCGACATGGTCCCTCGAGAGAGACTACTATGGAGGCTCCAGGAGTTACAGCTTCCATTAGACATGCTATGGGCCATCCACGCTTTGTATGCACGAGTCACAGGCAGGGTACGCTGCCCCGGTGGTCTATCAGACAGCCTTGTTAGCACCATTGGTGTGAAACAAGGTTGCCCCCTCTCACCCACTCTCTTCGGTCTCTACATCGACGAGATCACGGAGTATATACAGCGAGCAGGAGGGAGAGGAGGAGACATCGGAGGTACGCCAGTACATATCCTATTATATGCTGATGACATTGTCCTTCTCTCAGAGTCAAAGGAGGGGTTGCAGTCACATTTACAGGCGCTCGATACCTTTTGCATGGAGAGAGGACTCACAGTGAACCTTGGCAAGACCAAGGTCATGATCTTCCATACCTCCAAGACAGTACGCCATCGAGCCTCTTTCACAGCAGCTGGAGGACAGATAGAGGTAGTGGACTCCTACGTCTACCTAGGTATCACCTTCTCGGGCAGCACAGGGGTATTCTCCATGGCACAGGCTCCGAGAGATAGATTGACGCGAGGTTATGCAGCACTTGCAGGATTGGAGAGACGCTGCTTTCAGACACATTTTCAGGAGCCCCGGACTAAGGGGTGGCTCTTTGACACTCTAGTGACACACGCATTGATGTACGAAGCAGTAGTATGGGCACCAGGGATCACAAAGGCGATGTGGACACAGATTGAGAGGCCCCAGATCACCATGATATCACGCTTGCTGCGCAGCAAGCCCTCCGTTCCACATGACATTATACGAGCTCAGCTTGGCACACCACCGATGCTAGTGGAGGCCCTCTTCCAGTTGGTGACCTTTATTCTGAGAGTCAGAGAGCTCCCCACTAGCCGACTCACCAGGCTTGCATTTGAGAGCTCTAGACATTTGGCAGAGACAGGGCATGAGAGAGTATGGTATGCACAGACTTACCGATGGTTAGCAGACCATGGCATGAGCATTACGGATCTCCCCCCTTTTCAGTATGACCTCTCTTCTCCCCACATTACCCTCTCTCGTTCGGAGAGGAATAGGATCATCCGTCAAGACCTACTACAGATACACGTCAGGGAGACATGGATAGCACCACAGGAGCCTCTTCCCACAAAGAGGCAACACTACAGAGAGCACTTCCTGACTGTGACAGCGGATGGTTTCATTCAGAGACCACGATACATGGATACATATATGGCACCAGCTGAGAGAGTGGCCATTGGGCAGCTCAGAGTATCATCACACCAGCTCGAGATTGAGATTGGGCGAGCCACACATACCCCCAGGGATGAGCGATTATGCAGGATATGTAGAGAGGAGGTGGAGGACGAGGAGCACTACACATGTAGATGCCACGCATATGAGGACATCAGAGACCGCTACCCACAGCTCTTTAGGGGGCCTAGAGAGATCAGGGCTTTATTGGGGACAGAGGACCAGCGCCCTCTAGGTCGTTTCCTAGTAGAGCTCCAGCACCACCGCGCATCACTCCTCCAGCAGCGGATGGAGATACACCTGGCCCCCCCCCCTCAGACTTATATTACAGATTTTTTCAGACCCACATACACTCGAGGGCCCAGTTCGATGCGGGGTGTCACATGACACAGAGCAGAGGAGCTTAGACGACAGCGTCGACGACCGAGACCCCTTGTCCGGAGAGCTCGTCCACATCAGAGAGAGATTCAGGCGATTCACGCACGCCATGACATGGAGATACAGAGACGTCAGCAGCGCACCCCTATCGATTTGGACACCCAGAGCATTTTGAGGATCGCCATGATGCCTTACCCACCGATGCATTATATCCTACACCCACTCCAGGCATTTAGGGGGTTGTGATACCATCGAGCCTCCCCTCCCTATGCATATCATATTTGTATCTCACCCATTGAGCATATAGAGTGCATACCCATAGCACCCCACACCCTTGATGCCAGCTACTATCCCTTCTTTTATGCCCGTTTGCAGTACTCACACTTTATTTTCGTTTTGGATCACAGTGGTTTGGATCATACTGATGTATATGTTTTGTCTCATAGGCCGATTTTGGCCTCTAATAGACGTTAAAAAGTCTTTCTTTCTTTCTCTCTCTCTCTCTCTCTCTCTCTCTCTCTCTCTCTCTCTCTCTCTCTCTCTCTCTCTCTCTCTCTCTCTCTCTCTCTCTCTCTCTCTCTCTCTCTCTCTCTCTCTCTCTCTCTCTCTCTCTCTCTCTCTCTCTCTCTCTCTCTCTCTCTCTCTCTCTCTCTCTATGGTGGGACGCGCTATTGCCCGGCTGTAGCATGGCAGGGCCCATGATCATTTCGGTTTACAGGCAGAGCACCTCATCTATGGAGGCACGACTCTTGCACCGCTCATTGCCCATCTCTTCAACCGTGCATTGGTTGAAGGGTTCCCAGACTCATGGACTGAGCACACCATAGTGCCCATTCATAAGTAAGGTGATACTACCCTTGACCACATCTTCACACTGAGATGCCTGATTGACCAGGCCAGGGTGAGGAAAAGGAGATTATATTGTTGCTTTGTGAACTTCCGCAAAGCATTTGACACTGTTCCCAGGGATAGACTCTTCAGACGACTAGTTGACATCGGAGCTCCGAAGGAGATGATATGGGGGATCTACGCCTTATACGAGAGAGTATCTGGTAGAGTCAGATGTCCAAGGGGCTTATCTGATCCACTTGCTAGCACTATCGGGGTGAAGCAAGGATGCCCTCTCTCACCCACCCTCTTTGGTCTTTACATTGATGAGATAGTGGACTTCATACAGCAACAGGGGGGAGATGGCATTGAGGTACACGGGTCCACTGTCCATATTCTTTTATACGCTGATGATATTGTATTGGTTTCAGAGTCAGCAGAAGGTCTACAGCATCATCTACACGGCCTAGATGACTTTTGCAGACACAGAGGGTTATCTGTGAACCTTGGTAAAACCAAGGTCTTGATCTTTCATACATCAGCACAGGTACGCAGACATAGTTTGTTCACAGCAACAGGTGGACCGATCGAGGTGGTCGGATCATATGTTTACTTGGGGGTGACATTTACAGAAGCATCAGGGGTCTTCTCTATGGCTCAGGCAGCCCGTGACCGCATCACACGTGGGTATGCAGCACTAGCTTTGATGGAGAGACAGTGCCACCAGGCATATTTTCAGGAGCCTCGCACAAAGGGGTGGCTCTTTGACACTTTGGTTACGCAAGCGCTCATGTATGGGGCAGCCATATGGGGACCAGGATTAGCTACATCAGTATGGACAGCATTAGAGAGGCCACAGATCCTCATGATTGCCAGACTTATCCGCAGCAAACCTTCAGTACCACATGATATCATTAGAGCAGAGCTCGCTGCACCACCGATGCTAGTTGAGGCACTATTCCAGACAGTATGCCTATTACACAGACTTCGGAGCATGGATACAGAGCGCATTGCTTATCGTGCTTTCGAGGCATCACGTGATATGGCATTAGCAGGCGACACTCTCCTCATGGTATGCACACGAGACTGGCTTGCCCACCATGGCTTTGACATAGACAGGCTACCACCACTACAGTACGACTCTCATGCACCCACCTACTCACTCTCTCATCAAGAGAGGAATAGGATCATTCGTCAGGAGATATGGCATACATACATACAGAGGACATGGGTGAGCCCTAGGGGTACATTGCCACCGAAAATGCTCTACTACCGCGAGCATTTTCTACATATATCGGGCACGGGCTTCATCGAGATTCCGAGATACATGCAGACCTACCTTCCCCACCACCTACGAGTCGTCATTGGGCAGCTCCGGGTTTCATCACATCAGCTCGAGATTGAGAGGGGTCGGTCCAGGGGAGTCCCCCGTGAGGAGAGGTGGTGCCCAGTATGCCAGACAGAGGTAGAGAGTGAGGAGCATTTTGTTATCAGATGTCCAGCATACTTAGACCTACGAGCACAGTTCCAGATCGAGGAGTCATTCCAGCTGTGCATGACTATGGGAGACCAGAGACGCTTGGGACTCTTTCTCACAGCAGCATACGAGAGGCGAGAGCGGTCACTACAGCCCATACATCAGCCACGGGTGAGTACCCAGTAGACCATTACCCATTTTTTTCAGCGAGTTGAGCTACATCAAAGAGGTCCATCTATAGGGCTCACGCTCCACCAGGCAGCAGCACAGAGAGCATGGCGCCGACCACGCATGGGCGGATATCGTCGACCACGACTATATCACGAGGATATCTCACGCATCAGGATTGCCTACGACCACATGATGGAGCATAGGCATACCACCACCCCCTGGGTTGTCTTCCTTCAGGAGGCACTCAGACCACCACCGATGTACCACATACTACACTCACCTCCACCCATCACCAGTAGCTAGGGCGTTTTACTCACATTTTGGATCCCCCATGTATTAGGTGGCCACTATCTGCAGAGTCAGAGCCACGTCTCCCCAGCCTTTTCCAGCCCTATATAGCTTTGTGTAGCGATATCCTTTTTATTTCATTTTATCTTCTACACAGGGTTACTACACTTGTACATGGTTTTTGTCTCATAGGCCAAGTTTGGCCTCCAGAAGACGTTAATATGACTTTCTTTCTTTCTTTCTTTCTTTCTTTCTCTCTCTCTCTCTCTCTCTCTCTCTCTCTCTCTCTCTCTCTCTCTCTCTCTCTCTCTCTCTCTCTCTCTCTCTCTCTCTCTCTCTCTCTCTCTCTCTCTCTCTCTCTCTCTCTCTCTCTCTCTCTCTCTCTCTCTCTCTCTCTCTCTCTCTCTCTCTCTCTCTCTCTCTCTCTATATATATATATATATATATATATATATATATATATATATACATAGTTGTTTCTGACGTGTTTCTGACTTCTGACTTCTGACGTTTAGCCGACGTCTGACGGGTAAGGTAAAACGTTTCTGACGGTATCTGACGCCGCCTAAAATTTTTACAAAGAATCAAAAAGAAAATAATAGACAACACTAGTTCCTTTCCCATAACCTTCAAAAGCTACATATCTTGATATATTGCACACTACTAATTTGATTATTTATTGTGCTCCTAAGCTTTTTCTTTCTCATGTTGTTTTGTGTGCATCTGTACTCTTCCCTCTTCAACATATCTTTAGGATCCATGAAATATGATTCTCTCCAAAACACAATATTTACTTGTGGCCATAACATACATACATACATACATACATACATGATACATGCATGTACACTCATGCTTAGAGAATAAGGCCAGTCAAGCTTACAGATTGTTCTCTCCCCCTTCGTCCCCCCCTCTCTCTCTATCTCTTCCCCCCTCCCTCTCTCTCCTTCACTCCCTCAATTGTTCCCTCCCTCTTTGTCCCTCCAAACTCAAGTAGCTAGACAATAAAATCCTTGAAAAACATACCATTTTCTGAATAATACATAATATTCTCTATGACTGAAAAAGTCACATCAGAAATCCGTCAGAAACCCGCGTCAAAAACAAAACGTCAGAAACGTCAGAAACCTGTTTCTGACGCGTCAGGAAACAACTATGTATATATATATATATATATATATATGAGACTTTGTTCAGAGCGCAGCCCACCCTACGAGAGATTATGGACTCATGAGATCAAAGAAAGTTAGGACGTTTCTTGATAGAGATTCAAAAGGCATAGAGATGCACTCTTACCACTGAGACACACAGCTACACAAGGGAAGAGGAGACAGCTACAGCTCACTGATTTTTTCCAGAGGTCTAGAGTCCCCTCCCCACCTGATTCCAGCGAGGAGTGACACTACAGCAGGCTTAGGTGAGTCGAGCTAAACGACAACCACGAGTCAAAGTGCTCAGAGGAGTTAGGCTATACCATCGCCAGATAGAGCAGATTCGAGCCCGACATCTCGAGGCGACTACGCAGCGAGTAGCCCTGATGAGAGTAGATCCTATAGCTTTCATACAGAAAGCTCTAGCACCGGCTCCACCTATGTATCACATCCTCCACCCCTCCATTACCACTGGATGGAGCTAGTAGACAGATGCATCTTCATGATTGTATTGCCCTCAGCATATAGACATGCATATACTCCCAGGGATAGGGCTCCATCAGCCTTAGTATTTTACCACACATGTTGGAGACTAGATTGTATTAGCTTTTTATGATCTTACTTTAGTTTTGTGACAGCCGGATGACATCCGTATCATGTATCTTATGTTTTGTCTCATAGGTCGACTTTGGCCTGTCATAGACGTAAAAACTCTCTCTCTCTCTCTCTCTCTCTCTCTCTCTCTCTCTCTCTCTCTCTCTCTCTCTCTCTCTCTCTCTCTCTCTCTCTCTCTCTCTCTCTCTCTCTCTCTCTCTCTCTCTCTCTCTCTCTCTCTCTCTCTCTCTCTCTCTCTCTCTCTCTCTCTCTATGAGAAGGTGACTGGGAGAGTACAGTGTCCAAGAGGTATGTCTGAGGCCATTGCTAGCACCATCGATGTTAAGCAAGGCTGCCCGCTCTCTCGCACTCTATTTGGTCTCTACATCGATGAGATTGAGGACTACATTCTCCGAGCTGGAGGAGAGGGTGCAGACCTCGCAGGTACACCTGTCCACATTTTATTATATGCCGATGACATTGTTTTGATTTCAGAGTCACCCGATGGATTACAACGCCACTTGGATGCCCTCGATGAGTTTTGTACACAGAAGGGCTTGACAATAAACCTTGGCAAGACTAAGGTCATGATCTTCCACACCTCCCCCTTGGTGAGGAATGGAGAAGGATTCACAGCCGGCGGTAGACAGATTGAGGTGGTCACTTCCTATGTCTACCTCGGAGTCACATTCACGAGCTTACCTGGCCCCTTCAGCATGAGACAGGCAGCCACCGATAGACTCACACGAGGATATGCAACTTTAGCCATGTTAGAGCGGAGATGTCACCAGGCACACTTCCAGGAGCCCTGCACGAAGGGGTGGCTATTTGACACACTAGTCCGACCAGCTATGATGTATGCTTCGACAGTTTGAGCCCGAGGCCGCACAGTCACCCAGTGGAGTGCGATCGAGAGGCCCCAGCTACGTATGATCTCGCGACTATTTCGCGGGAAATAGTCGGTACCACATGACATCATCAGGGCAGAGCTAGCTGCACCACCCATGGTAGTAGATGCACTATTCAAGACTATCTTCTTTATTCAGAGGATTAGGGAGCTCCCTACAGACAGACTCACACGCAGAGCTTCTGAGGCATCTATACAGATATCAGAGTCAGGATATGAGAGAGCTTGGTACACTCAGGTTAGAGTATGGTTTGATAGTCATGGGCTTGATATGGACAGATTGCCGCCTTTTCAGTACGACCCAGCCTCACCTCACATCCACCTCTCTCATCATGAGAGGAATGTTGTGCTGAGACAGGATCTTTGGAAGCTCTACATTATTCAGACATGGCACACACCACACATGGGATCAAGACTATTGCACTATCGAGACCAGTTCTTAGACATCCTAGCAGACGGTTTCATCCGGCGGCCATGTTACATGGATACTTACATGCCTCATAGCTCGAGGGTAGCGATTGGCCAGTTGAGAGTCTCATCACATAGACTAGAGATTGAGATGGGAAGAGCCACAGACATTCCCAGAGAGGAGCGGATATGCAGGGTTTGCAGAGTAGAGATGGAGGATGAGGAGCACTTTGTATGCAAATGTAGCGCATATGATGGCATCAGAGGTAGATACGGGACTCTATTTACAGGGCAGCCCACCCTCCGAGAGATCATGGACTCTAGAGACCAGCGACAGCTCGGGCGATTCCTACTAGAGATACAGAGTCACAGAGATTCCCTACTCCAGCCTACTATAGCAGCCCATACAGGAGGGAGACAGAGTCAGCTCACTGAGTTCTTTATTCCACGACGTGCTGCAGCCCTCCCCCCCTCAGCCCACACACCGAGAGGGGTGACTCTTCGGCAGGCTCAGACTGCTCGAGCTAGGAGACGACCCCGTGCTAGAGGATTGGCCCCGAGACATCACCGGCATCAGATTGCAGAGATCTAGGCTCGTCACCATCGCGCCATGGAGGAGAGACGATTCCAGATGATGGCTGATCCCGCTGCTGCTATCACGATGGCCCTGACTCCACCTCCACCTATGTATCACATCTTACACCTGCCCACTAGCACAGGATGGAGCTAGTTAGTCGTTTTAGATGCATTCCCATGCTTGTTGTACTACCCCTTTGCATATAGACTATCATAGATATCGCACTCCATACACCCCCCCACTTTCATGGGTATCTCCACACGCATATCACGGAGATATGTATCAGCTTTACCAGTTTCTTTTTCAGCACTCTCTCTCTCTCTCTCTCTCTCTCTCTCTCTCTCTCTCTCTCTCTCTCTCTCTCTCTCTCTCTCTCTCTCTCTCTCTCTCTCTCTCTCTCTCTCTCTCTCTCTCTCTCTCTCTCTCTTCCGATTGACAGAAGATACACCCATGTACATTGATTTGTCTCATAGGCCGAGTTCGGCCTCCTAATAGACGTAAAAACACTTTCTTTCTTTCTTTCTCTCTCTCTCTCTCTCTCTCTCTCTCTCTCTCTCTCTCTCTCTCTCTCTCTCTCTCTCTCTCTCTCTCTCTCTCTCTCTCTCTCTCTCTCTCTCTCTCTCTCTCTCTCTCTCTCTCTCTCTCTCTCTCTCTCGCATCACACGTGGGCACGCAGCACCATCTTTGATGGAGAGACACTCCCACCAGGCATATTTTCAGGAGCCCCGCACAAAGGGGTGGCTCTTTGACACTTTGGTTACGCCAATGCTCATGTATGAGGCAGCCATAAGGGTGCCGGGATTAGCTACATCAGTATGGACAGCATTAAAGAGGCCACATATCCTCATGATTGCAAGACTTATCCGCAGCAAGCCTTCAGTACCACATGATATCATTAGAGCATAGCTCGCTGCACCACCGATGCTAGTTGAGGCACTATTCCAGACAGTATGCCTATTACACAGACTTCGGAGCATGGATACAGAGCGCATTGCTTATCGTGCTTTCCAGGAATCACGTGATATGGCATTAGCAGGCGACACCTCTTCATGGTATGCACAGACACGAGACTGGCTGGCCCACCATGGCTTTGACATAAACAGGCTACCACCACTACAGTACGACTCACATGCACCCACCTACTCGCTCTCTCATCAAGAGAGGAATAGGGTCATTTGTAAGGAGATATGGCATACATACATATAGAGGACATGGGTGAGCCCTAGGGATACATTGCCACCGAAAATGCTCTATTACTGCGAGCATTTTCTACATATATCGGACGTGGGCTTCATCGAGATCCTGAGATACATGCAGACATACCTTCCCCACCACCTGCGAGTCGTCATTGGGCAACTCCGGTCTCATCACATCAGCTCGAGATTGAGAGGGGTCGGTCCAAGGGAGTCCCCCGTGAGAGGTGGTGCCCAGTATGCCAGACAGAGGTAGAGAGTGAGGAGCATTTCGTTATCAGATGCCGAGCATACTTAGACCTACGAGCACAGTTCCAACTAGAGGAGTCACTCCAGTTCTGCATGACTATGGGAGACCAACGACGCTTGGACGCTTGGGGCGCTTCCTCATAGAAGCATACGAGAGTCGAGAGTTGTCACTACAGCCCACACATCAGCCACGGGTGAGTACCAGCAGACCATTACCCAGTTCTTTCAACGAGCTCAGCTACATCAGAGAGGTCCTTCTATAGGGCTCACGCTCCACCAAGAAGCCGCACAGAGAGCACGACGCCGACCACGCATGGTAGGATATCGTCGACCGCGACTATATCAGGAGGATATCTCACGCATCAGGACAGCCTACGACCACATGATGGAGCATAGGCGTACCACCACCCCCTGGGTTGTCTTCCTTCAGGAGGCACTCAGACCACCACCGATGTACCACATACTACACCCACCTCCCCCCATCACCAGTAGCTAGGGTGTTTTACTCACTCATATTATGGATCCCCCTGTATTAGGTGGCCACTATTTGCTGAGTCAAAGCCACGTCTCCTCAGCCTTTTACAAGCCCTAGATAGCTTTGTGTTTATTTCATTTCATTTTCTACACATGGTTACTACACTTGTACATGGCTTTTGTCTCATAGGCCAAGTTTGGCCTCCAGAAGACGTTAATATAACTCTCTCTCTCTCTCTCTCTCTCTCTCTCTCTCTCTCTCTCTCTCTCTCTCTCTCTCTCTCTCTCTCTCTCTCTCTCTCTCTCTCTCTCTCTCTCTCTCTCTCTCTCTCTCTCTCTCTCTCTCTTTGTGTAGCGATATACTTTTTATTTTATTTCATCTTCTACACAGAGTTACTACACTTGTACATGGTTTTTGTCTCATAGGCCAAGTCTGGCCTCCAGAAGACGTTAATATGACTTTCTTTCTTTCCCCATCGCGCCATGGAGGAGAGACGATCCCAAATGATGGCTGATCCCGCTGAAGCTATCACGATGGCCTTGACTCCACCTCCACCTATGTATCACATCTTACACCCGCCCACTTGCACAGGATGGAGCTAGTTAGTCGTTTCAGATGCATTCCCATGCTTGTTGTACTACCCCTTTGCATATAGACTATCATAGATATCGCACTCCATACACCCCCCCCCCCCCCAACTTTCATGGGTATCTCCACACGCATATCACGGAGATACGTATCAGCTTTACCAGTTTCTTTTTCAGCACTTTTATCTTCTCTGATAGACAGAAGATACACCCATGTACATCGATTTGTCTCATAGGCCGAGTTCGGCCTCCTAATAGACGTAAAAACACTTTCTCTCTCTCTCTCTCTCTCTCTCTCTCTCTCTCTCTCTCTCTCTCTCTCTCTCTCTCTCTCTCTCTCTCTCTCTCTCTCTCTCTCTCTCTCTCTCTCTCTCTCTCTCTCTCTCTCTCTCTCTCTCTCTCTCTCTCTCTCTCTCTCTCTCTCCCCCCCCCCCCAACCCTTGCTCCATCACGCATCGGACGTGCTCCCGTCTTCATCACTAGTCTTTGGGCTGAGCACACTGAGCATTTTCCCATCTTCTAATGCCATGACTACTACGGCTAAGAAGGAGGATTTGACAAAAATGAAGGACAAATTGATCATAGCTATCAAAGAAAACAAGATGGTGGACTCCACTAGACCATCATCAACTGCTTCTCAAAGCTCGAGAAAGAAATAGAAACATATCATAAAGAGAGGAAAACATGAAAGAAAGAGAAAGAAGAGTGGGAGAGGGAGACAAAGAAAGAAAAAGAAGAATGGGCTAAGGAGAGAGCAAAGATGAAAGAGGAATTGGAGCTCCTCAAGGCTTCAATGGTCTCTCTCACACCAGAAGAGAGAGAGATTAATATGAACAAGACAGAAGCTCTCAAAGAAGAACTAACCAAAGCCTTGACCCAGAGCATGGAAAACAAGCTAGAAGCTACCAAAGAAGGGTGGATCGACATAGCGAAGAAGAACATCAAAAAAGAAGCCAAAGAGGAAGCACAAAATGAAGAAGCCCTCATCGTGCACACCATCATTAAGGAAGTAAAGATGAGACAAGCCCATCGTCTCAACATACGCATCACAAGTATTGTAAAAAAAGAGGGATCTACTCCCGAGTCCGATGGGAAGACACTATGCAAGATGCTTGGCTACAAAGAGGAGTCCTTCCCGTTCATCAAGTATTGGAGAACAGGGCGAGACCCCACGAAGAAGAGAGCTCTCATTCTACACTTCCCCTCCGAAAATGTAACATCTACTTTCCTTCGCAAGAGAGTGATTTTGAGAGCACTTGATGGCCCCCCATCTATCTTGATGATGATCTCACACCCATGCAAGTAGCACATCGCCGTGCATGCATGCCAAGGGTACACCAAGCTCGCAAAGAAGGGAAGAAGGCTTCATACAAAGATGGTCGTGTCATCATTGATGGCAAGGCCATCCCATAGGGATTCGCCGCCCGTGAGACTCGAGGAGATACACCTTGCAGTTTGGAACTTCAATGGAGATCTATGCACACACCCAGAGAGGTTAGAAGAGGTGCGCAAAGGCAGAGACATCATATTGCTGACAGAGACACATGAGAGCCCATATCAGAGTCTACCTCGAGTCCACGGTTTCCAATGGGGGTCCACATACAGAGAGTGTACACGTCAGCACACCACCAGAGGATCAAGTTGAGTAGCCATACTCTTCAGAGATGGACTTTAGAGCAAGATACAGATAGTCAAACGTGACTCACAGGCCAGATATCTTTGGATTCGACTCGAACTCTCATAGGAGCACATCATCTTCATAGTGTTATGCTACTTTGCCCCTTCTAGCTCGCGGTTCTCTATTATAGATCGAGAGGAGGACTCACCATACACTTGCTTATCAGAAGAGATTACAGAGTATTTCTGCATTAGCGGAAGTCTTCCTTATGGGAGACTTCAATGCAAGGACAAGCAATGATCAGTGTGAGATATTTGACCCAGAGGACCCCAGATACTGCATACCATAGAGGATGAGTCTACAGTTCGAGCTGACTACACACACTCACTATGGCACTCACCTACTCAGACTAGGCTCTCGACATAATCTCGTTATCTATAACGGGATGGCTCGGTGGCCTACCTCAGGAGGATTGAAATGCATACCACACTCGGTCACAGATGGCAGGGGAAGTACAATAGATTACGTTGTGGGATCCAGAGAGGCCATCCACCTACTTACCTCATTCACCATCCCACCCATACCCATTGGGGTCGATCACACATACCTCACTCTCTCCCTCGCGGGAGACACCCCTACACACATCCGACACTCACTATGGCTGACTCTACACACACTCACTATGGCACTCACCTACTCAGACTAGGCTCTCGACATAATCTCGTTATCTATAATGGGATGGCTCAGTGGCCTACCTCGGGAGGATTGAAATGCATACCACACTCGGTCACAGATGCGGGGGAAGTACAACAGATTACGTCATGGGATCCAGAGAGGTCATCCACCTACTTACCTCATTCACCATCCCACCCATACCCATTGGGGCCGATCACACATACCTCACGCTCTCCCTCGTGGGAGACATCCCTACACACATCCGCAGCACGCATCCCACACACCACCATCCACTTCACACACGAGCTAGCTCACATATATGCAGCTCAAGTCGAGAAGGATCTTCTCTTGCTTCGTCCTGACACTCCACTATCCCTACTCACCTCACAGATAGCATCAATCCTTCAGACATCAGCTATCAGCTCCTTCCCACACACCATCCATTCTGGTCACACCTCCTCCTGGGACTATGCCACAACATCGCTAATACGATGAGGAATGCAAAGATTTTTACAGCTGACTATGAGCTTCGCAAGCATTGGGAGAGATCACAGAGAGAGAGAGAGGCCAGGGGCCGGATGAAGACCCTCACACGTCGGAAGAGGCGAGCCTTTGAGGAGGCATAGGAGCTTGAGCTATACCATCTTTTTATGAGTATGGACAGTGCTGCAGCATGGGATACCCTATGAGAGCCACACCCGACTACACCTATTGGGACCTACACACATGGCATGATTATGCTCAGAGATTATACGAGGTACCTGGGCAGCCTCCCATTACCCAGCCACTTGAGCCTCGCCCTACTAGTTCTTCTCTCTTCACAGCAAAGATGGTTGAGAGGGCCATAGGACGACTACGACATGGACGTTCCACAGACCACACGGGATTGCAGAGCGAGCATCTCATATATGCAGCCTCCACTATAGCCCTGTTGATTGCACATGTCTTCAATCGGGCTATAGGGGAGGGCTTCCCAGAGGAGTGGACTAGGCATACCATTGTGCCTATCCACAAATTTGGCAACACCCTGGACCCAAGGAACTACAGGACCATCATGATTGGCCACACCATGGCCAAACTATACGGTGCCATATTTGAGGGGAAGCTCAGCTCGTAGGGGCTATGAGCACGAGGCCAGACAGGTTTTCAACGAGCTTTCTCTACTACTGATCACATCTTCATTTTCATTGATGGGGCAAGGGTGCGGAAGAAGAGATTATATTGCTTCTTTGTGGACTTCCGCAACGCTTTTGATACAGTGCCAAGAGAGAGGCTCTTCAGACGCCTCCAGAGCTTGGGAGTACCATCAGGGATGATTTGGGCCATCTATGCACTCTATGAGAAGGTGACTGGGAGGGTACACCTGTCTTAGGCCATTGTTAGCACCATCGGTGTTAAGCAAGGTTGTCCACTCTCCCCCACTCTATTTGGTCTCTACATCGACAAGATTGAGGACTACATTCTCCGAGCTAGAGGAGAGGGTGTAGACCTCGTAGGTACACATGTCCACATTTTATTATGTGCAGATGACATTGTATTGAATTTCAGAGTCACCCGAAGGATTACAACGCCACCTAGATGCCCTGGATGAGTTTTGTACACAGAGGGGCTTAACAATAAACCTTGGCAAGACCAAGGTCATGATCTTCCACACCTCCCCCATGGTGAGGAATGGAGCAGGATTCAGAGTTGGCGGTGGACAGACTAAGGTGGTCACTTCCTATGTCTACCTCTGAGTCACATAAGAGGTGGTACCCTGATTTTGGTGCATTTTGCCCAAAATTTCAGCACACTAACCTCTTCATTGTGCAATTATGGCATCTTCCTCATATGTGAAGAATCTATTTGAGATTCGACAATTTGAGATAGGTTTCAACTTGTGGAAGGAGAGAATGCAAGGTATTCTCTTTTTGAAGGATTGTGACAGGGCATTGGAGGCGGAAAAACCAAAGGACATGTCACAAGATGCATGGCTTATCTTGAACAAGAAGGCTGTTACATATATCAAGATGGATGTCTCTGATGAAATCTTGGTAGATCTCAAAGGTTTGACCTCTGCTTCAGAAATATGGGCAAAGCTGAAAGCAACTCATGAAAACACTACGCCTGTTAACCAAGTGCATTTGATGCAAAAGCTTGTTTGCATGAAGCTAGATGAGTCCAGGAGTGAAGCTCAACACTTATCTCTCTTTACAGGTACTTTGTCGCAGTTGCACGACTCAGGTATGGCTCCTTTTGATGACAGCTTCAGCCATTTTCTTGCTTATGACATTGCCTGACTCTTGGGAGACATTGGTAGTCTCATTGTCCAATAACCCCAACCTTACCTTTGATGGTGTTAGGGGTTCTATACTTAATGAAGCGATAAGGAGAAACGCAGGTGGTGAAGGTGGAAGCTCAGCCAACATGGTTAGAGGCAAAACAAATAAGAGGAGTAATAATGCACAAAGGAACAAGAGTAAGCGTAGGGAAAGGGGTTAGCAACAAGGGTAAAAGCAATGATGTGGCATGCTATCAGTGTGGAAGGAAAGGCCACAAGAAACCTGATTGCCGCTATTACAAGCTAGAGCTTGAAAGAAAGAAGAATGTTGGAGATAAGAAGAAGGAGAAGAAAGAAGAGAAGACTGATACACAGGACAGCCAAAAGGACAAGGAGAAGGCCAATGTGGCCTCTAATGTAGTCATAGAAGAGCTGTGAGATGTTGAGGATATTTTATGCATTACTTTATGAGTTGATGATACTTATGCATTTGATTCCTCTCTAAATGTTCATTCAAAGGACATGCCGATCACCAAAAGTGATCTTATCGATGCTTTGCTGACCGTTAATGATGCATTGGCCCAGACATGGATTGTTGACTTCGGTGCTTCTTTTCATGTGACTCCTATCAAGGAGTGTTTTTCTACTTTTATTGCAGGCAGGCTGCAGCCATGGCCATGTATATCTTGGAAACAATCATGCATGTTCCATTGAGGGTATTGGCACAATGCATTTCTCTACAAATGGCACTAATGAGTTGGTCTTGCATAATGTGCGTTATGTACCAGGGATCAAGAAAAGCTTGCTTTCTGTGGGTCAAATGGATATGCATGGTTATAGCATTCTCTTTGAGAGAGGATCATGGAAAATGACAAAGTAATCAAGGCTGATTGTGAAAGGCACAAAGAAGGGAACTCTCTATTGCTTGCATGGAAAAGCCTAATCAGGGAAGTTTATTGCTTTGGCTGAAGTTCACTCCCATATGGAGTTGTGGCATAAGAGACTTGGCCATATGAGCCAAAAGGGTCTCACTAGGCTTTGTAACTTTAAAGAAGCTTGAAGTTAAAGGCACAAAGCTTGATTTTTGTAATGAATGTCAATATGGAGAGCAAGTGAAATGTTCATTTTACTCTGGTGTGTCTCATAAGTCTTGTGTACTTGATCTAATTCATTCTGATGTATGTAGCATGCCTACCAAATCTATGGTGGGTGCTTTGTATTTCAATTTTTTTTTTCATGATTTTTTTAGAAAAATTTGGGTTCAATTGCTTAAGTCTAAGGATGAAGCATTTGCTGCATTTAAGCGTTTTCATGCATTTGTGACCACCCAAACAGGTAAAAGGCTGAAGTGCCTACGTACATATAATGGGGGTGAGTACACAAGTGCTGAATTTAAGAAATTTTGTGAAAATTTGGGCATTAAGAGGGAGCTTACTGTTCCATACAGCGCCTCTTCTAATGGTGTGGTTGAACGCTATAATAGGACACTTTGTGAGAGGGTGAGATGCATGCTGTCCACAACTAATCTCCCTCATGGATTTTGGGGAGAGCCGCTCAAAACTGCAGTACATATATGCAATAGATCCCTTCACATGTCTTTGAAAGGTGACATCCCTGAAGAGGTTTGGTCTGGCAAACCTGCTTCATATGATCACTTACGTGTCTTTGGTTGTGAGGCTTTTGTGCATATAAGGCTTGAGCTGAGAAACAAACTTGATGCTAAGTCCATAAAAGGCCTCTTCATGGGATGTGGTGAAGAAGGTGAGATGGGCTACAGAATTTGGATACCTAAACTCAAGAAAGTTGTACACAGCCGGGATGTTGTTTTTAATGAAGCGAGGCTGCTTCAAAACAATAGTGCCTCAAGAGATGACCATAAACAGATCAGATTTCAGCATGACCAGCCACCTATTAGGCCCAATTTTGACCCTCATGATGCACCACAAAGGACTGAAAATATGGATGATCCTGTGGTTTTTGAGCCAGAAGATAATGGACAGCAAGATGAGGCTCCTGAACGGCATATGCAGCCACCTATTCATGCTGAAAACAGGGCTGGAAATGATGTACAGCAGCCCGTTAACAATGAAGAAGTTAATGTACCTCCTTATGTAGATCCATTGCCTGATAATGTGGATCATTGGGTAAGAAGATCTATACGTCCCAGAAGGCCAATGAATAGATATGATCCCTCTATACATTATATTATGTTATCAGATGAGGGTGAGCCTCTTACTTATAAAGAGGCAAAGCTATGTGACCACAAGAAGAAGTGGGAGTTAGCCATGCAGGAAGCATAGTCACCAGGGGACGGTGACGTGTCCCGGGGACAGTGACGTCCCGGGGTCGGGGACGGGACTTGGAGCGTCCCGGAGACGCCAATCCGGGACGGCACTCAAAATATGCTGATTTTTAGGCTAATTTTAAATGGAAACCATTCATAAGGATTTTGTTACCTTATAAGAGCACAGATAAACAAGAAAATAGTAAAAATAAGTCTTTCAAAGTGAAATATATGACAACATGTGATGTGTTAACTTGCAGCCGCACTGTAGATATATTGTGAGCACGCACTTATGTCATCTGATCTTATCATTGATCAAGCTATCACTTATATGGGAGACAACATGGAACAAGTTACAAACCACATGTGACCTCAAGGCTCATACGAACCTCTTAATCTCAAAATGATTATTTTGCGTTTAAAGGGAGCAAAATGAACTTCAAAAGGTCAGAAAATGAAGAAAGTCATGTTACGAATTTTGCAAGAGAACTTCAGAAATTAGTTTTTGCCAAAATTACAATAATCTCTTGTTGTTTTTTCAAATTAAATAGATACGTAGAGCAAGAAGGATGCATTTCAAAGCTTATAAATGCAAAAGCCCCAATTTTTCGGGGTTGTAGAACCTAAAGGATAAAATTTCTCTGGAAAAAAGGTGAAGCTTCAAACACCTATTGTAATTCATTTTCTAGCAAATTCAGTTTCCTAGTGTCTTGATACATGTGCTTGCACTTAAAGTGAAAAACATTGTTTGCGAGAAATGACTGCAACCTGCAATTTCACCTACTATGAATCTGAAATACACCTATGGGAGTGAACTTAAGACAAGAAAGAATTCTTCATGACAAAGGTCTTCCAAATCCTGAAATTATACTTCAGCTTTGTTGTAAGCTGAGAATAACTTTCACTTGCATCATTTCTATTGTAATGAAACACCTTGCAGCCCTGATATCAGTTAAAACTTAAAAGAGCAAGCAGAAAGCTTCACAAAGTTGCCCTCAGCTCTTCAATATCTAAAGAGAGGAGGTAGGGGCTGAGGTGAGAGAAGGAAGTAGAGAGAAAAGGAGGCACAAGAATCCAATGGAGAATGAGATGACTCTTCTCAGAATTTGTGCATAGTCCCGTCTAATGTGAGTTAAAAGGGACATTTTATTATAACTTGGATATGTTCACATGTGTCCAATTACTGATAGTAAAAGCCTACTGCATGCCTTATAAGCGGTCCAAAAAATACAAGAAAAATATGTGTATGTAGCTCTTGATACGAGATATCATCTAGGAAGGTATAAATGACAAATGTACACGAGTCTGAGAGAGCTCCTTCCGCCCTCGGGCCTTGATCTCCAACAAGCCTCAACTTCATATCAGCTCATACCAAATATGAACCTCAGATCAGCCTTAGTTGAGCCTCAGCTCGGCCACAGATCAGCCTCAACCCAACATTAACCTCAAGTCAGCTATGCATCCTTCAAGGTAGGAGATATTCTCATTCATATCACGATTCACCTCACATGTAATGTTATGTAAATGTTTCTTACAATTTGTTACTTCAACTCTCATATTACTGTTTTGTATCATGTCTCATGTCTTTCATGACTGTTGTCGCTCTTATAATGTCTATGTGTATTCTCTTAACATATGTTTCCAAAATTTGAACGTAAAAAAATTCCAGCAGTCTCAAGCAGCCATATATTTGGCGTCCCCGTTTGGCATCATAACAACGGGATGTCCCGGGACGCCGTCCCAGGGACGGCAATCTGTGATGACGGAAATTCCGGGACGCCAGCCGTCCCGGCTGAGCGTCCCATGAGATTTGAAGGGGGGGATGGCGTCCCGGGGTCCCTCGGGCCCGGGGACGCGTCCCCCTGTGACTATGGCAGGAAGAGATAAAGGCCTTGCATGCAAATGATACTTGGGATTTGGTTGAGTTACCCAAAGGAAGGAAGGCCATTCCCAACAAGTGGGTATACAAAATCGAAACTGTTAATGGCAAACCCGAGTATAAGGCAAGGCTGGTTGCTAAGGGATATGCCCAAAAAGAGGGCATTGATTTCCAAGAAGTGTTCTCTCCAGTGGTGAAAATGACCACTTTACGTGTGTTGTTTGCTCTCTCAGCTGCCTTGGATTTGGAATTATTCCAAATGGATGTTAAAACAGCCTTTTTGCATGGTGATTTAAATGAAGAGCTGTACATGAAACAGCCACAAGGATATGCCATTCCTGGAAAAGAGCATCTAGTATGTGAACTGAAAAGGAGCTTATATGGGCTGAAACAGGCCCAGACAATGGTATAAGAAGTTTGATGCATTTATGCTCAAACATGGGTCTAAAAGAAGCTATGCACATCACTGTTTGTACACCAAAAAGGATGAAGATGGCAGCCCAATCATTCTTATACTGTATGTAGATGATATGCTGCTGGCTTGGTAGAGCTCATTGGGACGCAGTCAAATCTATCTTGAGATATTTGAAAGGGACCAAAAGTAAATGCTTATGTTATGGAAAGGGTCCATTGGAGCTAAAAGGATTTTGTGATTCAGACATGGGCAGGTGATGTGGACACACGCAAGTCCACAAGTGGCTATGTATACATCCTTGCAGGTGGAGCTATTTCATGGTGCTCTAGACTTCATAGAATAGTTGCACTATCTACTACAGAGGCTGAATATATTTCAGCCACAGAGGCTTCCAAAGAAGCCATTTGGTTAGCCCGCCTCTGCAGTGAGTTTGGGATGCCTGAAAAGGCACCTCTTCTTGGATGCGATAGCCAGAGTGCCATATGTTTGGCAAAGAATGCCATGTTTCATGCTCGCACAAAGAATATTGATGTGAGATACCACTTCATCAGAGAGGTGTTAGAGGATGGCCTGATCACTTTGATCAAGGTCAATACTTCACAGAATCATGAAGATGCTCTCACGAAGTGTCTATCCAAGGCACAACATCAGCTATGTATACAGATGGTGAGAGTTACTTAGCTTAAAGGAGCCTCCTTGGTCCTTTAAGTGGGAGGTTGTTGGGGATAAAGGCCCCAAGGACTCTCCTTTTGTATATTTTGCCTCTTCCATGTGAAAGCTCTCTTCGAGAGCTTTCCAAACATATTTTTGTTATATTTTTTGAACCCCAAATTGGGGAGTTATAGGCATTTAAATTATTTTTATGACTTTTGGTCATTGGCCATGTGTGAACATGTCCAAATGACCTAAAAGTCACTTATCAATAAGACTTGGTCCCAAATCTCTCATGACTTGATTCGGATTTCTTCAGCTTCTCCATCTTCTTCTCCAAATTTTTGTGCAGGGTTCTCTCTCTACTTTCTCTCTCCTCACGCAGAGGCTCACTCCCTTGGCGTTTGGAGCAACCGATAGCTCTTTGCACCACCCATGTCCTCGAGGTAGTATTCCAGACAGTAAGTTTCATTCAGAGGGTGAGGGAGTTGCCCTGATAGACTCACCCATAGAGCTTTTGAGGCAACTATACAGTTGTATGAGAGTGGGCCTCATAGCGCCTGGTACTCTCATGTCAAAACTTGGTTCGCAGAGTATGGGCTGGATATGGAGTGTCTACCACCTTTTTAGTACGACTCCGGCTCACCTTACTATCACCTCTCTCGCAACGAGAGGAATGTGCTGCTGAGACAGGACCTATGAAGGCTCTACATCCGGAAGAGTATGGAGATTACCCAATTTAGAGGGGAGGATGTCAAACTATAGAGACTAGTTTCTCACCATTACGTCTCATGGATTCATACAAAGACCACATTATATGGACACTATATGGATTACGTCTGATGGCCAGCTGAGCGTCGCATCACACAAACTATAGATTGAGAGTGGGAGACACAGCGAGGTCCCCATGGGAGAGCGCATCTGCAAACTTTGTAGAGAGGTGGATAGCGAGGAGCATTTCATATGTTTATGCAGAGCATACACTCATATTAGAGACAAATATGAGACTTTGTTGAGAGGGCAGCCCACCCTATGAGAGATTATGAACTCTTGAGATCAGAGAGTTAGGATGTTTCCTGACAGAGATTTTAGAGGCATGGGGATGCACTCTTACCACTGACACACATAGTTGATCACCCCACCACCACCCTTAGTATTTCCCCACCCATGTTTGAGACTAAATTGTATTAAATTTTTATGTTCTTGTTTTATCTTTGTGACAGCCGGATGACATCCGCATCATGTATCTTATGTTTTCTCTCATAGGCCAACTTTGGCCTCTCATTGGCTTGTCATAGACATAATCTCTCTCTCTCTCTCTCTCTCTCTCTCTCTCTCTCTCTCTCTCTCTCTCTCTCTCTCTCTCTCTCTCTCTCTCTCTCTCTCTCTCTCTCTCTCTCTCTTAGATAGGCGTAAAAATACACATAGACCCTTCTTTGTCTACAGACTACAACACAAATGAGTCTTTGTTTTCTCACTCTTTCTATATAGATACAAGAATCAAGCTCACTGTTTGTATTCAGGAGCGGCATTGTCATCGTAGAAGTGGTCAATGTCAAGATCGACGTCGCAGCCGTTGATGCACCAGACAAGACCTCCGGTGAGCTTATCAAAGGGACAGAGCGACTGACTGCGAGCACGGGTATAGCCCGCCACGACTAGAAGCTCCACGATTTTCTGAAACAATTCCTCGTTACCCTCCATTGAGTTCAATCACCAATGCGGAAACGCAAAGCTCAGTTATCAAAGAGAGATGACGGAGCGACCATCTCACTGCTGCGCTTCGTTTTATATTTTACATGAAAAGGTTTCTAGTGCGATGGAAAAAAAACACCAAAATGTGTCGTTTCATTGCGAGAGTGAGAAAATAATCAATTCCGTCCTTCAGAAAACAGTTTGAGAACATTGAGACGGCAAAACAAATATTTTTCTCACATAAAATGGTTGAATTTTTCAAATGCACAAAAAAAAAATCAATAAAACATTAACATTAGGCTACCGAAATAATAACATTTTTAACTTATATAAACCAAAAACATCGATTTAAACCATTTAATTTAGGTGGTGCCTATACCTTCATATTCATATTAAGATGATGCCTAAACTTTCATATCCAATGTTAATTAAATTAATAAGAACGAATTTCAACTTATTAGAATGCTAAAATATGCTTGAATACACTTAATTAATATCTTTATTAATATATGTGCAACCATTAGTTAATACCTATCCATCTATCTATCTATCTATCTATCTATCTATCTACCTATCTATCTATCTATCTATGAGTCTATCTATCTATCTATCTATCTATCTATCCATCCATCTATCCATCTATCCATCTATCTATCTATCTATCTATCTATCTATCTATCTATCTACCTATCTATCTATCTATCTACCTACCTATCTATCTATCTATCTATCTATCTATCTATCTATCTATCTATCTATCTATCTATCTATCTATCCAAAATTAAAGTTTTTTGAATTTCCACAATGTTTCCCATACGTTGCTAGAATAGTGCATGTGATCCACATAAATGTGATGAGTTGTTTCATGGGATACAATACATTATGATAATGATGATAACAAAGATGTATCCATCTCCTCTAAACTTTCATTTCCAAAAGCCTTTTGCATATTAGTTCTGGTAAGCTCTTTGTATATTATGCTTGCAATTATAGCTTGTCACTTTGAACTACTCCCAAGATACCCTACTTCTTCATTACCACATTGTTGAGATTTAGACCACTTCTAGCTCTCACGAAGTCAAATTGGCATCTATTGTTGCATCTGCAACCCATAATGTCAATCTGAGGGAAGACTTTCGATAGTGTGAAGACCACCACACTCACGAATGGAGGCTCTACATTAGGAAGAGTATGGAGATCACCTAGTTTAGAGGGACGGATGTCATACTATGGAGGCCAATTTCTCACCATTGCATCTAATGGATTCATACAGAGACCACACTATATGGACATTTATATGCCACATAGTTCACAAGTGGCGATTGGCGAGTTGAGGATTGCATCACACAGACTAGAGATTGAGAGTGGGGAGACACAGCGAGCTCCCCACGAAAGAGAAGGTTTGTAGACTTTCTAGAGGAGGTACTGAGTGAGGAGCATTTCGTATGTCAATGCACAACATACACTCAGATTGGAGACAAATATGAGACTTTGTTCAGAGGGAAGCCCACCCTACGAGAGAATATGGACTCTCGAGATCGCCCGTTTTAGAGGGGAGGATGTCAAACTATATAGGCCAGTTTCTCACCATTATGTCTTATGGATTCATACAAAGACCACACTGTATGGACATTTATACGCCACACACTTCATGAGTGGTGATTGGCGAACTGAGGGTCGCATCATACATACTAGAAATCGAGAGTAGGAGACAAAGCAAGGACCTTGGGGAGGAGAAGATCTGCAAAATTTGTAGAGGAGGATCATTTCATATGTCAATGCAGAGCATATACTCAGATTAGAGTTATATATGAGACTTTATTCAAAGGGCAGCCCACCCTAAGAGAGATGATGGACTCTCGAGATCAAAGACAGTTAGGACTTTTCCTGATATAGATTCAGAGGCATAGCGATGCACTCTTACCACTAAGACACGGAGCTAGACACATGGAGAGGAGAGAACTATAGCTCACTGATTTTTTTGAGAGGTCCACAGACCCCCACCAACACCCGATTCCCAGCCAGGAGTGACACTACAATAGGCTGAGGTGAGTCGAGCTAGATGATGGTCACAAGTCACATGTTCACAGGAGTGAAGTTATACCATGTTTAAATAGAGGAGATTCGAGCCCGACATCGTGAGGCGACTATGCAGCGAGTGGCCTAGATGAGAGTAGATCCTATAGCTTTCATATGAGAAGTCTTAGCATCCTCTCCACCTATGTATGACATCCACTATCCCCTCCATTGACACTGATTGGAGCTAGTAGATAGATGCATTGCCATGTTTGTATTACCCTCAACATATAGACATGCATATACCCCATAGATAGGGCTCCATCATCCCACCACCACCCTTAGATGTATTTCACCACCCATGTTTGAGGCTAAATCTTATTAGATTTTTATGATCTTGTTTTATCTTTGTGATAGCTGGATGACACCATATCATGTATCTTATGTTTTGTCTCTTAGGCCAAGTTTGGCCTATCATAAACATAAAAACTCTCTCTCTCTCTCTAGTAGATAAGCATAAAAATTCACTTAGACCCTTCTTTATCTACAACACAAATGAGTCCTTATTCTCTCACTCTTACTCTCTCTCGCTGTTAGGAAAAGAACAGAACACAGAGGGCACTTGGCAGTATCAATTCTCTCATCAATGCTCTCTCTGTCGTTGTCTAAGAAAGAAGTGGTCGTGCGCTCATTGTTGCATCACACAGACTAAAGATCGAGAGTGGGAGACACAGCGAGGTCACAGTCACCAAGGGAGAGCGCATCCACAGACTTTGTAGAGAGGTGGAGATTGAGGAGCATTTTGGATGTCTGTGCAGAGCATACACTCATATTAGAGACAGATATGAGACTTTGTTGAGAGGGAAGCCCACCCTATGAGAGATTATGGACTCTCGAGATCAAAGAGTTAGGACGTTTCCTGATAGAGATTTTAGAGGCATAGGGGTGCACTCTTACCACTGACACACACAGCTTCGTAGATGGAGAGGAGCCAGCTACAATTCACTTCTAGAGGACTGCATACCCCCCCACCTAGTTCTTAACGAGGAGTGACACTACAGCACGCTGAGGTGAGTCAACCTAGATGACAACCACAAGTCATAGGGTTCAGAGCAGTGAGGCCATACCATCGCTAGATAGAGGAGATTTAAGCCCGCACCGTGAGGTGACGTCGAGCCATACCATCGAGGAGTGACCCTACAGTAGGCTGATGTGAGTCGAGCTAGATGATGACCACGAGTCACAAGGTTCAGAGGAGTGAGGCCATACCATTGCCAGATAGAGAAGATTTGAGCCCGACATCGCGAGGCGATGTCCTGCCATACCATTGCCAGATAGAGAAGATTCGAGCCCGACATCGCGAGGTGATGTCCGACCATAGCATCACCAATTAGAAGAGATTCGAGCCCGAGCCTCTTCTTTTATAGTTGAGAATACCTCTTGAAAAGCACTCTTGAAAAGAAATTGATAAAGCTAAACTCATACGTGATCGTATGCAAAAAATCTTCAGAAAAAAAACTACAATCGCGAATAATTGGCATCATTGCGTTCGCTTTTTCCATCATTGCTTTGTCAAAAAAGAATTTCTTCATCACAATGCCACTCTCACGTTTTGAACTCTCGCACACACTATGAGAAGACATTCTTCTAGCCACGCTGCCCACATGGCTTTGTTGTAGAAGCTATAGTACAAAAAAAGCTTCTAATGAAGTTATTGTTGGACCATATTGACATTGTTTCCAACAATGGTCCGATGAGAACAAATTCCATTCAAGGTTATAATTTCTTTGTTATGTTCATTGTTGATTTCTCAAGATATTTGTGGATTTACGGTCTTAAAGTGAAGTCACAGTTTTTTCCTACTTTCAAAAATTTTTTAGCTATGGTTGAATGAAGTATTCTGATGGCGATGCACCACAGTGCGCTCTCCTTGTCGAGAGCTCCACTGTGCTCTCCTTCTTGAGAGCTCCATGACAATATCCTCGGAGTAGAAAATTGAGCTCCTAAAGCTGCACACAGTACTCTGCACAGAGGCTGCAGAATACACAGAAAAAACATAGTACACAGGGAGCAAGAAGATGGACTTCTTAGGTCTTACAAAATGCGATCGAACTTACAATTTATGACTGATCAGGCCACTATATATTTTATTAAAGAACATATACAAAGAAGTGTAAGGTGGCCATTTGGACTTTCACATGGACACTAACGGTAACAATCTCCCACTAAAGGCCAACATGGCCAAAGTAACTATGTGAGAAAAATAAAGAATGATAAAGAATACCTAAGTGTAAGTATACAAACTATACCTCCCACCTGATGCGCATGTTACATAGTATACAAGTGACTGTGTAAGATCATGAATCAAGTAACCCCATCACGTGACAACAGTGTTGAAAGCTATCCTGTGGTAGAGCTTTAGTCAAAGCATCTGCAACATTATCTCGAGTGTGAACCTTCTCAAGAATGATGCGCTCAGTGGCTAAGAAATCTCTAATGAGGTGATACCTCACCTCAATGTGCTTGGTCTTTGCATGATAGAGCGGATTCTTAGCCAAAGCAATGGCACTCTGACTATCACTGAGCAAACGAGGTACATGCTGAGGTAAACCCATATCACAAGCAAGACGAGAAAGCCACAATGCTTCCTTACATGCCTCACTTGTTGTAACATACTCTGGTTCTATGGTGGAAACAATTGTACATTCTTGAAAACGAGATCTCCAAGAGATAGCACCTCCAACAAAATGAAAAATATACCATGATGTAGACTTATGATTGTCTACACAACCAGCATAGTCAGAATCTATGTAACCAATAATGGATGCTTTCCCTCTACCTAAGCATAGACACTTGTCCTTAGTGCCACTCACATATCTCAAAATAATCTTGACCACTTCCCAATGTTTCTTGCCAGGATTAAACACATATCTGCTCACAACTCCCACTGCCATAGCATACATGAGACTAACAACAGCAGACTGACAAGGAATTGGTCATGAATTCCTTTCCCTCATGTGATTTGGGGAAATCATCCTTGCTCAATTTCACATATGTGGGTAAAGGTGTACTCAATGCCTTTCCACCCTGCATATTGAACTTGTGAAGTACTTTGGATATGTACTCACTTTGAGACAAGTATATGCATGTTTTACTCCTATCACGAGTAATGCGCATGTCAAGAATATGTTTGGCATCCCCTAAATCCTTCATACCAAATGTCTAACCCAATTTCTTTTTGAGAATTGACAAGTCATAAGAGGACTTCCCAACAATCAACATATCATCGACATAAAGTATCAAGCATATCAAGCTGCATCTGAGCATCTCTTTGTGTAGAGACAATGATCCTCATTGCTTCGAGAATAGCCTTGAGACTTCATAAAAGCATCAAACTTTTGGTACCATTGTCTAGGGGACTATTTAAGTCCATACAAGCTCTTCTTAAGCTTACAAACTAGACTTTCCTTGTTAGGAACTACATAACCCTTTGGTTGTTCCATATAGATCTCCATTCAAGAAAGCAGTTTTCACATCCATTTGGACTAGCTCTAAGTCCTCCATTGCAACGAATCCAAGCAACATGTGCAAGATAGTCATCTTGACCACTGGAGCGAATATTTCCTCAAAATTAACACCATGTTGTTGCTTAAAACCCTTTGCAACAAGTCGTGCTTTATACTTTGGAGAAGCACTATCTAATGTGAATTTTAACTTATATACCCATTTACATGGTAAAGCTTTCCTGCCCTTTGGCAAAGGTACTAAATCCCAAGTACCATTCTTGTGAATAGAATCAAGCTTACTCTTCATGGCACACTCCCACTTGACATGATCATTTGTCTGCATAGCCTCTTTGTAGCAAGAAGGCTCGCCAACATCTGTTAACATAACAAAATCTAAACTTGGAACATATCTATTAGGTGGATGTGAGACATGTGCAGAGCATCTCAATGGTTGCTGAACGTGAACATCTTCATATTGGTCTAATCGGACATTCTCTTGAATGTCCCTATGTGCAACATTTTTATGCATGCTAATTGGAGGACTAGTATCCTCAAACACCACTCTTCTCACTTCAACCTCCTTAATAGGCTGTTTATGCATCTTAGACTCATTGAAAATGACATCACTACTTTTGATCACTAACCATGTTTTAGGATCCCATAAGTGACGTCCAAATTTTCCTTCTCGACCATATCCAAGAAAGATGCATTTCTTTGACTTATGGTCCAACTTTTGTATAAGATTCTTGGGTATATGAACATATGATTCACACCCAAAAACTCAAAGATGATCATAATATGGTGGCTTCCCTGTCCATAACTCTTGTGCCACTTTTCGACCTTTCGCAGTACTAGGTGAAAGGTTAATCACATGAACTTCAGTCAATACTGCTTCTACCCAAAAACCTTGTGAGAGGTTTGCATGATGCAACATAGAAACTACTCTATCTTGAATAGTTATATTCATCATTTCAGCTACACCATTCTGGGGTATAAGGAGTTGTAAACTCTCTACGAATCCCTCTAGATTGACAAAAAATGTTGAATTCATGTGAGGTATACTCACCCCCATTATCTGAACATAAAGCCTTAAGCTTAGTTCATTTTTCAGTCTCAACTGAAGCAAGCCATTTTTTAAAAGTAGGGAATACCTCATCCTTCAATTTGATGGGATATACCCAAACTTTTCTAGTAGCATCATCTATGAAAGTGACAAAGCAAAGAGAACCACCTAAGGACCTAGTGGGCATAGGACCACACACATTTGTATGAACAAGAACTAAAGGCTAAATTGAAGAGTCAATGTGCATTCTATGTAGATTTCTTGTTTGCTTTCCATATTGACAATGCTCACAAAATGAAAAATCATAGAAAGATAACACAGATAAGTAGCCAGAACGAGAAAGATTTTCCATTCCACTACGAGGTATATGGCCCAAACGACCATGCCAAATACAAGCCATAGGCTGTTCGATAATAGCTAACAAGTGTTCTTTCTGTGATACAAATAAATGATAAAGTGAGCCAACTTTGGTTCCTTTTGCAATAACCATATTGTCCTTTGATATATGAAAAGATTGAGCATAGAAGACCACCTTGTAACCAAGGTCATCAAGTTGATCAACTGACATTAAACTGCATGATACCCGAGGTACATGGTGTACATTATGCATAGTAAATTTTGAACCATCAATGAACTGCAGAACCACGTCTCCAATCCCCACAACGTCACACTAGTAAGAGTCACCAAGTCTCATAGTACCAAGAGACTTTGTTGCATAATTAGAGAACCATTCTCTGTGTGGTGTCACATGGAAAAAAACACCAAAATCTAGCAACCACGTGTGGGAAAGAGAATCAGCCATAAGAGCCTCAGTTGGCACAGTACTATCAAGTGTCAACACATTGGCATCATCATAAATAGCATTAATTTCTTCAATCTTCACAGTCAAAGTAGATGGTGCAGGTAACTATTTAACATGCCCATCAACATTCTGTCCTTTACCTTTAGCATTCTTTAATGAGTAACAATCTTTCTTCATGTGTCCTTTCTTATGACAATAATGGCATTCAATATCGATCTTCCTTGATTTACTTCTATGCTTATTCCATTGACCATTCTTTTCCTTGTTCTTGCTCCTGCCACGTTGCTGATTCTTTCCTGGTAAGAATCATGAACATTATATGCATCTCCACTCTGAGTGCAAACCATAGATTTTCTACAAATCTCCTCACTCAAGAGTGCTCCACATATGCCATCATAGACGAGTTTACCACCAAGTGCACTATTGCTAATAGGTGTGCAAAACGTATCCCATGATGATGGCAAGGTGCATAACAACAATACTGATTTCATTTCATTATCCATATCCATTTTCTGAGCCTGTAACTAGGAGAATATAGCATCAAACTCATTCAGATGAGTAGCAACACTATCTGTGTCCTTCATACGAAGGTCATATAATTTTCTCATTAGATACACTTTATTTGATGCCATCTCTTTTTCATATGTATTTCATAACTTCTTCCAAAACTCCACTGCACTTTCACAGTCTAATATTGTAAAGTAAACATTATCTGCCAGGTGCAAGCAAATGGTAGACCTGGCCATTTCATCTAACTCATCCCAATCATCTTCATCCATGTCAGCAAGTTTTTTTGAAATTCCATTTATTGGCTTCCATTGCCTCCTTTGAATCATCACATCTTTAATCTGATTCTTCCATAGAGTAAAGTTTGTGCCATCAAATTTTCGCATCTCAAAATGACCTTTGCCTTGCAAGTTATAGCTCCTCCTCGGAACACTGGCATTAGACCCTGATCCAGAAGATGTGCCTGAGACCTCTGATGCCATGATGCTAGAGAATTGAATCAAATGATAATGGAGCTAGAAGAGTCCAAACACCAACAATTAAGTGTATCAAGGAGTAAATCGACCACTATATATTTGACTAGACCAAAAATTTGGAAAAATTTTGCCAAAGTATCCTCTGCAAAATGAGCATATGACTAGTGTCAAAATATCATAAAACTGCAAGTACTGACATGTTTATCTGCATAGTGAATCATTGACTCCACTACATATAATCAGTTATCCAATAGAAGCCAACTAGGCTTATCGAGCACCTATGAACAACTATCATACATCTCCTATGGCGAGGCTCGGTAAGTCTTCCACCTGCATCACTGAAGAGACCCTGACATCTGGATGTCTCCCAGTTAAGAAAACCTCACCACGACCCTCTTTATCAAATGTAAAAGGCTTTATGCAGAAAACGTAACTGCTATATCAATGACCACATGGACGTACATAAGCGGTATCCACAAAAGCATACATGGTGTGTATGTGCTCAATATATGTAGTAAAATGACACTAAAAAGTTCAATTACAACAAAAAAACTAGCCAACAACACTTGCAAGTGTCTGTTAACTCTGATGTTTTAGGCTCAAAAAACCTGCATAAATTTGCAGCGACTGCTCCCACCAAAACAAAAAACCTTTCGAGAAACCTGTAGTTTTACGAGTGTGGCTGAAAACACAGCCTAAAAGGTTGATATTTATTGTCGGAGAAGTACAAAAAACACTCTTCTTGATGTTCTTGGACTTGTGTGAAGAGAACTATGTGCGAAAGTACTCCAAAATGGCTCCAAAAACACCCCAAAAATGCTTCAAAAATAGGCTTTGAAAGCAAAGAATGAAGCTTTGAGGGACCAAAACATGCTCAAGGTAATGTTAACCTTTGTCTTTCCCTTTCTTTAGACACCACAAGAGTGTAGCTTAGTGGCAAGAGATTGTCATGATTAAGCGAGCTTCGAGGGGAAGTACTGGGATGGGTGACCTCCAGGGAAGTACCGGGAACCTCTATCTTCCTTGATCGTTGAGGTCCTCCCTTGCATGCAGCGAACCACATGAATGGTGACTTGGATGACAAGGTATGCCAAGGTCTATGCCTTGGTCGCCGCCTTAGTCATAAGCCTTGGAGAAAACCGAGGGGGGGTGCTTGCTTCGCTCGCACAAAAGGAACAAAGCTTTTGTGTTGAATAGCTCTGATTCTAGTGAAGTATTCTGATGGCGATGCACCACAGTGTGCTCTCCTTCTCGAGAGCTCCACTATGATCTCCTTCTTGAGAGCTCCATGGTGATATCCTCGGAGTAGAAAACCGAGCTTCTAAGGCCACACATAGTACTTCGCACAGAGGCTGTAGAATATGCAAAAAAAACACAGTTTACAAAGCACGAAGATAGACTTCTTAGGTCTTACAAAATGTAGTCAAACTTATAGTCTGTGAATTACCATGCCACTATATGTTTTATTAAAGAACATATACAAAGAAGTGTCCGGTGACCATTTGGCCTTTCACATGAACACTAACGGTAACAAAATGAAAGTCAGTCAAAGATCCAGATTTTGAGAAGTGATAGAGGAGGATAGTACATGTCTAAAGACTTGACATCTTTTCTTGAAGACAAAGGTATCTCTCATCAACTCACTATTGCTTACACATCAGAACAGAATGGTATTGCAGAGAGAAAGAATAGGATACTTGTTGAGATGATGCATAGTATGATGTCATCCAAAAGGCTTTCTCCCAAGTTTTGGTTTGATGTAGTACATACAACTAATCATATTTTAAATAGGTCTTCCATAAAAGCTTTGAAGCTCATCACACCTTATGAAGCTTATTATGGGAAGAAGCCCAATGTGAGTTACTTCAAAGTTTTTGGTTCCCCAGCTTATGTTCACATTGAGAAGAAGGATCATGGTAAGTTTGATGTAAAAATTAAAGTGGTTTTTATTGGTTATGCAATTGAAAGCAAAGGATACAGATGCTATGTTCTAGATACAGGTGATATCCTACTCTCAAACAATGCATATATTGCAAAAAGTCAAATTTATGATAAGAAGGAAGAGATTCCAGATTTCATAAAGGCAGATGATTATGCATTTTTCAAAAGGAATTTGGATGCTTACATTCACCCATACAAGGGGGGTGATGAACCTACTCGAAACCTACAAAATATAGGTGAAGAGAGAGTTACATTACCTACATCAATACATAGTCCATCAAAAAGTACCTCTTGAAGTTCTGACTTATGACGTTGGAGAAGGTTCTAGAGTTCCAAAAGAAAGAGATACTGAAGAAGCAGAAGACATACCACCACTTTTCAGGAATATGCCAAAGTGTTTATATCAAACATGAAAGGACAGTGGTATAAAGGAATACACTGGAAGAACCAGAAGTCAGACTAGGAGACAACAAGGAGACCAAGTAAATTATGCAGAACATTTTGAGATTCATAATGTTTTAGCCCTTACTTTAGTTGAGAATGAACCAGTTAGTGTTCAAGATGCACTACAAGGTGATATGATTATCACAAGTCCCAAGATTGAGTTCAAGTATAGAGATAAGTGTATCTACATGACACAATAGAAACACATTGAGAAATTATTGGAAAGGTTTGAGATGACAGATTCCAAGCTTATGCAGACACCTATGGATGTAAATGTGTTATCAGAAGTAGATTCAAAACCATTTGATGCTACACTATATAGTCAAGCAGTTGGTTGCTTGATATATCTATGTATCAAGACATTCAGTTTGCAGTTTCTCAAGTATCTAGGTTCATACACAATCAGCTCAAGATTCAGTGGAAAGAATTCAAGAAAAAGTCACAAGAAGTTTTGCAGGCTATTAAACCTTGTACCATTATGACATTGAATGGGGGATTGTTGGAGACAATGTCAAAGTTGTCCAAAATCCTCAATGAATATTAGCATTAGTCAAATTCTTCACTATAGCTTCTACAATGAAAAGCAAAGGGAGCCTTGGCTAAGGGAAGCCCTCCCTAAACGAGGGACACGAGTTCACAACCTGCCATCAGCAGTGCGGAACAACTCAACGCAGAAAAGAATTTTTGACGGACGTTTTTTTTGCTAAATCACTTTGCAAAAATCAGCGTTCTTTTTTGCAATAAAGTTGTTTTGGGTTGATGATTGCTCGCGTAGAAACTTTATGCTTTTTAGAAGGTTGCTTTTCAAGGGTTACAAAATCCTATATAAACAAGACATTGGCAAACTTCATGATTATCACTCAATCACACAAGTTCTAGCAAAAGTGCTTGCAACTTGGAGGTGATCAATCTTCTCAAGCTAGGAGGAGATCTTCGAGGCCGTCTTGGAGGAGGAGTTCTCACACTCTTGGAGGAGTTGTGGTCTACATCTTGGTCATTATCTGGAGGAGATTCCGCTAGCTTATGATCAACATCCATTGTTGATTTATTATGAGTAGCAAGTCTATTTCCGTTCTTACTTGCTAGGTCACTCGTTTATGATTTAGGTTGATCAGAATTTGGATGTGCTATACAACAATTATAAACGATTCTTATTCTCCATATTCTCACGCACACTCTTCATACCTCTTATGCACACAATTTCTTGTATTTAGTTCCTATTTCTGCCTATATACGGATATTGTCGGTTTGTATCATATACATACATTGTAATTTGACATTCAAATATAGATAGTGTAGATGAGCCTCATAGCTTACTGTTACACTTGAAATCTTGTATATTCTCTCTCTATCTCTCACTCATATATTTTTGAGTCTTAAGGTGTGTATGTTAAGGTTCATTTGTTGGAAGATCCTGTAAACTTGTGATATATCGTTATTGTGGCCCACTACCACTTGTTGGTATTCTAAGGTCCGAATACCAACATTGTCATGTTTGTATTATCCTCAACATATAGACATGCATATACCCTAAGAGATAGGGCTCCATCACCCCACCACCACCCTTAGTATTTCAGCACCCATGTTTGAGGCTAGATTGTATTAAATTTTTATGATCTTATTTTATCTTTGGGATAGAAGGGTGAGATCCACATCATGTATCTTATGTTTTGTCTCATAGGACAAATTTGTCCTATCATGGATGTAAAAAACTCTCGCTCTCTCTCATAGATAGGCATAAAAATACATGTAGACCCTTCTTTGTCTACAACACAAATGAGTCTTTGTTTTCTCACTCTTTCTTCCTCTCGCTGTTAGGCAAAGAACAGAACACAAAGGGCACTTGGCAGTATCAATTCTCTCATGCATGCTCTCTTAGTCATTGTTTGAGAAAGATGTGGTCGTGTGCTCATGGTCTCTATGCTACGTAGATGGGGAAAAACATATAGTGGCTTGCTATGGGCATAGAGAAGCTTGACTCTCTCTCTTCTCTCAGAGCTTATCAAAGGTGTAGAACTACAATGTAGCGCTATTGTAGGAGATAGACGCATTGTCATGTTTGTATTACCCTCAACATATAGACATGCACATACCCCGAGAGATAGGGCTCCATCACCCCACCACAACCCTTAGTATTTCAACACCCATGTTTGAGGCTAGATTGTATTAAAATTTTATGATCTTATTTTTTCTTTGTGATAGCGGGGTGACATCCACATCATGTATCTTATGTTTTGTCTCATAGGCCAACTTTGGCCTATCATAGACGTAAAAAACTCTCTCTCTCTCTCTCTCTCGTAGATAGGCGTAAAAATACACGTAGACCCTTCTTTGTCTACAACACAAATGAGTCTTTGTTTTCTCATTCTTTCTCCTTCTCGCTGTTAGGCAAAGAACAGAACATAGAGGGCACTTGGCAGTATGAATTCTCTCATGAATGCTCTCTCTGCCGTTGTCTGAGAAAGATGTGGTCGTGCGCTCATGGTGTGTATGCTACATATAGTGGCTTGCCATGGGCATAGAGAAGCTTGACTCTCTCTCTCTCTCAGAGCTTATCAAAGGTGTAGAACTACAATGTAGCGCTATTGTAGGAGATAGACACATTGTCATGTTTGTATTACCCTTAGCATATAGACATGCATATACCCCAAGAGATAGGGCTCCATCACCCCACCAACACCCTTAGTATTTTAGTACCCATGTTTGCTGCTAGATTTTTATGATCTTGTTTTATCTTTGTGATAGGGAGGTGACATCCACATCATGTATCTTATATTTTGTCTCATAAGCCAACTTTGCCCTATCATAGACGTAAAAACTCTCTCTCTCTCTCTCTCTTATAGATAGGCATAAAAATACATGTAGACCCTTCTTTGTCTACAACACAAATGAGTCTTTGTTTTCTCACTCTTTCTACCTCCCGTTGTTAGGCAAAGAACAAAACATAGAGAGCACTTGGCAGTATCAATTCTCTCATGAATGCTCTCTCTGTCGTTGTCTGAGAAAGATGTGGTTGTGCGCTCATGGTGTGTATGCTACATAGATTGGGAAGCACATATAGTGGCTTGCTATGGGCAAAGACACTACAACATATGAGGGGCATATCGATGTTGCCTATACTGACGGTCATGTTCGGGGTCGGTATAAACGTTGGAAAAATGGAATTAAGCATACCACGGGTCACTTGACCGTCGGTATGACTGTTTAAAATGGATCTTTGGGATGTTTCGTGACCGTCGGTATGGGCCTCGTTATAGGCACCGGTATAGGCATCGATATAGGCATCGGTATAAGCGTGGGTAATTTATTGAAAATTACTGATGCTTATACCGATGCTTATACCGACGCCTATACCAAGGCCGTGTTTTAAACATACTGGGAACCCAAGAGCAAAAATCAACATTTTGCATGTGTTTTACATTGAGTACTGCTTGCTTTTGTCAAACGTGCATGCGTGAACTGAATTGTGACCTGCATTGTCTTGTGCACACAGACACAGATCTCTCTCTCTACACACTCTCTCTCTCTCTAGATCTCACATCTTGGTAAGTGGAGCGCGTACTCTTACCCTTTGTCTTTCTCTATGCTTTATGTTTTATAATTTTTCTTCTCTTTGATTTTGTAGAAGTTTTTGACGTCGATTCTTTGGAATTTGACGATAGATGATATACATTATGCTTTGATGACAACGATCCAAAAGAGGGACATACCTATAAGAGATAGAGAGAGAAAGAGAGATAGAAAGATAGAGAGAGATGAAGAGAGATGAAAGAGAGGAAGATAGAGAAAGAAATAAAGAGAGATGAAAGAGAGAAAGATAGAGAGAGATAAAGAGAGATGAAAAAGAGAAAGATAGAGAGAGATGTAAAGAGAGAGATAAAGAGAGAGAGATAAAGCGAGAGAGATAAAGAGAAAGAGATATAGAAATACATACACACACATACACACATGCATATACACATACACACATATACACACATGCATACACATACATATGCATACATACATACACACATATACACACATGCATGCATACATACACACACGTGTACACACATGCATACATACACACACACACCCATACATACACACACATGTACACACATGCATACACACACACATATACACACATGCATACATACACACACATATAAACACACATATACACACACATATACACACACATATATACACACACATATACACACACATATACACACACATATACACACACATATACACACACATATACACACATGCATACATACACACACATACACATATACACACATGCATACATACACACACACATACATACACACACATGTACACACATGCATACATACACACACATGTACACACATGTACACACATGTACACACATGTACACACATGTACACACATGTACACACATGTACACACATGTACACACATGTACAGACATGCATACATACACACATATACACACATGCATGCATACATACATACACACACATGTACACACATGCATACATATACATACATGCATACATACACACACACATGTACACACATGCATACATACACACACATATACACACACATACATACACACATATACACACATGCATACATACACACACATACACATATACACACATACATACATACACACACATACATACATACACACACATACATAGACACACACATGTACACACATGCATACATACACATACATGTACACACATGCATACATACACACATATACAAACATGCATGCATACATACACACATGTACACACATGCATACATACACACACGCATACATACACACACATGTACACACATGCATACATACACACACATATACACACATGCATAAATACAGACACATATACACATGCATACATACACACACATACACATATACACACACATACATATACACACATGCATACATACACACACATATACACACATGCATACATATACATATGCATACATACATACGCACATATACACATGCAAATTAAATATATAAAAATAGGATTAGGGTTTTTAGGCTATTTACACATCCATACACATGCATACATATACACACACACATATACACACATGCACATACACACACACACATATACACACACATATACACATATGCATACATACACACACATATACACACACATACAATTTCAGTATACAAAATTAAATATGAAAATAGCTAGTGTTTAGGTCCAGCTCTTTAGGATTAGGGTTTTAGGATTTTTATATACATATAATTCAATTAAATTTATATATAAGGAAAAAGTTAAGAAAAAATTAAGAAAAAAATCAAAGTATATAAATGATTAAATATATATATAATAGGATAATTATAAAGATAAATAAATATCAAAAGAGCTAGTGTTTTAACTAAATAAATTAAATATACATAATTAAATATATAAAAATAGGATTTTACGGATTTTGATCAAATTAAATATATATACACATACACATACACATATACATATATAATAAATTAGAATATATATATATATATATATATATATATATATATATATATATATATATATATATATATATATATATATATATATAATATGATAATTGTATAGATAAATAAATATCAAAAGAGCTAGTGTTTTAAATAAATTAATTAAATATATATAATTAAATATATAAAAATAGGATTTTAAGGTTTTTTATTAAATTAAATATATATACACATACACACACACACACACACACACACACACACACACACACACATATATATATATATATATATATATATATATATATATATATATATATATATATATATATATATATATATATATATATATATATATATATATATATATATATATATATATATATATATATATATATATATATATATATATTTATTTATTTATTTATTTACACACACACACATACACATATACATATATATACACATGCATACACACATATACATGTTTTAGGTCTAGGTCTTTACGATTAGGGTTTTAGGGTTTTTACACATGCATAACATATATACACACATACACATATAATACATATATATATACATGTATATACACATGCATACATACATATACATATTTTAGTTCTAGCTCTTTAGGATTAGGGTTTTAAGATTTTTACATACATATAATTCAATTAAATTTATATAAGGAATAATTAAGAAAAAAATCAGAATATATAAATATATATATAAATAAAATAGGATAATTGTATAGTTAAATAAATATCAAAGGAGCTAGTGTTTTAAATAAATAAATTAAATATATATAATTAAATATATAAAAATAGGATTTTAAGGCTTTTTATCAAATTAAATATATATACACATACACATACACATATACATATATAATAAATCAGAATATGTAAATAAATATATATAAAAAAATAGGATAATTGTATAGATAAATATATATGAAAAGAGCTAGTGTTTTAAATAAATCAATCAAATATATATAATTAAATATATAAAAATAGGATTTTAAGGTTTTTTATCAAATTAAATATATATACACATATACATATATACATACACACACACACACACACACACACACACACACACACACACACACACACACACATATATATATATATATATATATATATATATATATATATATATATATATATATATATATATATATATATATATATATATATATATATATATATAGACACACACACACACATATACACATACACATATATATACACATGCATACACACATATACATGTTTTAGGTCTAGGTCTTTATGATTAGGGTTTTAGGGTTTTTACACATGCATAACATATATACACACATACACATATAACACACACACACACACACACACACACACACACACACACACACACACACATATATATATATATATATATATATATATATATATATATATATATATATATATATATATATATATATATACATGCATACACACATATACATATTTTAGGTCTAGCTCTTTAGGATTAGGGTTTTAGGGTTTTTACATACATATAATTCAATTAAATTTATATAAGGAAAAAATATTGGAAAAATTAAGAAATAAATCAAAATATATAAATATATGTATATAAAATAGGATAATTGTATAGATAAATAAATATCAAAAGACCTAGTGTTTTAAATTAATAAATTAAATATATACAATTAAATATATAAAAATAGGATTTTAAGGTTTTTTATCAAATTAAATATATATAATTAATATTAACATATATTTATAAAAAATTAAGAAAAAAATACAATATATAATCAAATATGTATAAAAAATAGGATTAGGGTTTTCAAGTTGTTTATACATGCATACACACATATACACATATAATATTATATATATATATATATATAATAGCATTAGGGTTTTAAGGTTTTTAGGCGTTTTATGATATATAGAAAATAGGTCTCAGTCTTTAGGATTAAGGTTTTAGGTTTTTTTTAGGTCTTTAGGTCTTTGGGTTTTAGTATGAATAAGAAAAAGAAAATAAATAAATTAGAATATATAATTAATCTATATATATTTCAGGTTTAAGTCTTTAGGATTATGGTTTTTAGGTTTAATAAAAAAAATCAAATGTTCTAAAATGTCCATATTGTATCAGATGGCTGATTTGGTTTCGGAGGAGAGAATGGCATGTCCTTGCACTCAGTGCAAGTATCAAATTTATCGAAAATAACAGATTTGTACTGCACATGTTAGAGAGTATGGATCCTTTGATAAAAGTCGACTACAAAACCTACGCTACCATTCGCATGGTCCCCCTGGTGAGAAGGTGGACCCAAACGACATTGCACCGATAACCTCTCGTGGACAAAAAAGAACAAAAAAGGAGTTAGAAGTACAAGGTACTAATAGCATTACACAGAATGAACACATGGAAGAAATGCTCGAAGCATTTTATGAGATGGACAAATATCATGATGGTGGAGAAGATGTCGTGAATTTCATGGACACAACATAATTTTTACGATCAAAAGCCAATGAAGAATATGAAAACATGCGAAGGCTAGCTCATTTACCACTGTACAATGGAGCAAAGATATCCGTACTATGTGTGTCACTCGTGATGCTCAATTTGCAATCCATTTATGGATGGTCTGATAGTAGTGTCTCTGAATTGTTCAGGAAAGTGGATTTGAAATAAACTTTCATTGCTATATCAAATTAACTTTATTTACTAATATCATTCTAATTTCTTATTGCATGCTTCTTAAAGATCAATTTTTGCCAGAGGGCAATGACATGCCTCCAACACATGGAGATGCAAAAAAACTTTTACAATCCATTGGAATGGACTACACTAAGATTCATGCTTGTCCGAGTGATTGCATCCTCTTTCGAAACGAATATGAGCATCTCCACATATGTCCAAAGTGTGGAGCAAATAGATTTAGAGAAGACCTTGTGGGCGAAGCAATCCCTGCAAAGGTTCTTCGCCACTTTCCTATCATTCCACGAATTAAGAGCATGTTTAGATGCAAATCCATAGCTGAGTTAATGTCATGGCATGCAAAGAGAAGGTCTACATATGGTGTAATGTGAGTGGCTGCTGACTCTGATGGTTGGAAACACATAGATAGAAAGTGGCCAGAGTTTGCTAGTGAGCCTCGAAACATACTTCTAGGCCTAGCTATGGATGGAGCAAATCCATTTGGTTTACGAAGCTCTTCATGGAGCACATGGTCTGTACATTTGGTGAGTTATAACATCCCACCATGGCTGGCCACAAAGAAGGGTCATTTATTATTAGCTCTTATTGTGCCAAGTAAGTATAAGGTAAAAAGCATGGATGTATACCTTGCACCACTTGTGGAAGAGATACACATTTTATGGGATGGGATTACTGTGTGTGAGATTTCTCAACCTATAAGAAGACGAGACATGTGAGTGCAAGGCATACTTATGTGGACGATGCATGATTGGGCTAGTTATGGTGAATGTTCAGGTTTGTCGATTTTAGGTTACCATGCTTGTCCCTTATGCGGACCACGAATCAAAGCATGCTATTCCACAGCATTTCATAAAACTGTCTATGAAGGACATCATAGATATTTGCCTAATGGACATGTTTTACATGAAGGACAAATTGGTCGACAAGCACAATGTCAAATGAAAGATAGCGATTGGAAACAACTATGGATTCAAAAACACCAACCACTGGCATGAAACGGTTGTCGATCTTTCATGAACTCCCTTATTGGAGCGAGTTAATGATCAATCATTTTATAGACCCAATGCATATTTTTAAGAATATGGGAGAGATTCTTTGGAAGACTTTGATCGGAAAAAAAGAAAGCAAAGCACAAAGGGAGGGCTTAGAAGAGCGAGGTCATATGCAAGAGTTGTGGGACATTACTAAGCCCAACAAAACAGTATTTTTACCAAGAGCTCCTTGGGTGCTTCGCAGGATGGAAGAGAAACAAGTGAAGAAGATAATTTTAGAGTTTTGGACACTTCCTCAATGTATGAGGTGTCTAAAGATTGCTTTGACACAAAACGACGATCTTGGAGGGCTCAAGTCTAATGATTGGCACAGGTTTTTACAGTTTGTGCTCCCTGTAGCTTTAAAAGATTGTCTTTTAGAGGATGTGCGAACAACCATTTATCAATGCTATCAAGGTTGTTTGTATGGTAGAGAAATACTTTCCCACAAGTATTCTCACTATTCAGCTTCATTTATTGGTTCATGTGGTAGATGAAGTTGCAATAGCAAGAATTGTCCATAGTCGATGGATGTTCTTCTTAGAGTTCTTTATGAAGACATTAAAAGAGTTTGTTTGATAGAGAGCACGTCCAGAGGGTAGCATGGTAGAGGGATGGCTCATACAAGAGTCTTTTGTATTCATAACTGAGTTTCTACATATGTCGGATCCAGAAATGCCTCTCTTATGAAGCGATGATGAAGATGTTCGTCTCGTAGGCGATGAACCGTAAGAAAATGGATGCAACTTTCAGAGAGAAGGCAATGAAGTTTTGCATCGTTAACTCTAAGCCTATGCAGAAGTGGTTAGAAAAGTATTAGCTTGCGAAGGAGATAAACGCAAAGGAAAGGGCTTAGTTTCAAAGGAATCTTTCCACTTGATTTTTGACCCTTCCAGAAAGTCTTCGACCACTTCCACCCTTTCCAACGAGCAGATGGCTAGATACAATGGTTTCACAAGTAAAGGCAGCGGGTGAAGATATCTCTGAAGAAGAAGAAGAACTCGCAAAGGAATGTGATTGGGAGTATTCTAAATACGGTGCACTATGGTCTCATGGACGACACTTTCAAATCGCACGAATCGATAAAAATAGGTCTACTTTTGATAGTGGGGTGATGGTGAACTTTTTGCAAAAAAGTAGAGCAAATGCAAGAGACGATAATGCTCAAGAAGGCCAGTTAGATTATTGTGGAGTGATTCAAGATATCTTGAAGTTATCCTTTAGGAAGTTTGATTACTTTGTTTTTGATATGAAATGGTTCATAGTAATCACCTCTAGAAAAAACTCAACAATGAGGTGAGATAAAAGTGGTTTGCTTCAAGTCGACTCCACAAAATTATGGACAGATGAAAGAGATACATTTGTACTTCCCGAACACTATGAGCAAGTTGTTTTTATACTAGATTTGAAAGAACCAGAGTGGCTATTTGTTTTACAAGTCTCTCCACGTAGTAGGAAAATTTGTGAGAACATAGATGTAGAAGAAAGTCCATCTGTAGTGGACTCTGAAATTCATTCGATAGTTGAGGAGGAAGGGAGGAGGTTCTAAGAGTGGATCTACAGGTAGCTCTGGAGGAGGCAGCTATTGTGGAGGCAGTGCAACGGATGTTGTGTGGCCCACTTCTACTCCTAGAGCGAGTACCTCATATGTAGGTATGCCACGTGGTACACCAGGTGGAACACCACGTACACCTTGGGGTTCTCATGACCATGATGATTCCAAGGTGTATAGTATCTGTGATGGAGCTCCAGTGATGGATCCGGCTAGAAAGATCATGCATTAGCATATACGACAGCTTTGCTCCATATAATTTGGACACTCTATCATGTTGTAATGGAGTGAACAAGATAAAAATCGGAAAAATTATATCACAGAAACTATCTATTAGGAGTACCATGGGCATCCTCTTGTTAGTTCAGAGTGGATTTTGCACACCGCACATGAAGTTATGTCCCATCGACGATCCGAGGCTCGTGATGCTTTTAGAGCAGGCTTACCAAAGCCTGTATGGTTAGATGCTGAGGAGTGGGATATGATTCACAACGAGCAATAGCAGACTCCTGACCGATATCACCAACAGCGAGATGCTACGATCACATGTTTAGAAACGGTTGGACCGTCACATTTGTGCAGTAGTGGATATGACACTATGCATCACGAATTCGTAAGTACCATTTGGTTTATTGAATTTGTTTGTGTTAAACATGTCATGTACATTAATCTAACGTTTTCTATATTTGTTGCAAGAGCTTGCAATGGGTCATCCTCCAACACGAATGGAGGAGGCTTATGGATATTGTCATGGATTGATTGCACTATTGCAGGACTTGGAGGGATGCAGTGCAGTCAGGGGAGCATTTGCGATGAGGTGATGAATTTAGAAACTTGGTTTTTACTTGTTGTTTATAATCTCATGTGAATTTATCTCATTTCATGAATGTTCTTTGTTGCAGGACTGCTAATATGGGTGTTTCGATCCTTCTCTGCATGTGTATGATAGTGGTGTGCCACAATTTTGTGTTTGGCTCATATATGGCAGTGGTGCACTAGAATTTTGTATTTGATTTTTATATGGCAGTGCTTTGCCACATTTTGTATTTGCCTCATATATGATAGTGGTTTGCCACACTCTTGTACATGCTTCATTTATGAAATATATAACTTTTTTTGTACATGCTTCATTCTGATCATCTCTTTTGTGTCTGATACTATTTTGCTTTATGAAATCATATTTCGGTTTCCATTAGAGTACACATCACATGTATTCAGTTTTTTTGGGCAGAGTGTATTGTCTTTTCTTAAACAACATCTTCCCAAGATGGTCGCCAGTATGCATGACAGTACACCCAGGAGACGCCGGTATAGGCACCGATATGAGCATCGGTATTTTCGATGCTCTTACCAATGCCTATATCGATGCCTATATTGACACCTATACCGATGCTCTTATCGACGCTCTTACTGATGCCTATATTGATGCCTATACCGATGCCTATACCAACACCTATACTATCATTCCAACACTATGCCGACACATACACGGACATCGTGGCAGAAAGGCGCCCTTTCAATTTCCTCGATAAAAGCCTCGGTATACAACCGATATGTTGTAGTAAGAGAAGCTTGACTCTCTCTCTCTCTCTCAGAGCTTATCAAAGGTGTAGAACTACAATGTAGCACTATTTTAGGAGATAGACACATTGTCATGTTTGTATTACCCTTAGCATATAGACATGCATATACCCCAAGAGATAGGGCTCCATCACCCCACCACCACCCTTAGTATTTCAACACCCATGTTTGAGGCTATATTGTATTAAACTTTTATGATCTTGTTTTATCTTTGTGATAGCGGGGTGACATCCATACATGTATCTTATGTTTTGTCTCATAGGCCAACTTTGGCCTATCATAGACATAAAACTCTGTCTGTCTGTCTGTCTGTCTCTCTCTCTCTCTCTCTTAGATATGCATAAAAATACACATAGAACCTTCTTTGTCTACGACACAAATGAGTCTTTGTTTTCTCACTCTTTCTCCCTCTCGCTATTAGGCAAAGAACAAAACATAGAGGGCACTTGGCAGTATCAATTCTCTCATGAATGCTCTCTCTGTCGTTGTCTGAGAAAGATGTGGTTGTGCACTCATGGTGTGTATGCTACATAGATGGGGAAGCATATATAGTGGCTTGCTGTGGGCATAGAGAAGCTTGACTCTCTCTCTCTCTCTCTCTCTCTTTGAGAGAGCTTATCAAAGGTGTAGAACTAGAATGTAGTGCTATTGTAGGAGATAGACACATTTTCATGTTCGTATTACCCTCAGCATATAGACATGCATATACCCCGAGAGATAGGGCTCCATCACCTCACCACCACCCTTAGTATTTCACCACCTATGTTACATACATACACACATATGCATTTGCACATATAGATACACATACATACACACACATGCATATATATATATATATATATATATATATATATATATATATATATATATATATATATTGTAAATATATAAATCACAGTATATATATCTCATTTTATAACAATATATATATATATACACGCACACACACACACACGCACACACACGCACATGCACACACACACCCATATATATATATATATATATATATATATATATATATATATATATATATATATATATATATATATATATATATATATATATATATATATATATATATATATATATATATATATATATATATATATATCCTAATTCAAAAATCCTATGTCAAAATCCTAATTCCGAAATATTAATTATGATATTATGGTTTTACAAACCCTAATTTAGAAACTCTAATTCAGCCTTTTAGCCATATGATTGAAGTATATGTACACATTGCATCTATTCCTCCAACGTCCTACTAGAGAGATGTTTCTCCTCCCAACCTTATGCCTCTATATATAGCTACTCAAATCAACAAGGATCGTAATATATATAAAGATATATACAGATCATGTAGATACACATACATAAATATAAAATGGAGTAGATACATTATGCATCACACATACATGCCTATATGCACACATGTATATATATACATGCATACATATTTACATGTACACATTTGCATATAGGCATATGTACATATACATATATACATGTACACATCACATATACATGCTACATGCACACATGTATACTTTTACATGCATACACAATTATAATCCCGCTTGCATATATTACACAAATGCATATGCATATATACACGTGTGCATACTAACACATGTATACATATATCACACACATGCACACACATACATATACATGAAAGACATATATGTGCATACTAATACATGTATACATATAATACACATGAATACATACACATATGCATACATACATGAGAAAAAATTGCTCCTCGTAGATAAACCTATGTATAAAATAATTAAGCATACCCCCGAGCTTCATGTTCTAACTTAAAAGAACATGATTTCATCCCTCTAGTAGGATTCATCGATATTCTGGTTGAATAAGGAAGAATCTATTATCTGATATCCATTCAAATGATTCTTATTGATCGATAACTAGAGAAGAATTTACTATCTAATATGCTCATATGTTTTCATTATTGCCATCATTTTGGTAAGACATCAATATAGTCTAATCTTCATTATCCTTATTGATTTCATTTATTTCTTCTATTGTTAAATCTTTTCTCATGAATCACATCATCTATTGATAGATTAATATCGATTTCTAGTAATTCCTCTTCATCATCAGTAGAATTAGCATGTAGAGTATTATCCTCTTCATAAAAAAGATTAGTATCATTATCATGTATAATGATTCTAATTTCTCTTTCAGATGTTGATGTATCAGTATCTGATGGTGAATCATCAAGAGGACTTTTTTCGATCTCTCCAACAACAAACTGTTCAAACAATGCCCTACCTCTAGGTTGAACATGAATGACTTTCCACCAAGGATGAGCATCTGGGTTTTTATAAAAAAATGCTTATTCAATATGCCTAGGAAGAATATATGGTTCTTTAGTTGATAGCATTACTTTGGAAGAATCAATTGCCCAAAACCCAGATAATTCCTTTCTCAATGTAGAATTACTACCTTTATACTCGACTCGAAACCAGTCAACCTTCAAAATGACCTATCAAAATACATAAAAACAAAAAACCATTATTAGGTGCTTAAAAAAATAATAAACTCTATCATAAAAAATATAAACTTTGTTCTACCTATTTGAATGTATGAAATGATATTTCGTAGATACCAACAACAGTTCCCATGTAACCAAGTTTGCCATCTATAAGGTTCGTGTCTTTTGAGCTAGCACGTGATAGTTGCTTGAAAGAAGCAACAATACTAGAATCCTCAGTTTTACATAAAGAATCAATGGCTTTGATTCTAATATGCTATCCAAAAGCGCACATATTAGTGAACATTCGAGCCTGCAAAAGAGATTAAATTAGTAAAGAGAAACTAATATACATATATGAAAAAAACAAAATATTATTAAAATAAAATTACCTTTCATTCACAACCTATCATTAACTCTCTATGATCATCTGAGATTTCTGCATTATTTTCGTTGGCACGTTGCAAACGACTATATAGCCAATCCATGAAAGAAGATATATTTGTAATCTCATTATTATCGAGATTACGTCTATATCTTTTGTTTCTCCGTCTTTTACGTCGAAGATTTTGAAGTTCCCTCCATCAAACATAGTAGCTCTTTGCATTCACTTTTTTTTTTGTGGGATTGAGTTTTTGTCATACTCTTTTGATGTAATCCACCTATACATATCATAAAAAAAATTATAAAGAAGTTAATTCAAAAATAAAAGATATCAAATATTCATATATATTAAAAATAAAAGTATCATAAGTACTTTATAAACTCAAGACGATAGATCACATCTCATACTCCTTTCTTTGTACATCCATCAATAACCAAAGGTAAAATATGTTTCAAAAAGTTATGCCAATCATGGGTCTTTAACCCAGATAAGCTCTTATCATCCATAGTAAACATGTTCTAGAAAGATACTCCATATCCTATAGGAGTCCGAATCGATTGAATCCTATTGTTGATAGTCTGTATCTCTTTGTCGTAAGTACCCAAGGAGCAAGTGCATAAGTCGTTTCCTGCCGATGTCTATAAAAAACTGGCCCTAACTTTGGTTTTGAGTTTTGATCCTTCAAATCATTCCTTGATGCTATGGTATCTTTTAGTCCAAGAAGATACTGCCATAATGAATAACCAATATTCTTGAATATATGCATAGGATCAAGAAGATGATATACTTTTAACTCTTTCCAATACTCCAAAGAATACCATATTGATATCTTCTCTACGAGTGCCAATTTTCCTTTACCTCTCTTCACATACTCATTATCTTCATCATCAGTAAATTTTTCTGATTCTGGATCTATTAAAGATCCATTTGTCCATTTTTTATACCAATCCATAGGCGTCATAGGTTTTGGAGAGTGACCTTTTTCAAGCTTTCCATTAAAATGTATCACTTCTCTTTTAGATCTTAATGGATGATCATTAGACAAGAATCGTCGATGTCGAAGATGTTGGAGTTAGATGTCTACGGAATCACGCGAACAACACAAGGAAGAAGAAGAAGCTTGGAGCACAACACACAATACTGAATGTATTACTAGAGAATGTACAAAGATAAGTAGCCCATTAGGGCAATAGGAGTATATACAAGCCGGGGGAAAAAAACCTCCTAAAGAGGGAAGAAAGTGGCCCGGTGGTCCTAGAGTGTTCACACACATCACTACCTAAATATATCAACAAATCCCCCCTGGGAGTGATGCGGTGAACAAGTAGCTGGTACTCATGTTTAAGGAAGTGCCAAGCTATGTGGAAATCACTCCACAAAAGGAAGTAAGCCCAAAGCTTTGCGTAAAGCTTCAAACTTCTCCCTAGGCAGGGCCTTCATGAAAAGGTCTACAATGTTCTCCTACGCGGGCACATATGCCAAGCTAATCTCCCAAGCAGAGAACCTCTCCCTGACATAATGATAATGCACCTCAATGTGCTTAGTGCGAACATGGAACATAGGGTTCCTCGCAACTGCCAATGCGCTCTAACTGTCAGTGAAGATGGTGGTGGAAGAAGACTGACCAACACCCAAATAAGACATAAGGCATATGAGCTGCACACACTCAACAATGGCTGTGAAAGCTACCCTATACTCAACCTCCTAACTGGAAGTGGCCACAGTAGTCTCCTTTTTGCTCAACCAAGATATACATGAGCTACCAAGCATGAAGCAAAAGCCAATAGTGGACACACAAGTGTCATAGCAACCAGTCGAGTCCGAGTCAAAAAAAGCATGCAAATCTGGTGGTAGTGATCCCCCCTTGGGATAAAACAACCTAAGTAGCCGAGTACCACTCAAGTAGTGAAAGATGCGCTTAACCGCCTGCCAATTCTTGACACTTGGGCAATGCATAAACCTACTCATCTGTGAGACAACAAACTGAGTTTTTGGCCAAGTAATGCATAAGTAAATTAGGCATCCAATAGCCTGCTGATAGAGGACAACATCGAATGCATCTCCAACATCATGAAAACTCAATCGTAAACTTGTCTCCATGGGAGTGGCAATAGGCTTACAGTCTTCAAGGCCAAAATGCTGCAATAATGTGTCAATATATTTCGTTTTACACAAAGCCATTCCACCATCAACTTGCATAAACTGAATGCCCAAATAGTGATGCAAATGCCCCAAATCAGACATCTCAAATGGGGCATTCAAATCAGCCTTAAAATCAGCAATATGCTACAGTCAGATAGGCATGTATCTTCTCATACCAAGCTTGATTTAAACCATATAATGCCTTCTTCTGGTTTTCATGCCCTTTCTGCACAAAGCCATGGGGCTGAAAAGCATACACTTCTTCATGCAAGTCACCATTCAAAAATGCAGTTTTAATGTCCAACTGATGTACATTCCAACCATGGTGGGCTTCAAGTGCACAGATGCTCCAAATAGTAGTCATACGACATGTAGGTGCAAAGGTTTCATCAAAATCAATGCCTCTTTCCTGTGCATAAGCCTTTGCAACAAGCCTAGCCTTATACCTATCAACTGTTCCATCAGGCTTACGCTTCAGCTTGTAAACCCACTTAGTGCCAATGGCCTTCTTGCTAGGAGGCAAGTCACATAAAGACCAAGTACCGTTATTCATTATAGCATCATATTCAGATTGCATAGCTGCCATCCAATTTTTTGAATTTTGTGCTTCGTCAAATGAAACAGGTTCATTCTCATCACATAGACTAGATGCGGCCATAGCATAGCAAACTGATGCAAACGAGGCACTATGAGAGCCTGATTGAGTACAATATGATAGAGGTGCATCTAATTTTTGTCATGCAAAGTATGCACCAGCCATTTTTGCATAGTTGTGGCCTCCTCGATGTCATCTCTCTCATCAACAAGTGCATCATATAAATCTGCATTAGAAATGGGATGATTTGCATCATCACATGAAACCTGCGAAGGTTGAGAAGTTGCCTCATTAGGACCAGCACTAGACTGTCCACCTGTAAAAAGAGGCAACAAAGTATCATACATGTCTTTGGAGCTAACATATGTCTCCTTAGTACATGAAAGCAATGGATAAATAGCATCTTTCACAAAAACAACATCACGGCTAACCAAAATGCATTTAGTTTGTGGATGATACAGATGATAGCCTTTACTTTCAGAATTGTACCCAACAAAAATACATTTTACTGCTTTATCATCCAATTTTCTACGATGTTGTTTAGACACTAATGCATATGCCAAACAACCAAAAGCACGCAGATGAGCAACAGATGGCTTGCGATTATGCCAAGCCTCATATGGATTGATAGACTATAGCGCTTTAGTGGGACACTTGTTAAGTACATATGCTGCATACATGACAACCTCAAGCCAGAAACTATGTGGTAAAGCCTGACTCTTGACCATACAGCTCGCCATCTCCAGGAGTGACATGTTCTTTCGTTCAACAAATCCATTCTGTTGAGGTGTATATGCCACTATACACTTGTGTTTTATCCCATGTTCAGCCAGAAATGCATTAAAATAAGAGGACATATATTCCCCCCCTCGATCAAAACGGAGGGTGCCCATTTTTACATGCTGACAGATTTTCGGCCAAAACCAAAAACTGTTTGAAGCACATGAACACTTTGGACTTTGCCTTCAATGGATATACCCATGGATGCCTGGAAAAATCATCGATGAAAGTCACGAAGTAAAGATAATTTCCAAAAGAAGGTGTCTTCATAAGACCACATACATCACTATGTACAAGCTGCAATTTCTGAGTAGCCCGAACTGAACCATCTTTTGGAAAGGAGGAATGCTGCATTTTGCCCAAAATACAGCTTTCACAAACATGTTTTTCGGGTGCCTCAAGTTTAGGCAAAGAGTACACCATTTCATATTTCTGCAGGCGTAGCAAACTAGCGAAATTGAGATGACCAAAGCGTGCATGCGAAAGCTTTGCATCTGGCATAGCCTGAGAATCATGTACTGCACATGCCAAATCATTTACAGATCTTTCATAGTCTATGAGCTTATACAGCCCATGACATAAAATACTAGAAGCAATAATCACGTCGCCATTTGACAGATCATGAACTGTAGATCTGTCATCAACAAATTTCACAACCAAGCCAATCTTGGCTAATGAAGAAATTGATAACAAATTTTTCATGATCCCTGGCACAAACAAAGTATCTAACAAAGTGAAAGAACTACCATCAACAGTAGTCAAAATGATCTTACCAACTCCCATAACAAGATAAGAGGAGTTGTTGGTGCATGTAATAGTATTCCCTGTAGGGGCAGGCTCGAGTGAAGAGAAGAAATTGTGCTGCGAGGTAATATGTTTGGTCACCCCACTGTCAAAGTACCAAACATCTGAGTCTACTGCAGACATGCACTACTCATGAGAAGATGGGCCAAAACTGCAAAGAGTAGTAAACGATTCTTCTTCCTACACAAGATTAGCAGACTCTGTTTTTGGTGTAGAGGCTTCTGCAACAAACATTCCAACCTCTTTCTTCTTTGCCTCTTTAACATCCAGTTTTGGACAGTTCTTTATGATATGATCATCTCCTTTACAGTACTTGCAAAACAATTTCATCTTTCCTGATTTCTTTTCATCTTTGTCTTCTGTCTTCGATTGTGCAGAATTAGCAGATTTCTGTTTATTAGTTGAAGAGCTCCATTTTCCGTTGCCCTTCTGACTAGGTAGGAAAGCTTGATCTGCAACACGCATAATGGACCTGTTCTGCCTGGACTGATCTTCCTGCAATAGAACATACACTAACTCCTCAAATGACAAGGCATTTGGATTGTCTTTCATCATCAACCGAAGAGTAGAAGCAAAACTTTGATATGAATCAGGAAGACCATTCAGAACGGTATGCACAAGTGAGCTATCTGGTATAACCTCATCAGTAAAAATCAACTGTTCCTTCAAGTCTTTGATCTTTGTTAGAAAACTGTCCATAGAATCACCTTCATTCATGTGCTCACTCTCCAACTGTTTTCGGAGGTAAGCAACACGAGCCTCATTCCTAGTTTGGTATAATGTGGTAAGTGCATCCCAAGCATCCTTTGCTATTCTGCAAGAGTGAATGTGAGGAATAATGGCACATTTGACAGACAAAGCTATCAAGGCATGTGCTTGGGCATCTCTGCCATCCTAACGAATTTGCTCTATAATAGGTGCAGTAGAAACTGCAGCACGAATAGGAATATGTAGAATATCATCATCTTTGATGCCTTCTACATCAGCTTTAGTACCTACAGTTGTAACAATTGCAGGTGTGATAGGACGTTTTTCAACACCATGCACAATGTTCCACATTCCTTTTGCAAACAATACATGTCGCATCATATAAGCCCACAACGGGTAGTTGGTACCATCCAACTTATCCTCAATAGCCAACATTTGAAATACATCATTGCTTTTAGCCATGGCTGGTGAATAAAATACCTTGATGCAAAAATTTGATTGTATCTCAAAAAGTGGAACGGAACTACCCAGATGAGTTATGCTAAACATGTAGCAAACTTCGAGATGCTTATACTGGCGAACCAAAATAGGTATATACCTTTGGCATAAAAAGACAAAATAGCATGCACAAGCACTACGATAGTGCATTCGGAGGTCGAAACGAGCTCAGATCGCGATTTCGGCACCTTTTTGAAACCAGTTTCTTTGTTATATTTGGAACATGCAACACATCAGCAAGATGTTTTACCTTTCCATCCTCCATCGATAGTGCTATGTTTCCTGTATGCTCAATAGGATGTGATGTGTCATCACCTGTTTCAACATATCCAGGAACTGGCAATTTTTGCAAAGTACTAAACCATTTCGCATGACTGGTCATGTGATTTGAAGCACCTGAATCAACATACCAAACATTATCATTTGATTTTAAAACACCAACAGACATCGTATTCTGTTATTTTGATTCTTCAACCTTCAATCACGTTCAAAGTGTCTAGGTTTACCACAGTTCCAACATCCTTTACTGTCATTACGTGTTGGAGTTAGAACAAGGAAGAAGAAGAAGCTAGAAGCACAACACACAATACTGAATGTATTACTAGAGAATGTACAAAGATAAGTAGCTCATTAGGGCAATAGCCGTATATACAAGCTAGGGGAAAAAAACCTCCTAAGGAGGGAAAAAAGTGCCCCGACAATCCTAGTGTGTTCACACACATCACTACCTAAATATATCAACAAATCCCCCCTGGGAGTGATGCAGTGAACAAGGAGTTGAAACTCATGTATAAGGAAGTGCCAAGCTATGTGGAAATCACTCCACAAAAGGAAGTAAGCCCAAAGCTTTGCAGAAAGCTTCAAACTTCTCCCTAGGCAGAGCCTTTGTGAAAACGTTTGAGCCACACACACTCAACAGTTGCTCTGAAAGTTGCCTATACTCAACCTCACAACTGGAAGTGGCCACAGTAGGCTGCTTCTTGCTCAACCAAGATATACATGAGCTACCAAGCATGAAGCAAAAACCACTAGTGGACACACGAGTGTCATAGCAACTAGCCCAATCAGAGTCAGAAAAAGCATGCAAATCTGGTGGTAGTGATCCCCTCTTGGGATAAAACAACCCAAGTAGCCGAGTACCACTCAAATAGCGAAAGATACACTTAACTGCCTGCCAATTCTTGAATCCTGGGCAATGCATAAACCTGCTCATCTATGAGACAACAAACTGAATATTTGGCCAAGTAATGCATAAGTAAATCAAGCATCCAACAGCCTACTGATAGAGAACAACATCAAATTTATCTCTAGCATCATGAAGACTCAATCGTAAATCTGTCTCCATAGCAGTGGCAATAGGCTTACAGTCTTCAAGGCTAAAACACTACAATAATGTGTCAATATATTTCTTTTGACACAAAGCCATTCCACCATCAACTTGCATAAACTGAATGCCCAAATAGTGGTGCAAATGCCCCAAATCAGAAATCTCAAATGAGGGAGGCAAATCAGCCTTAAAATCAACAATATGCTTCTCAATAGGACCAGTGAGCAGGATGTCATCAACATAGACAACAATGATCAGAAGCACATCATTAGCACGCTTAACATATAAGGTGCTTTCAGTTGGATTGTTCTCAAAACCACGTGCAATCAAATAGGCATGTATCTTCTCATACCAAGCACGTGATGCTTGCTTTAAACCATATAATGCCTTCTTTAACCTGCACACCTGGTTTTCATGCCCTTTCTGCACAAAGGCATGGGGCTGAAAAACATACACTTCTTCATGCAAGTCACCATTCAGAAATGTTGTTTTAATGTCCAACTAATGTACATTCCAACCATGATGAGCTGCAAGTGCACAGATGCTCCGAACAGTAGGTGCAAAGGTCTCATCAAAATCAATGCCTCTTTCCTGTGCATAACCCTTTGCCACAAGCCTAGCCTTATACCTATCAACTATACCATCCGGTTTACACTTCAGCTTGTATAACTTAGTGCCAATCGCCTTCTTGCCAGGAGGCAAGTCACATAAAGACCAAGTACCATTCTTCATTATAGCATCATATTCAGATTGCACAACAACCATCCAATTTTCTGAATGTTGGGCTTCATCAAACGAAAAAGGCTCATTCTCATCACAGAGACTAGATGAAGCCATAACATAACAATCTGATGCAAATGAGGCACTATGAGAGCCTGAACGAGTATGATATGACAGAGGTGCATCTAATTTGCTGTCACGCAAAGTCTGCACCAGCCATTTTGGCATAGTTTTTGCCTGCTCTATATCAACTCTCTCATCAACTAGTGCATCATGTAAATTTGCATCAGGAATGGAATGATTTGCATCATCACATGAAACCTACAAAGGCTGAGAAGTTGCCTCATTAGGACCAGCACTAGATTGTCCACCTATAAAAAGAGACAGCAAAGTATCATACATGTCTTTGGAGCTAACATATGTCTCCTTAGTACATGAAAGCAATGGCTGAATAACATCTTCCACAAAAACAACATCACGGCTAACCAGAATGCGTTTAGTCTGTGGATGATACAGAGGATAGCCTTTACTTTCAGAACTGTATCCAACAAAAATACATTTTACTGCTTTATCATCCAATTTTCTGCGATGTTGTTCATGCATTAATGCATATGCCAAACAACCAAAAACATGCAGATGAGAAACAAATGGCTTGCAGATCATGCCAAGCCTCATATGGAGTGATAGACTACATCGCTTTAGTGGTACACCTTTTTAGTACATATGCTGCACACATGACAGCCTCAAGCCAAAAACTATGTGGTAAAGCTTGACTCTTGACTGTTGGGAGTGATGGTAGAATGCACTCAGAAGATTCAGTTGGTGCTGCTATACCTGCTTCACACCAGCCCTCCTTTGATTCCAGATATGCTTAGTACACACCTTAAGCTTTCAAATGATACCAAGAAAGCATATATGTACTTTGCAAATGATATGTGTAATGACAAAATCAAAACAGATAACTTGGCACTTCAAAAATCAAGAAAACACTTTCTATTTCTGTAGTGACACCTGCTCAGTCTTTCACTCAGTGTAGCCAGCACACTAACAATTGATCTAATTCCTTCTGGACATATTAAATTAGCTTAACAAGCTACCATTTGCAAGTGGAATGAGAAGAAATGATAAACTACTCACTGAGAAATCAATTTAGCAAAATTGTAGTTACCCCCGATATTTTAGGAACTCTGCAGACACAGACCAGTGTGCACCTCGACTAAGATTTCTCTGTAATGGCTGATCCAATGACCTTGAAATTTTGTAGGTGTATAGTAGACTTTAAGCTGAATCCAATGTGCTTTGAATCACTTGATTTGGTTGAGAAACCACCGAGATATAGCTTGTAGAAGTTGGCAGACTTAGAGTAGATGACTCAGACAAAATTAGAGATAATGAATGTAAGTATTTGTATTATATCATATGAATGTACATTCCCATTGGCATGATAAACATAGCACAATGGTACTCAGAGGTGTAGGCTATGGTGTATACCTCACACACTCTATGGATAGTACAGAACAGCCTCGGGATATGAGCTGAAGTACCCGCGACTTTTTGATTGCATCTTTTATAGAGAATGAGTTGAATTCAAAATTCAAAAACTCCTAGAATCTTTCACCTAAAAGTTTGATTGAGATATTCTCTCAATCAATCAACCAATTTTTCACGACTTAAAGAAGTAGATGTGATTACATAAGATTCCAAGTGATGTAGAATTTTACAAGGAGTAAAATGGTAAGAACTTATAAGCATAAGTTCCTATGGTTCTTCTCACATGTTTAGTCTTCAAGAATAAATCCAAGCCAAGTGTGAAGGCTTGATTTGTACTAACATCTTCAAGGGTTCCAAGCCAAAGGTGAAGGCTTGAAATGCACCAACAGCTCCCCCTCAAGCCAAACACTTTGGCTTAAGTCTTCATCTTCAATCTTCAATTACTTCCTGCAATCCAATCATGGATTTGAATCTGCATAGCTTGTTTCCATCCAATGCTTTAGTGAGTAAATCTGCACATTGCATATTAGTAGACACATAAGTCAATTGAATGTCTTTACTAAGCAGCTTCTCTCTCACATAGTGGTAGTGAACCTCAATGTGTTTGGTTCTAGCATGATATATTGGATTAGCTGCAAGGTGAAGAGAGCTAGTGTTATCTCCAAAGATAATTGGAGGTCTAGTGTATAGACCTAACTCTGTATATAGAAGCTTCAACCAGATAGCTTCTTGAGTGGCATTGGCAAGCCCTCTATACTCTGCTTCAGTGGATGACAATGCCACTGTAGGTTGTTTCTTGGCTTACCAAGAAATAGGTTTATCTCTTGCAAAACAAATGTAACCTGATGTGCTCCTCCTATCATCCTTGCATCCTGCCCAATCTGCATCTGAATAAACTTTAATGTCAATATCTGATGTATAAGGAAAGTACAAACCATGGTTCTGAGTTCCTTTGAGGTACTTCAATATTTTCTTTGCTGCCTCTAGGTGAGGTACCCTTGGTTTGTGCATGAATTGACTAAGCACACTAACTCCATATGCTATGTCAATTCTTTTCAAGGTAGCATAATTCAAGCTACCTACCATACTTTGATACCCTGTGATGTCTTGGACTTCTTCCCCTTCATGAGCACTTAGCTTTAGGTTGACCTCCATTGGAGTAGTTGAGTCTTTAGCATCCTGCAAGCCAAACTTCTTGACCATATCCTGTACATACTTCTTTTGAGTGATATATATACCTGAGTTGGTGTAGACTAACTCAAGACCTAAGAAGTACTTCAATAATCCAAGATCATTAATCTTGAACTCCTTCATCATCTGTCCTTTGATGTGTCTAATCCCATTGACATCATTGCCTGTAATGATGATGTCATCAACATAAACACACAAGTAGATTACCTCTGTACTACTTCTCTTTATGAACAGAGAAGTATCAACTTTGCTCATCACAAATCCTTGGTCTTGGAGGTAGGTTGTCAACCTGTAATTCCATGCTCTAGGTGCCTGCTTCAAACCATATAGAGCCTTCTTCAATTTACAAACATAATTTACCTTCTTGGGGTCTTCATAGCCAGGTGGTTGTGACATGTAGACTTCTTCAGATATCCATCCATTCAAGAAAGCATTCTTGACATCTAATTGGTACATGTTCCAATCCTTGGATGCAGCTACACTCATCAATATTCTGATAGTTGGCATCTTAGCCACAGGAGAAAATGTCTCCTCATAATCAATGCCTTGGGTTTGTGCAAAACCCTTGGCTACCAACCTAGCTTTGTACCTGTTTATTGTTCCATCAGAGTTTCTCTTTAGCTTGTAGATCCATCTGGATCCTATCACCTTCATAGAGTCTTTCTTGGGTACCAAGTCCCAAGTATCACTCTCCTTGAGAGCTTCCATTTCTTCATCCATAGCTCCTTTCCACTCTGGTTTGGTGATTGCTTCTTCATAGGTACCTGGTTCTTCATTCAACAAGTCCTTTGCAAGATATACAGAATGTTTAGTTACAAGTGATGTGTCATACCCAAATCTGATAGGCTTCTTCTTTTCTCTCTGAGATCTCCTCATTGCTTGAGTTGAGGATTCTGGTGTATCTTCTAGCTTTTTCATCTTCATCTTTCCTTTGGACTTCCAAGCCTTGAACTCCTCAAGATTTATTGTATCATCATCATCTGAGCTTGATTCATCTTGCTAGATTGGTTCCTCTTTGGTGAGCTTTGGGAAATCTTCTTCCATATCATAGGGTAGACTAACCTTCCTGCATTCATTCTCATACCAAGAGTCATTCTCATAAAAAATGACATCTCTGCTTACCTTGAAGCCTTTGTTTGTTGGGTTGTAGAATCTGTATCCCTTTTGGTTCAAATCATAACCAATGAAGATACATTTTTCAGCTTTAGGGTCTAGCTTTCCCCTTACCTGTGAGGGAATATGCACATATGCTACACAACCAAATATTTTACAATGATCCAGAGAAGGTCTCTTACCATGCCAAGCTTCATATGGTGTCATGCCATCAAGTGATTTGGATGGCAACCTGTTTATGAGATAGGTGGCAGTGGATACACCTTCTGCCCAAAGATAATTTGGCAATTTCTTTTCATTAAGCATAGACCTAGCTGTTTCTACAATGAGTCTATTCCTTCTTTCAGCTACCCCATTTTGTTCAGGTGAGTACCTTGTAGTAATCTCCCTTTTGATGCCTCTTTCCTGCAAGAAATCTTCAAACTCATTGGAGAAGTATTCTCCTCCACCATCTGACCTTAGCCTCTTCAAGCTTCTTCCTGTTTGGTTTTCAACAAGTGCAAGATACCTCTTGAAACAATTAAACACTTCATCTTTATGCTTCATAAAGTATAAGATGGTCCACCTGCTATAGTCATCAATAAAGGACACATAATACCTTGAACCTGAAATGGAAGGGTCCTTGCTAGGTCCCCAAACATCTGTGTGTACCAAGTCTAGGTAGTCTTCATACATGAAACCTTTCCTTGAATAGGGCAACCTGTGAGACTTACCAAACTGACATGCTCCACATTTGTAAATCATGTGTTGCTTGGATACATTAGGTATCCCAAGCACACATTGATCCCTGCACATTTGCTTTAGGGTTCTTTCACCTATGTGACCTAACCTCTTGTGCCATATCTCTAACTCTGAAGGTCTTTGATCCTTGTAATTATATAAGGCAATGTTCTTAGTGTCTTCTAGCTCAAAAGTAAACAATCTACCTGATTTCTCCCCTTTGGCTATCCTTCTGAATCCATGTCGTGGGTCCTCCACATATGCTCCATGTTGTGTGAATCTGACCTGCAAACCTTTCTCCACAATCTGACCAACACTCATTAGATTCTTGGTGATGGTTGGTACTTAGAGTACCCTGCTCAATAGGTTCTGATTACCATCACATGTCTTTACATTTCCAATCTTAACAATAGAATGTTTAGTGTCATCACTTGTTTGTACCTGATGTTTGCCCTTGGGTTCTTCCAAATCAGACAGTAGTGCCACATTGCCCGCTACATGGTTAGAACATCCTGAGTCAATATAAAATAAATGATCATCATTTGTACCTTCCTTGGAGGTCATATTCATGATCAATAGGGAGTCATCTTGCTCCTCTGTGTAGTTGTTGTAATCTCTTCTGTTTCTGAATCCACCTTGGTAGTTACCATTGTGGTTGTTGTTGTAATTGTTGTTGTATTGATTGTTGTATCCATTGTAGCATTGGTGTTGATTGAACATGCCTCTCCCTTGAGAGTATCCACCTCTTGAGTAGCCTCTTCCTCTCTGATTCTTGTAGTTCTTGTAGCATTCATCTGTGGTATGATTGGACAATCCACAAATGTTGCATGGTGATGAGTTGTAGGGTTTCCCCCTACCTGACTTACCTCCTCTGCCCCTTCCTCTAGAAGATCTACCTCTCCCTGCATAATTAGCTTGGGAGGTAGAGCCTTCTTCATCCTGTTTCTTCCCTTTACCTTTATCTTTAATTTTCTTATCAGTATATAGAGCAGAGGGGTTGTTACCTTTTGATTGATCTCCTGCCTTTGTAAACTTTGCTTCATGTGTGAATAGTTGGCCCATGAGTGTTGTGAGATCTGGGGTATGCATGTCCATGTAGAGGTCCATTGCAGTTGTTGACCTAAGTATCAACTTAGGGACTTGCGGAGAAAGAGACTATACCTCAATCCCCTCACAAGTGCATATAGTGGGGATACACGCTTTTAATTATCAATCCAAAGAGTATACAAACCTAGCCGAGTGTATGAAGACATGCAATCATGTAATGGTCAATGCAAATGAATTACTCAAAGAATGTAATGAGGCAAAGACTTATCCAAACAAGCTCCAACTGTTGGTCAAGGCGAAACGATACTTGGTGCAGCAGCCGTCAGTATTTTGGACTTTTCTCCCAGCTCCGAACTCCAAATATAGCAAATAGCATATGCGTTTCGAAGCTCTCGAGAAGACGCATCCAATGGCAGGGGTTTCACTCAACTCCAACGCTCCTACTTCAAGTTATGAGCGAAATACTGAGTCGCGGGAATACTTTCCTACACTTCAGCACTTCCTACACTTCGCACACACCTTTCCTATAGCAAAGAAACACTTTCATGGATAGACAACACTCACAAGCACCCTTTCCAAGCAATACACATGCATACAAGCTCACGAAGAAGAAGATAAGGAGGGAAGAAGACACAAATTCGAATTTCTGTGCTCTCTATTCTCACAATGGCAAAAAGTTCTTTACAAAGAGTCACATTTGACTTATATACTAGTGCCCTAAAAATGGTCCTTTCACACAAGTGACCGGCACTTTATTCACTAAGAGACTAATTTCCTACTATTGTACATGGGTATTCTCTACTTTTCTGTGGGGATGGATCTAGAGGACTCCTCTAGTGCATTTACATGGGAAAATATATTACAAGGATGAATATGATACAAAAATATGTAGTCCAAATCGGAAAAATTTTGGGGCCCGTCTTTTTCTCTGCTTTGTGCGCTCTTTAGCTCTGCAACACTCTCCCCCTCTTCATCTCTGTCGTCCCTTGACAGACTTTGCTTCGCGCACGCGTCCAGTGGTCCGTGTTGCCTGATTCTTGATCTTGCATTACGTTTTAGAGGCGCTCTGATTTATCCTGGTTGCACACATTGGACCTGGTTGCATTACTCCAAGCCGATTGATTCGGTTTGCCACGCACGCCATTAGTGCACATATGCGGATGTAGCTCGTAAGCCTTGATCTGAATCCTCTGTAACTCAAGAGGTTGAAGCATCCACATATGTGATACTTGTTGGCCCTGATTCCTTCTTCCAGCTGCGTGCTTTTCCTTGGTGTGTGCGCCCCTGCGGGGCTTCCTGCAGAGATGTATCTTCAAATCTTGCCTTTTAGTGAAGCTGTTTCTTTCGTTGTTTTCTTCTTTTCTTCTTTTTACTTGTCTCTCCCGCAACACTGCCCCCCTCCTGGACTCTATCGTCCCCGACAGGCTTTGATAAGCGACGGGCATATGTTCGATATACTTGTTGCTCTGTATCATTTAGCAGATTGGCTTCACGTATCATGAGCTGTTTCCATTGTTCAGCTTTTACTCCATCGTTGGGCGGTTATCTGCGATCTGCGAAGAAGCTTAATTCATATGCCACAAGTCTGGCATTCAGATTGGATGACATCTTCAAAAAGATCTCTGAATCTATTTCAAAAAATCCTGTAAAAAACGCTTCTTCGAATGTCTGCATATATGGACTTGGCAAAAACATCAGTCTGGAATAATATGCCATTATAGTTGGTCTGCTTGGCATCACTGATAGATCAAAAATAAGTATGTCGGTGCCCTGATTAATTCCAATAAAATTCAAAAATGTGTATGCCGCGTGTTTGAAAACTTTTAGCACAGTGAGCAGCATACTAAGTATTTTATTTGTCATTTTGACAGCTAAATCTGGTACTGTCGCATAATTGTGTAGCCAAAATTCTATTGTCTTTACCATATAATCTTCCGTTGGCAAGTAATTATGCGGCGGGCTAGGTAACATAGGATAGTTTAGCCACTGTTTATAAATAGTGCCGCTGCGTTGCAAATCCAAAAATTCCCTGGTATCCCTTCTGCGTGGTATTGGACAAAATGAAGGGTTTACCTGCAGGAAATATGGAGCAGCTTGCCAGTATACCCTTAGTGTGGGATGTTTCTCCAAAAATTTCCTTCTCCACACTGGCTGTGCGGCTTCAAACTCTTCCTGAGAGTAAGTGAACGTATTATTGTTGAAGTTCAGCTGCTCGTCTGGACTTTTTTGTGTAACCTTCCTTATATATTGCTTTGTTTTCTCTTTCAACAATCCATATGGAATGTTGAAAGGCTTCATGATCTTTTCCAAGTCTTTACCTTTGATCTTTGCTTCCTTCATGACCTTGATTACTTCATTTTCAAAATTTTCCGTCAATCGGGACACCACTAGTGCCCGTTCCTTCTGACTTATTTCTGCAGTGTATGGCATTGGATGTTCGTCATGTATGTCGGCCAACTGCTCATGTATTGGAGAATGATAGATCGGGTGAGATAGAGGGCTTACCTCCACCTCGTCAGTAGGATTTTCCTTAGTCGGCACTACTGGTGTCCCGATCGGTGCTTTGTCTTTCATTTGCGTCTTCAATTGTGCTATGCACTTATCTTTCTCTTTGACTTCTTGCATGGCTGCCCCGAGTGCTTCTTTAGCCGCTAGCAATTCATTTCCTACTTCAGCGACATTATCCATGTTTTCGCTGTAACTCTGTACCAGTTTGGCATTCACCTTTTGTAATTGACTTTTTAGTTCACTGGTTTCATTGGTGTACTTGCTTTTCCATTCTTCTGTCTGTGCTTGCTCTTGTCTTAGCAACTCTTCATATTTGTCCATTTGCTCCCTTAATTCTTTTTCTTTGTTTTCTGCGGATTCCTGCTGTACGATTGGTTGATCATATAATAAGGATTTCATTAATTCCTTATTTCTGTTGCGTAACGTGTCATTCTCTTCCATGTATAACTTGAGTTGTGTCTCTAGTAGAGCGCTTCTAGCCCTCATTCTCTCTTTGTCCGCTTCGCTTGCATCATATAATCTTTGTAAATCTGCGAGCTGTGTTTGCAGTTGATGATGCTGAGTGCTTAATGATTCATATTGCGTTTTTGTTTCCAGCAGCTCAGTGCTTTTGGTTGCTATCTCTTTTTGTACCTGAATTATCTGTGATGATAGTTGTTCACTCATTATTTGGAACTGACTTCGTTCTCTCATGGCCTTCTCGTAGTCCGCATCTATGTCCATCATTTGCTGTTGTGTTTCCATGGCTGTTTGAATCATCTGTTTGACTACAGGCTTCAGTTGAGCAACATCCACATTTAGCCATGTTTTTGGTATGCTCGGTTCTGCGCCTGTTGTGACATCTTTTCCCTGTGCGATATGCATTGTAGTGTCATGGGGCTGCCTAATCTGAAGTTGAATCCTTGGCTCAGCCTCCATGTCTCCCTTGTTTCCTTGCGGTGTGTCATCTGGCACTTCTATCACAAATTGTTCTTGGTTTTGTGACTCCTCTGTTTTCTTACTCACTGGAGTTTGCTCTTCCTCTTTAATAGGTGGTTTTGCATATGTAGCCCTGTTTGTATCTTCCTTGATGCTGAGCTTTGTAGTGTCATTCAATTGAATGACGTGTTCAGGTTCGTTAGCATCATTTACCTTCTGTATCTTTTCTTCGTGGTTGTCTGGTGTCACTTCCACTTGATTCATTTCTGATCCTTCTTCTTCATAAGTTTCTGTCCTGATATCAGTATCTAGAGTGTCTTTCTCCGGACTGGATTCCGTATTTGTACTAGAATCATCGATGCCCAATTCTTTGTATCTTCCCGGTGTTTTTAGGGTCTTCTCTTGATGCTTTGGTGCTGCTTGACTGGCCTGTCTATAATGATGACCTTGGACGTTGAGATTCACTTGTCCTTGCATATATTGATGTGTTTCTTCAAGGGCAGCAGATAAATCTCTTTTTGTAATTGGCATTTGTACTACAGGGATTGTGGGTAACACATGTGTGCGTTTGGATTGGGGTGTAGCCTGAGCTTCCTCCTCCTGTAGACGCTTTGTACCTCTCATTTTTGGTTGAGAACTGGTCCCTGCCTCTTCAATACCTGTAGCAATTTTCTTCTTTTTGGGAACTGTGGCGGATTTCACGTATTTAGCCAGCCCTTCTGAGGTTGGCATCTCCCTTAAACAGTTCTTCATGTTTAAAGCTTCATATATCAACAAGGTTAAAGCTGAACTGCCATTCAGGAACTTCTTCTGGCCCCATTTCTTCTGGGCTTCAAATAATCTTTCTTGTACATAACCTGTTAGATTCACTTTGTTGCCTATCTGTCTCATGGCATGGGATAGTAACTGAACTACTATCTTTTGAGGTGCAATGTACCTGTGCATACTAGGAAAATAGAAATGTTGATGCACCAATCTGACTGCATCTTCGATATCTATTCTGTTGATCTCTAGGAATGATCTTTTCTTTGGGTCGTGGCATTCATCCTTAATGTTAGTAATGCCCTCCTGACTCCATCCAAAAGCTTTATTGATCAATTCATGTGTGAATTGAATCGTCTTCCATGTACCAACTTTATCCAATACCTGTGCTTCTGGAATCGATATCTTTGTTGCAGCAGGTTGCATAGTATTCATTACTTGAGTGCACCGCTGAAAGTCTGGCACATAAATAGGCAATTTCAGAAATGCTTCTATTCCTGCCTGGGTCCATACGTCCTCGATATGTGGTAATCCTTGTACTATCGTTTTGAAGTCCTGAGACATGATAGGGAAACAGTGATCCCTGTCCATAATCTTTATTGTTGCCATGAAGAGAAGTTCTGACACTGGTTGGTCATCCCGGAACCAATGGCCTCTTACTCTTGTAATCGACTCTAATGGAAAAAGTTGGACTTCTTCCTCTTGAGTGGCTTCAGAATTTGTTGATGACATCTGCACTCAATATAGAGTGTGAATTAGTGGCCATATATTATCAGAAATGTTCCTTTATTTGTCTTAAGCTTGACATTGCTCCGAGTGAATGGTGCCGTCCCTTTCCCGTGTGTGTGAGAAAGGTAATACCTGGATTTTTTTTTCATGTATTTTTATATTTTTTTTGCTGAAAAGAAAACATAAATGTTAGTCCATAGCCGAAGCGGTTAGTAATTTTTTTGGAGTATTTTCTTAAGATATGTACAAGTGCTCTTCTATTTCCCAAGAGGGAAATGTGCTTGACTATCCTGAAATAGAAGAAAGACGTGCCGAATGCTTGGCCTTGTAATGTGGCCCTATCATGCATACTTTGGGTCCTAATAATTCCGCATGTGTGCAATCGGAAGTAGTTTCTTGATGTATGCAGCTTGTCTTGTCTTTCGGCACCCAAATTTGCTTCACTTGGATGGAATGTACTGTATTCTCCACTTCTTTGATGAATGTGGTTCTTCTTCGGTAGTACGTCTGCTTATTCTGTTTTGGGAATCTCAAGTTGGTTTGTATTGCATCTGCAGACTCCTTCTTTCTCCAATAGGTCCTCTTTCTTGGCTGGTGTGCCTGTTGACCATGTTGATGGTGATTGCCCTTCTGAGGATGCTCATTGTTTTGGTTGGTTGTCCTTGAAGTACATGACTTTGGGATCCATATTTGTGTTCGATCCGATTGTGCAGTTATCACTTTCTTTGGAATCCATATCCTAGTGAGTCGAGGTTGACCTTGGTGCTCAAAATTCTTTGTCTTCTTATTCGATTTAACACGCTGATGTCGAAGACTTTTCTGTTGCTGAAGATATGCCTTCTTTTGATCCTTCCTTATCCAAGCTAGTGTAGAATGTGGAATAGGGTATACTTTCACAGGTGTAGACTTCAATTCTTGCACAGGAGTATTCTCTCTTGTACATTGTGTTTCACTGGGCTTGATTTCATGTTCATGTGCACTCTTGTGACTCTCTATGCTCAAAGATGGAATGCACACAAAACTCACGGTATTCTCACATGAAGTACTTGACAATGGGGTTTCTATAGTGCTAGTGATCAGACAATCATGACTTTGTTCATTGTAATGAACTTCTGGCTCTATATTAGCGGTTTTGAGTGGTCGTTCGTCTAGCAAACTAAATACCTCACGATGTCCTATCTTGGCTGAGATGTATCCTAAGGCCAATTGAATGGTTACCTCATATTCATAAATCCAATCTTGTCCTAACACAACATCTTCGAGCAAATCCTGATCATGACATACTAAGAGTCTCTGCTCCATAGTATTGTTCCCCATAAATAAAGGTAAGGTTATCTCACCTATACATTGAGTAATTTTTCCTCCTATTCCTATCAGCTGTGCCTTTGATGGGCGTAACTCCTCTTTAAGTCTCTGAGACAAAGAAAATCTGATGCAGCTTATGGCTGCTCCTGTGTCTATGAGAGCATCCACTAAGTGGTACTCTTTTCGTCCTGCTCCCAGATTCAAGTATGGTTGTCTTCTTTGTTGCCCTGAGTTCTCCGTGGCTCTAAAATTAGCCATTGGGATGAGTTCTTCTCCTACTCGATATCTTTCATCTCGCTCTCTCATCCACTCTTTTCGTTTCTTTATCCTTTCCAATGCTTCTTGTCTCGCCTCTTCCCGTATTCTTTCCTCTTCTATGCGTCTATTTTTACCTTTGAGTAATCGTGACATGGTTTCGTCAGTTAATGGTTCTAGGTATTTCTTTACTCTACACCCGCTGATGTAGTTTGGTAACACATCTCCATCTAAGGTTGCTAAGCTGATGGCTCCACCTGTAGATATATGATTAATGATTAATGGGCCATATCCTCTCTTTTGCAATTTCTTAGCATGTTGTTTCAAAGTGTATACCAAAACTAAATCTCCTTCCTTCAATTGTTTGTCCTTGATATGCGCATCAAAATAGGCCTTTTGTCGTCTTTTAGCAGCATAAATGCCTGCTACTACTTGTAACCTAGTTTCGTGTAATTTTTCTATTTGGTCCAATTGAGTTGATAGTTCATGTCCCGTCCACTCGTAAGTAGTTGCAACTCTAAGAGTGGGAATCAAGAAATCAATTGGCAAAATAGCGTTCTGTCCATATACTAAGTTAAAAGGAGTAGTGCCTATTGCAGTTTTATAGGCTACTCGGAATGCCCATAAAGCATGGTGTAACTGCTTATCCCAATCTGATCTACCGTTGTTGACAATTTTGGTGAGAACAGTACACAAGATTTTATTTGAACTTTCTGCTTGTCAATTTGCTTGTGGGTGATAAGGGGCAGATTTCTTATGAATTACTAAAAATTCATTCAACAAAGCTTCTATCACTTCATTAACAAAGTGCGTACCTCTATCACTCACAATCTCTATAGGTAGTCCAAATCTAGTGAAGACGTTCTCAAAGAGAAACTTGGCTGTAGTTCTTGCGTCATTTTTCTTTGTTGCTTTTGCTTCAACCCATTTGGTCAGGTAATCTGTGGCTACAATTATGTATTCGGCATGTGACCCTTTTGCTGGTGGGCTAATAGGTCCTATGAAGTCTATTCCCCACTTCGTGAAAGCTCTAGCACTCATCATGGGTCTAAGTGGCATCTCATCTCTTCTAATAGGATATTTCGTTCGTTGACAAGTATCACAACGTTGCACATATGTTATGGCGTCTTGATGTAGAGTTGGCCACCACATTCCCGCAAAGAGGATCATTTTGGCTGTTTTGTCTGCAGAGAAGTGTCCTCCTGCAGCTCCTGTATGGGCCATTTCTAAGACAGAAAGATATTCATTTTCATGAATGCACATTCTTAATTGGTTATCTTTCCCACGTTTTAAGAGTTGTTTTCCTAAGATAGCATAATCCTTACTCTGTTCTTCAAGAGCACGTTTCCTTGCTGAGGTAGCTCCGTCAGGGTACTCTCGAGTTTTCAAGAACTTTACTAGAGGCATGCTCCACCTTGGTGCTATTGTGGAATAGCATAATGTAGAGTTCTCGTCTGGGATTTGTTCTTGACAGGTTTGACAGGTTGACACATAGTTATGTGCATCTCGTTGCATGGTTGGCCAATATATACCAAATCTCTTGAGTGTTTGCCACGTTCCATTTGCATTCAAATGGGTGTTCCATTGGTTTATGTGTGCTTTCTGAAGCCACATTTCTTGTTCCTCTTCTTCCACGCATCTCATCAATAATCCGCTTGAATCCTGGTGGTACAAACTTCCCGCAATGATGTGAAGGTTTTTGGTCCTCCAGAGATCTTGCGTTTGGTTTGGCGTGATCCCATCTTTAGGTCCATGTGTAAGTATCGGGATCAATTTTTCTGCCCACTGAGGACATACTTCCAGGTTAAAAAGATAAGTATCTGGTAGATCATCCGGAACTCCTATGGGTGGTTCTCCATGGGTCATACGAGATAAGTGGTCTGCCCTGATGTGGGTGTTTCCTTTCTTGACTATTACCTCAAAATCAAACTCCATTAGCAATAAAAACCATCGTACTAGTCGTCCTGTATTACAAGGCTTGTTGACTAAGTACAATAGGGCTTGATGATCAATGAAGAATTTGAATTTGTTTGCCAGTAAGTAATGTCTGAATTTCTTGACTGCGTATACCATCCCTAGGCCTTCTCTCTCCGTAGTAGTATAATTGCGTTCCGCTTGATTTAACTGTCTACTGGCATAGGCTATCGGGTGGTCTAATTTCCCTGTATCAGCTGGTTGAGCTAAGATGCAACCAATGGCAAACTTGGAAGCATCAACATGAATATGAAACGGTTTATTCCAGTTGGGGACTCGAAGAATGGGTGCTGAACTCAATCGATTCTTTAACTCATTAAAGGCTTTTTCACATTCTTCGGTCCAATTAAATAGAGTCAATAATGCATAAAGAGGTCTAGCAATTATGGCGTACATATGTATGAATCTTCGATAGTAACCACAATGTCCCATAAATGCTTGAACTTCTTTAGCAGTCTTAGGTCTTGGTAAATCCAAAATTACTTTGATTTTGTCTTCATCTGTGGAAATTCCATTCTTAGAAACAATATGTCCTAAGATTTTCCCTTGTCGCACCATGAAGACACATTTTTCAGGATTGAGGCATACTCGATATTGTCGACATTTGGCAAAAATCTTTTCTAGTTCAGGGATGTGCTCTGATCGTATAGCTGAATATGTACAAAGATCATCCACGTATACCTCCATGCTTTTTCTCAGAAATTCTTTGAACACATGACACATCAATCTTTGGAAAGTAGCTGGGGCATTCGTCAAACCAAAAGGCATGACTCTAAAGGCGTATACTCCCCATTCAGTGGCAAATGCAGTCTTATGTTGGTCCTCAGGAGCAATTGCTACCTGATTATACCCTGAAAAGCCATCCAGAAAGCTATAAACTTCCTTCCCTGCTACCCTTTCCAAGAGATGATTAGTGATTGGTAAGGGATAGCTATCCCTTATGGTTGCGGCGTTCACTTTTTTCAAATTGATGCACACTCTTAACTTTCCATTCTTCTTTGGTACAACCACCAAGGGTGACACCCATTCCGTGTGCTCAATTTCGTAGATGAATCCAGCATCTAATAACTTATCTATTTCCTCTTTTATCTTGGCTGAATACACATCATTATAAGTATATGGTCTCTGTTTCGAAGGTTTGGCTTCAGATGTCATGGGGATTCTATGCGCACATATAGATGGATCTACTCCCTTTAAGTCTTTATAAGTCCAAGCAAAGACATCCCGGTATTCTCTTATGAGTCGAATTAACTCTTGTTCTTCTTCTAATGAGACATCCTGTCCTATGAAGGTACATCGTTCTTCTCCTCCTTCCATAGTTACAACTATTTTCTTGGTTTGTTCCTTATTATCATATGCTATTCCAGGTTGTGCTTCTCTTTTAGGCATTTGAATAGCAATTTTCCTCTCCTCCACTTCATATTTTTTAAAATGGGCTGGTACCTCAAATTGGTCTTGGGGTTTGTTTTCTTCCCCTTCTAATTCCCTTTCAACTTCTAATTCCCCTTTTTGTGTAGGTTCCTTATGTGTTTCATTGGCCGTGATCTCTATGTTGGTGGTACTAATCCCTAGATCCATGGGTTCAGGTTCCATTTCGATGCTCTCGTAGTCCTCCTTCCAGTCTTTCTCGATCACTTCTCCTTCTTCCGCCTCCTGAAGGACTACCATATACAAACTAACATCATAACCCTCTTCATCAATACATTCGTTCATAGTCACTACTTCTTCGTTTACACAGACATCGAGTGTAGCTAAGATTTCCATCCAACCGTGAGGTTCGAATTCTTCATCCGGAAATACTTGTGGCATATAGGCTGGATCTTGTACAGATCTCACTATTCCTTGTTTCTGCGGCCATCCTTTTCTTCTCTCCTCTTCCTTCTTTGCAGCTTGACATATCCATAGATGAGTGTCCTCATTCATCCAGGATTGATCACTAGAACCTGCACTATGAACAGATTGATCATCTTCCTCTTTATGGATTTGATTCCATTGTAGAGGTGGCACATCTTGATAAGTGTACGTATGTAGGTTTATCCTAGTGGTGGTTCCTGCGTGTTGTAGGTACACTGCATCTTTTCCCCAATCTTGTACGACCTTTAGCTGCCTCATGAATGGCCTTCCCAAGATCATTTCATAATTGCTTGGCCTTTCGAAGTGACAAATTGCTAAGGTGTGTTCAAATTCCACTCCACACGTAGTGAAGACTACTCGTTCCAACAATCCTAAGGGTCTTTCCGTATGTCCATCTGCCATTTGTATTTTCATGCGTGTTGGTCTTAATGCTGGTTTTCCCCATTTCTCCCAAATTTCTTTGGTAGCAATGCCAACACCAGCTCCTGAATCTAGTATGGCTTTGGTAGTGTAACCCCTATAGGTGATTGGCAGGCATGTATTTCCTTCATCTCCTTCGCTAAAGTCTCCTACTTTATCCACTGGAATTCTCACTGTTTTTACTTCGTCAGCTATCTCTTTCTTTTCCTCCTTGACTTCCCATTGATTGATCAATTTCTCTTTTAAGTGTGGTTTTACCTTTAACAGTTCCTCGAATGTTAGGGTACATGGGATTTTCACCTCTCTAAGACGTTGTATGATTTCAGATGTTTGGACTGATGGGTTCATTTCTCGTCTCGCTATTGATGGAATGCGATACAATTCCGAGTTGTGCTCGTACTCCCCCGTGTAGTTGGGTAGTTCCTTTACACTTTCTTCTTCCTTGTCACTTGCATCCATCGGAAAAATTTCTTCTGAATTTAGTTCAGGTATTGACCCCTCTATTTCGTTTTCTGCTTCTAATTCTTCGAAGGGCGGTTCCATTCCTTCTACCTTTTTCCATTTGTCCTCTTGAACTCGTGCCCATAGATCCTTAGTCCAGTCTCCTTCTACTTCAGGGACTATGGATCCTTCCTTTCTCTCAACACCAAGTTCATCGTTCTGAGGTCTCTTTACTTTAGGCTTTTCCTGAGTGTTTAGGCACTCTTGGAATTCTCCTTCGGAAATTCGGTTATTTGGTAAAGGTGATGCGGGTTTTTCTAAGGTTTGTTGGGCAACTTCTATCAGTTTTTTGCAGATTTCCAGTCTTTCTTTCTCTAAGTCGCCTCTCGGATATTCTCTCTCATGTTGCTCTATGGAAGGTCCTGCTTTTATTCTCGCCTTGTATGCCTGAATCCACATGGCCAATTCTTCAGGCATAGGATCTGCTAGGACTGATCCTACCTCCTTCCTTTTATTCTCATTTTTATTTTCTTCTTCCACTTGGGGTTCCTTCGTTGGTTTCTGTTTACTCTTTTCGTTTTCCTTTTTTTGTAATAACTTTTTTTCTTTTATCCTATCTCTCCGGTTCTTCCATCTCTGGGATCTTTTACTGATGATACTTTTCTCTGGTTCTTCAGAGTCTTCTACTCTGTGTGGGACGGGTATATTCCCCTCTTTGTCACTTTGATTACTCTCGTCCGTGTTATCTGGGTTCTCTCTAGCCTTGGCTCTTGTTATGGCCTTCAAAGGTACAGTGTACTCTTTGTCGCTCCCTGATGATTCAATCACTTCTATCACATTAATTTGCACATTAGATGTGACTTTGTTGGGGTTCTTAGGACAATCCCTGAAAAGATGTTCCTTCCCACAATCGCTACAGTAGCCTTCCCAAGTTCGTTGTGGTGGTGGTGGGTTTGGTAATGTACATTCTCTAATATAGTGGTCACCTCCACATCTGTAGCATGGTCCTCTGGGTACAGGCTGTCTATTCATTGGTCGAGGTGGCATGGTTGCTCTAGGAGCTGTGTACATTAAGGGCACATGATCCTGCTCGTGTCCGTATGAACTATCCGGTATTTCCATGCCATAAGCATATGGGTCATACTGTTGCCCATATTCTGTTATCGTGCTTTCATAACCAGGGTATGTTCCTTGACTAGGGTCGTAAAAGGAGTCATATGGTTCATTACTAGTCAAAGGTGTGACTGGCACTATAGCCCTTTCTAGATTTTCTTCTGGTTGTGCAAACTTGACTGGGACAACGTTCTGAGGGTGGGGCGGTTGTTGTCCTAGTACAGGCTGTGGTTGCGTATATCCCTGATATGCGTATGGTCGTGGTACTGGTGCCTGCGGCTGATAAGAGGGATATCTAAAAGCTTCACCTCCCTGCTGATTTTGCGGGTATCCATATGGTCTCACATAATGCTGGGTGGGTCTGGTTTGCCTATTGTAAGGGCAGTTCTCGGTGCTATGGTTTGTGTATCTCTGCTCTATACTGCAATATTGTAGCGGTCCGGGAACAGAGGGTCTATGAGGAGCATAGGCAGGTGGTGGGACTACTCCCCTAGTACACAAATGAGAAGGATGATCTCCTCCGCACTGCATACATCTTCTAAGCATAGGCATTCTCATGGGATTAGTGGGATAATTCCTCTGTCCTTGAACGTTCAGTTTTTTTGCTACTAAATCTGCTATTTCTTCCACATTGTTTTTGGAGTTTGATGTGCTACTGGCTGATTCTTCACTTTTCAAACTACCTGGAGGTATTTTCAAGTCTTCTGCAAGGTTATCCTCTAGGTCTATACATTCCTTCATACACTCTTGCAAGGTTTGAACTCTCTTTACATACACTAATGACCTCAAGGTTCCGTTCAACAGTCCTTCTAAGAACAATGATACCATTTTGTTTTGCGTCGGTCTCTCTTCTACGGGGCATCTATCCACATACTGCTTGAATCTCCTTGCTGCCAATCTTATTGACTCAGTAGGGACTTGTTTGAAGCTGTGGATTAATGATGAAGAATTATTTTTAATTCCTGATTTGGTAAATTCTTCGATCATTTCTTGATATACCTGCTCCATGTTCTGAAAGGTATTTGGGTCCAGTGGCTGAAACCAGGCCAAAGCTGTGTCTGACAAGGTAAGGCCAAAAGACTCATACTGAATCAGAAAGTCATCTACCTGCTCGGCTCTAACTACTTGTTTAAATTCTGCTATGTGGTTGTAAGGTTCACTGGAGCCATCATAGTGATTTCTCATGCACTTGGCAACTTGGATCGGCCTTAGCCGTCTTCCTGCTTCAGGTTGTCTAGGCATTACTGGGAAAATTGGTCTTCCTATTGGTATGCCTGGTCCTCTCACTACTTGTGGTCTGACTGGAGCATGAACTCCATGTCTTGGGTCAATAGCTGGTTGTGGCCGGTAGTTAGGGTTAATGGCAGGCATTGCAAATTGCACATGTGGTCTGACTGGGATCTGGGTTTGTTGTGTCTGTTGTGTTTGTCCCGACTGTTGATATGAATCATTCTGAGATGTTCCTAGTGGATTCCGTGACGTAGTGGCTTGGTCCCTAGGGTGGAACACTGGGACGTTCTGATATTTCAACTCAGCTCTCTCTAATTCTGTTATTGGCCAATATCTTCTGTGATTTTTATCCAAATATGTGATGATGGTGGGAAACTCAGGATCTTGTAACTCATAGATGGTAACTGGATTAGGAGCAGCTTCCCATATCGAGGAATGGGCTCTGAGCAAATGCTCCATCCCATTGATCAAATACACATCTATTAGAGTGTCATCCTGGGGAATTAGGTCTCCTCTCCAAATTTTAGTAATTGTAGATCTCCCTCTAGGAGTAGTTACTTGCTCTTCGGTTCCACCTCCATTTAAACTCGAAGCATTATTTTCCTCACCACGCTCATTAATGATTTCCGGGTGTTCTGTGACCACGTATTGAATATCTTGTTTGTCCATGTACAATCCTCCTATGTACTTAACTACTGATCTAGGCACTATGTAGGCTTCTGATGCTTTCTATAACCTGGCCACAGATCTGTTTAAGCCATCCAAATAGATAGGGATCTCGTTGTGGTTTGTGTTCACATACTCCAAGGAGGTTCTGTATTCTCCCTCAATGATTGACATCATGCCAATCATGGGTACAGTGTTTTGCATATCCTCTGAAGCCATGGGAATTTCTCCTTCTGACTCACTGGAGGTCTCAGAATAGTGTGAACGGCTAGTTGGTTCGGCTACACTCCCTACGGAAGAAATTACACTCCTTCGACTTCCTAGGGTTCTTCCGGATCTCAAGTTCATCCACCTCTAAGCTCTGATCAGTCTTTGTTAACCTTATAGCCTTTGGCACCCCTCACTCTGAGTTAGAAATATAGGGAGAATTTTGGCTAAAAATTGACTGAAATTCACTTGTCAAGTCACGATACTTAGCCTCCAAAATCCACGATCTCTGGCTACAGACGATACTTGGAACTGGCGATACTCACCCTCCGACGATACACGATACCTGACCCTCACGATCTCTGGCAAACGATCGCTGACGAAACGATCGCTGGCAAACGATCTTTGACCAAACGATACTTGATGGACACGATACACGATATCTGAGTGAAAACGATATACGATACTTGAGTCCCGACGATACTCGATACTCGAACTTAACGATACACGACCGACGATACCTGCACCGAACGATACACGATATCTCGTATGAAACGATACACGATATTTGTTCCCAGACGATGCTCGATACTTGATCACAGACGATACCCGATCTTTGATCCAAACGATCGACGATCTATGGAATCAAACGATATACGATATCTCACTAAGACGATACTTCAAAAACGATCTCTAATCGGAACGATACCGATCTCTGATCAATATCGCGATCTTTGAACCAAGCGATACACGATCGCTGATCCAAACGATACACAACCAACGATATCTGACCGAAACGATACCGATCTTTAATCCAAACGATCGACGATCTTTGGCAAGTATCGCGATCTCTCGAAAATGATACACGATACCTGAGCCAAACGATACACAATCTTTGGGCTCAAACGATCTCTGATCGAAACGATACCGATCTTTAATCCAAACGATCGACGATCTTTGGCAAGTATCGCGATCTCTCGAAAATGATACACGATACCTGAGCCAAACGATACACGATCTTTGGGCTCAAACGATCTCTGATCGAAACGATACCGATATTAGGGAAATATCGCGATACTCGACCACAGGAGTCCACGATACTTGACAAGTATCGCGATACTCGACCGCGGGAGCAAAAACGATACTTGACCCTTTTTTCAAATTTTTGCAAGATTTTTTCAAGGTTTGATTCAATACATTTGTTCTACTAGTCCTTCTACCCACTCCTCACTCTCTGTATCAACCCAAATCACTCCTTTTCACCTCTGAACAACCCAAACAATACCTGACACAGATCGTTTTTCTTTCCTAAGTCAATTTGCTGAGAAATTTTGATCAAATGGGTGGGTTAGCTTACCTTGGTAGCTTCTACAATCTCTTTGTTACTTCCCCTAGCGCTGTGCAACCCCAGTTCGCCCTTTTGCTCACCCACGATCGCTGGCGCTATACTCACGATACTCGACACTGCTCTCCACGATACTTGCTCAGAAACAAGTGATTTTCAAATGGCAAATTTTTGGTTTTTATACTTGGCTTTTCCTACCTACTGAAAATGAAACAAAAAGACAAGAAGTGAAAGCTACTCTAATCTACTCCCTTACTCTTCCTACTCTTCTCTTACCACTCACTTCCCTAAACTACAACTCACTACACACACTCCAAGAATGAGAAGTAGCAAGTGCGGCTGAAAATGACTTACCAAAGAAGAGAAAATTTCCACTCCTCCACTTACTTCAATGCTAAAAGCTACTTACCATCACACGAATGCCTCGGTTTGATTCGTCACTCCCCGGCAACGGCGCCAAAAAGTGTTTTGACCTAAGTATCAACTTAGGGACTTGCGGAGAAAGAGACTATACCTCAATCCCCTCACAAGTGCATATAGTGGGGATACACGCTTTTAATTATCAATCCAAAGAGTATACAAACCTAGCCGAGTGTATGAAGACATGCAATCATGTAATGGTCAATGCAAATGAATTACTCAAAGAATGTAATGAGGCAAAGACTTATCCAAACAAGCTCCAACTGTTGGTCAAGGCGAAACGATACTTGGTGCAGCAGCCGTCAGTATTTTGGACTTTTCTCCCAGCTCCGAACTCCAAATATAGCGAATAGCATATGCGTTTCGAAGCTCTCGAGAAGACGCATCCAATGGCAGTGGTTTCACTCAATTCCGACGCTCCTACTTCAAGTTATGAGCGAAATACTGAGTCCCGGGAATACTTTCCTACACTTCAGCACTTCCTACACTTCGCACACACCTTTCCTACAGCAAAGAAACACTTTCATGGATAGACAACACTCACAAGCACCCTTTCCAAGCAATACACATGCATACAAGCTCACGAAGAAGAAGATAAGAAGGGAAGAAGACACAAATTCGAATTTCTGTGCTCTCTATTCTCACAATGGCAAAAAGTTCTTTACAAAGAGTCACATTTGACTTATATACTAGTGCCCTAAAAATGGTCCTTTCACACAAGTGACCGGCACTTTATTCACTAAGAGACTAATTTCCTACTATTGTACATGGGTATTCTCTACTTTTCTGTGGGGATGCATCTAGAGGACTCCTCTAGTGCATTTACATGGGAAAATATATTACAAGGATGAATATGATACAAAAATATGTAGTCCAAATCGGAAAAATTTTGGGGCCCGTCTTTTTCTCTGCTTTGTGCGCTCTTTAGCTCTGCAACACTCTCCCCCTCTTCATCTCTGTCGTCCCTTGACAGACTTTGCTTCGCGCACGCGTCCAGTGGTCCGTGTTGCCTGATTCTTGATCTTGCATTACGTTTTAGAGGCGCTCTGATTTATCCTGGTTGCACACATTGGACCTGGTTGCATTACTCCAAGCCGATTGATTCGGTTTGCCACGCACGCCATTAGTGCACATATGCGAATGTAGCTCGTAAGCCTTGATCTGAATCCTCTGTAACTCAAGAGGTTGAAGCATCCACATATGTGATACTTGTTGGCCCTGATTCCTTCTTCCAGCTGCGTGCTTTTCCTTGGTGTGTGCGCCCCTGCGGGGCTTCCTGCAGAGATGTATCTTCAAATCTTACCTTTTAGTGAAGCTGTTTCTTTCGTTGTTTTCTTCTTTTCTTCTTTTTACTTGTCTCTCCCGCAACAGCAGTGGTGAAACTTTCCCACTTATCATCTGCCTTGAGTCCATTTGTTACTTGCCTGACTATTTGCTCCTCTTCAATCTCCTCTCCAATGCTTGCTAATTGGTCTGCCACATCTTTAATCTTGGTCACATACTCTGAGACTGATTGCTTGGGTTGCTTCCTAAGGGTTGTGAATTCAATCCACAGTTGATTCTTCCTAGCCCTTGTGTTGGAAGAAAAGTATGTTGACAAGGTTTCCCAAGTCTCTTGGGAAGTCTTACAGTTCCTTACATGAGGTAAAAGAAAATCAGATATAGAGTTTAGAAGGTAAGACCTTGCCAAAGCATCTTTTGCACACCATTGGTTGAGTCTCTCATGTTCATCCTTGGTGGGTAGTCCTCTAGTTTTGAATGAGGGCAATTCCTCATCTCCTGATATGTATCCAAATAAGCTCCTTCCTTGTAGATAGGTCTTCATCCTCAGAGACCAAGCTTGGTAGTTGTTCCTGTCCAATTTGTCAATGAATGAAGGAAAACTATCTCCCATGTTTACCTTCTTTGCTCTGATACCACTGTTGGGAGTGATGGTAGAATGCACTAAGAAGATTGAGTTGGTGCTGCTATACCTGCTTCACACCAGCCCTCCTTTGATTCCAGATATGCTTAGTACACACCTTAAGCTTTCAAATGATACCAAGAAAGCATATATGTACTTTGCAAATGATATGTGTAATGACAAAATCAAAACAGATAACTTGGCACTTCAAAAATCAAGAAAACACTTTCTATTTCTGTAGTGACACCTGCTCAGTCTTTAACTCAGTGTAACCAGCACACTAACAATTGATCTAATTCCTTCTGGACATATTAAATTAGCTTAACAAGCTACCATTTGCAAGTGGAATGAGAAGAAATGATAGACTACTCACTGAGAAATCAATTTAGCAAAATTGTAGTTACCCCCGATATTTTAGGAACTCTGCAGACACAGACCAGTGTGCACCTCGACTAAGATTTCTCTGTAATGGCTGATCCAATGACCTTGAAATTTTGTTGGTATATAGTAGACTTTGAGCTGAATCCAATGTGCTTTGAATCACTTGATTTGGTTGAGAAACCACCGAGATATAGCTTGTAGAAGTTGGCAGACTTAGAGTAGATGACTCAGACAAAATCAGAGATAATGAATGTAAGTATTTGTATTATATCATATGAATGTACATTCCCATTGGCATGATAAACATAGCACAATGGTACTCAGAGGTGTAGGCTATGGTGTATACCTCACACACTCTATGGATAGTACAGAACAGCCTCGGGATATGAGCTGAAGTACCCGCGACTTTTTGATTGCATCTTTTATAGAGAATGAGTTGAATTCAAAATTCAAAAACTCCTAGAATCTTTCACCTAAAAGTTTGATTGAGATATTCTCTCAATCAATCAACCAATTTTTCACGACTTAAAGAAGTAGATGTGATTACATAAGATTCCAAGTGATGTAGAATTTTACAAGGAGTAAAATGGTAAGAACTTATAAGCATAAGTTCCTATGGTTCTTCTCACATGTTTAGTCTTCAAGAATAAATCCAAGCCAAGTGTGAAGGCTTGATTTGTACTAACATCTTCAAGGGTTCCAAGCCAAAGGTGAAGGCTTGAAATGCACCAACAGCTCCCCCTCAAGCCAAACACTTTGGCTTAAGTCTTCATCTTCAATCTTCAATTACTTCCTGCAATCCAATCATGGATTTGAATCTGCATAGCTTGTTTCCATCCAATGCTTTAGTGAGTAAATCTGCACATTGCATATTAGTAGACACATAAGTCAATTGAATGTCTTTACTAAGAAGCTTCTCTCTCACATAGTGGTAGTGAACCTCAATGTGTTTGGTTCTAGCATGATATATTGGATTAGCTGCAAGGTGAAGAGAGCTAGTGTTATCTCCAAAGATAATTGGAGGTCTAGTGTATAGACCTAACTCTGTATATAGAAGCTTCAACCAGATAGCTTCTTGAGTGGCATTGGCAAGCCCTCTATACTCTGCTTCAGTGGATGACAATGCCACTGTAGGTTGTTTCTTGGCTGACCAAGAAATAGGTTTATCTCTTGCAAAACAAATGTAACCTGATGTGCTCCTCCTATCATCCTTGCATCCTGCCCAATCTGCATCTGAATAAACTTTAATGTCAATATCTGATGTATAAGGAAAGTACAAACCATGGTTCTGAGTTCCTTTGAGGTACTTCAATATTTTCTTTGCTGCCTCTAGGTGAGGTACCCTTGGTTTGTGCATGAATTGACTAAGCACACTAACTCCATATGCTATGTCAATTCTTGTCAAGGTAGCATAATTCAAGCTACCTACCATACTTTGATACCCTGTGATGTCTTGGACTTCTTCCCCTTCATGAGCATTTAGCTTTAGGTTGACCTCCATTGGAGTAGTTGAGTCTTTAGCATCCTGCAAGCCAAACTTCTTGACCATATCCTGTACATACTTCTTTTGAGTGATATATATACCTGAGTTGGTGTAGACTAACTCAAGACCTAAGAAGTACTTCAATAATCCAAGATCATTAATCTTGAACTCCTTCATCATCTGTCCTTTGATGTGTCTAATCCCATTGACATCATTGCCTGTAATGATGATGTCATCAACATAAACACACAAGTAGATTACCTCTGTACTACTTCTCTTTATGAACAGAGAAGTATCAGCTTTGCTCATCACAAATCCTTGGTCTTGGAGGTAGGTTGTCAACCTGTAATTCCATGCTCTAGGTGCCTGCTTCAAACCATATAGAGCCTTCTTCAATTTACAAACATAATTTACCTTCTTGGCGTCTTCATAGCGAGGTGGTTGTGACATGTAGACTTCTTCAGATATCCATCCATTCAAGAAAGCATTCTTGACATCTAATTGGTACATGTTCCAATCCTTGGATGCAGCTACACTCACCAATATTCTGATAGTTGGCATCTTAGCCACAGGAGAAAATGTCTCCTCATAATCAATGCCTTGGGTTTGTGCAAAACCCTTGGCTACCAACCTAGCTTTGTACCTGTTTATTGTTCCATCAGAGTTTCTCTTTAGCTTGTAGATCCATCTGGATCCTATCACCTTCATAGAGTCTTTCTTGGGTACCAAGTCCCAAGTATCACTCTCCTTGAGAGCTTCCATTTCTTCATCCATAGCTCCTTTCCACTCTGGTTTGGTGATTGCTTCTTCATAGGTACCTGGTTCTTCATTCAACAAGTCCTTTGCAAGATATACAGAATGTTTAGTTACAAGTGATGTGTCATACCCAAATCTGATACGCTTCTTCTTTTCTCTCTGAGATCTCCTCATTGCTTGAGTTGAGGATTCTGGTGTATCTTCTAGCTTTTTCATCTTCACCTTTCCTTTGGACTTCCAAGCCTTGAACTCCTCAAGATTTATTGTATCATCATCATCTGAGCTTGATTCATCTTGCTGGATTGGTTCCTCTTTGGTGAGCTTTGGGAAATCTTCTTCCATATCATAGGGTAGACTAACCTTCCTGCATTCATTCTCAAACCAAGAGTCATTCTCATCAAAAATGACATCTCTGCTTACCTTGAAGCCTTTGTTTGTTGGGTTGTAGAATCTGTATCCCTTTTGGTTCAAATCATAACCAATGAAGATACATTTTTCAGCTTTAGGGTCTAGCTTTCCCCTTACCTGTGAGGGAATATGCACATATGCTACACAACCAAAGATTTTACAATGATCCAGAGAAGGTCTCTTACCATGCCAAGCTTCATATGGTGTCATGCCATCAAGTGATTTGGATGGCAACCTGTTTATGAGATAGGTGGCAGTGGATACACCTTCTGCCCAAAGATAATTTGGCAATTTCTTTTCATTAAGCATAGACCTAGCTGTTTCTACAATGAGTCTATTCCTTCTTTCAGCTACCCCATTTTGTTCAGGTGAGTACCTTGTAGTAATCTCCCTTTTGATGCCTCTTTCCTGCAAGAAATCTTCAAACTCATTGGAGAAGTATTCTCCTCCACCATCTGACCTTAGCCTCTTCAAGCTTCTTCCTGTTTGGTTTTCAACAAGTGCAAGATACCTCTTGAAACAATTAAACACTTCATCTTTATGCTTCATAAAGTATAAGATGGTCCACCTGCTATAGTCATCAATAAAGGACACATAATACCTTGAACCTGAAATGGAAGGGTCCTTGCTAGGTCCCCAAACATCTATGTGTACCAAGTCTAGGTAGTCTTCATACATGAAACCTTTCCTTGAATAGGGCAACCTGTGAGACTTACCAAACTGACATGCTCCACATTTGTAAATCATGTGTTGCTTGGATACATTAGGTATCCCAAGCACACATTGATCCCTGCACATTTGCTTTAGGGTTCTTTCACCTATGTGACCTAACCTCTTGTGCCATATCTCTAACTCTGAAGGTGTTTGATCCTTGTAATTATATAAGGCAATGTTCTTAGTGTCTTCTAGCTCAAAAGTAAACAATCTACCTGATTTCTCCCCTTTGGCTATCCTTCTGAATCCATGTCTTGGGTCCTCCACATATGCTCCATGTTGTGTGAATCTGACCTGCAAACCTTTCTCCACAATCTGACCAACACTCATTAGATTCTTGGTGATGGTTGGTACATAGAGTACCCTGCTCAATAGGTTCTGATTACCATCACATGTCTTTACATTTCCAATCTTAACAACAGAATGTTTAGTGTCATCACGTGTTTGTACCTGATGTTTGCTCTTGGGTTCTTCCAAATCAGACAGTAGTGCCACATTGCCAGCTACATGGTTAGAACATCCTGAGTCAATAAAAAATAAATGATCATCATTTGTACCTTCCTTGGAGGTCATATTCATGATCAATAGGGAGTCATCTTGCTCCTCTGTGTAGTTGTTGTAATCTCTTCTGTTTCTGAATCCACCTTGGTAGTTACCATTGTGGTTGTTGTTGTAATTGTTGTTGTATTGATTGTTGTATCCATTGTAGCCTTGGTGTTGATTGAACCTGCCTCTCCCTTGAGAGTATCCACCTCTTGAGTAGCCTCTTCCTCTCTGATTCTTGTAGTTCTTGTAGCATTCATCTGTGGTATGATTGGACAATCCACAAATGTTGCATGGTGATGAGTTGTAGGGTTTCCCCCTACCTGACTTACCTCCTCTGCCCCTTCCTCTAGAAGATCTACCTCTCCCTGCATAATTAGCTTGGGAGGTAGAGCCTTCTTCATCTTGTTTCTTCCCTTTACCTTTATCTTTAATTTTCTTATCAGTATATAGAGCAGAGGGGTTGTTACCTTTTGATTGATCTCTTGCCTTTGTAAACTTTGCTTCATGTGTGAATAGTTGGCCCATGAGTGTTGTGAGATCTGGGGTATGCATGTCCATGTAGAGGTCCATTGCAGTGGTGAAACTTTCCCACTTATCATCTGCCTTGAGTCCATTTGTTACTTGCCTGACTATTTGCTCCTCTTCAATCTCCTCTCCAATGCTTGCTAATTGGTCTGCCACATCTTTAATCTTGGTCACATAATCTGAGACTGATTGCTTGGGCTGCTTCCTAAGGGTTGTGAATTCAATCCACAATTGATTCTTCCTAGCCCTTGTGTTGGAAGAAAAGTATGTTGACAAGGTTTCCCAAGTCTCTTGGGAAGTCTTACAGTTCCTTACATGAGGTAAAAGAAAATCAGATATAGAGTTTAGAAGGTAAGACCTTGCCAAAGCATCTTTTGCACACCATTGGTTGAGTCTCTCATGTTCATCCTTGGTGGGTAGTCCTCTAGTTTTGAATGAGGGCAATTCCTCATCTCCTGATATGTATCCAAATAAGCTCCTTCCTTGTAGATAGGTCTTCATCCTCAGAGACCAAGCTTGGTAGTTGTTCCTGTCCAATTTTTCAATGAATGAAGGAAAACCATCTCCCATGTTTACCTTATTTGCTCTGATACCACTGTTGGGAGTGATGGTAGAATGCACTAAGAAGATTGAGTTGGTGCTGCTATACCTGCTTCACACCAGCCCTCCTTTGATTCTAGATATGCTTAGTACACACCTTAAGCTTTCAAATGATACCAAGAAAGCATATATGTACTTTGCAAATGATATGTGTAATGACAAAATCAAAACAGATAACTTGGCACTTCAAAAATCAAGAAAACACTTTCTATTTCTGTAGTGACACCTGCTCAGTCTTTCACTCAGTGTAACCAGCACACTAACAATTGATCTAATTCCTTCTGGACATATTAAATTAGCTTAACAAGCTACCATTTGCAAGTGGAATGAGAAGAAATGATAAACTACTCACTGAGAAATCAATTTAGCAAAATTGTAGTTACCCCCGATATTTTAGGAACTCTGCAGACACAGACCAGTGTGCACCTCGACTAAGATTTCTCTGTAATTGCTGATCCAATGACCTTGAAATTTTGTAGGTGTATAGTAGACTTTGAGCTGAATCCAATGTGCTTTGAATCACTTGATTTGGTTGAGAAACCACCGAGATATAGCTTGTAGAAGTTGGCAGACTTAGAGTAGATGACTCAGACAAAATTAGAGATAATGAATGTAAGTATTTGTATTATATCATATGAATGTACATTCCCATTGGCATGATAAACATAGCACAATGGTACTCAGAGGTGTAGGCTATGGTGTATACCTCACACACTCTATAGATAGTACAGAACAGCCTCGGGATATGAGCTGAAGTACCCGCAACTTTTTGATTGCATCTTTTATAGAGAATGAGTTGAATTCAAAATTCAAAAACTCCTAGAATCTTTCACCTAAAAGTTTGATTGAGATATTCTCTCAATCAATCAACCAATTTTTCACGACTTAAAGAAGTAGATGTGATTACATAAGATTCCAAGTGATGTAGAATTTTACAAGGAGTAAAATGGTAAGAACTTATAAGCATAAGTTCCTATGGTTCTTCTCACATGTTTAGTCTTCAAGAATAAATCCAAGCCAAGTGTGAAGGCTTGATTTGTACTAACATCTTCAAGGGTTCCAAGCCAAAGGTGAAGGCTTGAAATGCACCAACATTGACCATACACCTCTCCATCTCCATGAGTGACCTGTTCTTTCATTCAACAACTCCATTCTGTTGAGGTATATATGGCACTGTACAATGGTGTTTTATCCCACATTCAACCAAAAATGCATTAAAATCAGAAGACATATATCCCCCCCCCTCGATCAGAACGGAGGGTGCCCATTTTACATGTTGATAGATTTTCAGCCAAAACCAAAAACTATTTGAATCACAGGAAAACTTCGGACTTTGACTTCAATGGATATACCCATGCATGCCTGGAAAAATCATCGACGAAAGTCACGAAGTAAAGATAATTCCCAAAAGAAGGTATCTGCATAGGACCATAGACATCACTATGTACAAGCTGCAATTTCTGAGTAGCCCGAACTGAACCATCTTTTGGAAAGGACGAACACTGCATTTTGCCCAAAATACAGCCTTCACAAACATGTTTTCCAGGTGCCTCAAGTTTGGGCAAAGAGGATACCATTTTAGATTTTTGCAGGCATAGCAAACTAGCAAAATTCAGATGACCAAAGCATGCATGCCAAAGCTTTGCATATGACATAGCCTGAGAATCATTTATTGCACATGCCAAATCATTTACAGATCTTTCATAGTCTATGAGCTTATACAACACACGACATAATTGCCAGAAGCAATAATCACATCGCCATTTGACAGATCATGAACTGTACACCTGTCATCGACAAATTTCACAACCAAGCCAATCTTGGCTAATGTAGAAATTGATAACAGGTTCTTCTTGATCCCTGGCACAAATAAAGCATCTGACAAAGTGAAAGAACTACCATCAGTAGTAGTCAAAATGATCTTACCAACTCTCATAACAGGATAAAAGGAGTTGTTGGCGCATGTAACAGTATTGCCTATAGGGGCAGGCTCGAGTGAAGAGAAGAAACTGCGGTGCAAGGTAATATGTTTGGTCGCCCCACTGTCAAAATACAAGTGCAGACATGCACTGCTCATGAGAAGATGGGTCAAAACTACAGACAGTAGTAAACGCCCATTCTTCTTCCTGCACAAGATTAGCAGACTCTGTTTTTGGTGTAGAGGCCTCTGCAACAACCATTCCAGCCTCTTTCTTCTTGCATGTATACATATAAATGGATAGAAACTTAAAAATTATACCTCAATAGTGTCTAAACAGATACATTACTCCATCCAAAATGATTTTGAAGATTGAGAATAAGTAAGCTCGCACTTAGTCGTGTCAAACGACTTCCTTCATATACATGCTTTAGACATTCCTCTCGAAGATATTTCTCATTTTTTGAAATATCAATGCTCTCACTGTCATTTTGATACCAATCCTCAATAAAATATGCCATGCCATCATTTTCATCATTATCGCACAAATCTTGTACTTTATCTTCTTTTGAATATAGGTCTTTCAACCTTGCATACTCTATAGGATCACTTTTGCATAGCCTCCTCATAGAAGCCTCTGATAAATGAGGTCTTACTGGCAATTGTGAATGGTGTGGAGGAATATCATATCAACATCATACGTTGGGATCTACACACATGAAAAAAAATCATTAATATTCTATAAATGAATAAAAAGTAAACTTTAAACATAAAATTAAATATATAAGTTATTAAATATGGATAGAAAATTTCCATTCTCTCTCTAGTTAAAAGGTGCTCTTGGAGGTCTACGCCATCCATAATTCACTAATAATTCATCACCAGCATGTAATGTAGTAATAGCATTGACAACTATGTATCTTTATACATCTCTACTCATGTATGGTGATTCATGACTATTTTCACGCTTCTGAAATATGCAATTAGTCCTTGAACTATTATGTAACCCTCGACTACTATTTATTAATCTTGCTATATTTCCATGCATGTAAGGTCTTCCATCAATATATAATCTCTCATTTTCTGCATATGAAATCCTTCTACTAGTAAGGGATGCTGCATTCAAGCATATTCCATAAGTACTCATGCTTTGAACATAACGTGCAAGTCGATGCCAATCTCCCCATCCATATATAGGACCACAAAATGACATAAGAGTGACTTCAGAGTACGAAGGCACATACAAATCCTCTACAATAAAGAGGCCGTGACCAGCATTAGTAATAGTGAATGGAGCAATCATATAGTGATTACCCCAAAAGTTAAAAACCTCTCCATCTAAAGGAAGTGGTCCTCTATTCCATCCTCCATATCTTCTTCTATCATATGTTTGTACTGGAGAATGTTTACGAGTTGGTAATGGATAATCTCAAGCAGTTTCAATCTCTAAACTAGGAGGTAGAGGATTTCTAGAAACCTCTACTTGTAATTGATGAACAGCAAGTCCATGACATGTATGAGGTATATTAACATCATGAGTATGAGAATTATTATCATCATCATCATCATCGAGCAAGTATTCCTGTATATCAACAGTAATTTGATTTTGTATATGGTTTTTAAATAAAATAATGACATTAATTTATAAAAAAAATACATACCCAAGAATTATCACATTGACCAAGTGGTGGTGCACACTCAAAAGGACCATACTCTGCCTCATGTTCAATACATTGCAATCGTGGTCTTTGATACATGCCATAGCAAGAGTTACACCAACATATAATATGCTCTTGATAGTAAAATTCATCATAATTCCTATCGGAGGACACATGTGAAGTTGCTGCATGGGTAGGAGGTGGTGGAGTGCCCTCTGATTGATCACAAACAAAAAATTATATCAATTATGTATCTATCAAATATATTTAAAATTAAAAGTTTGATATACTTACAGTATATAGTCCTTGCACGATTAGGAGATGGTGGTGGAGTTCCATTTGATTGATCGGAATCTACAAATAATGGTATTTGATATTAACAATTTGATGATTTACATACATAAACATTCACATATACATATTTACACATACACACATATTCACATATACACGTTTACACATACAGACATATTCACATATACACAAACACACATTATTGTGGGATAAATGCATGTATTTTGTATGAATGAGTGTATATGCATGCATGTGTATGTGTGTATGTATATATGTGGATATGTATATGTGTGTTTATGTTATATGTATATGTATGCATATATGTATGTCTTTATGTTTGCAGGTATATGTGTATGTGTATGTGTGTGTATATATGTGTATGTATTCTGATTCTTTTTTTCTATTTGAGATTAAAATAACAAGAGATATTGTATGGTGGAAAAAAATAAGAGGCAACCTAACATACCACCTGAGACATGGTGATTTTTTCGTAGACAACTACGTCTTCAGGAGTCATTTCCCTAGCAGAAGGTATACAAATTAATAGTTTATATTTATAGTTCTCATATATTTAATTAATTTTTTACATTTAATTTATGTATTTCTTTTTTCTTTAAATAAACAAGCTTCTGCAAAGAAGAGAGTTGAGTCGGGCCACACATCGCACCTAGGCCAAATGGGCCATCATGGTTTTGTAGCTACATTTGTAAGTATATGTGTTATTGTGAGTATATTTTTCATTTTAGTTAAAATGCAAAAAACTAATCTTTTTTATTTGTTTCAATGCAGCGAAAGGATTATGGTTGATATCCTAGGAAACATGAGATCGAGTATGCTACACATTTTGGATATCGGCGTTTGAGCGAGTATATGCGAGATCATCCAGATGCATTTGTGAGTATTAGTAAATTTTATATGATTATTTTATTTTTATGCATGTTTTAATTGTTTTACTTATTTATGTTTGTTATATGTAATACAGGAGTATTATGGAGAGGTAGATATGGATGAGGTGGAGAGACAGACAAAGAAGGGACGATCTCGATCATCACAGGGTGCTGACACAGATACATCAGATCATGTGGATGATCGTGATGATGAGGATGAGGATGATCATGATGCTGATGATAATGATGATGATGATGATGATTAGGATTCTTGATAATGACATTGCATATGTATTTCCATTGATATATATATATATATATGTATTTCCATTGTATATGATGATGATGATGATTAGGATTCTTGATAATGACATTGTATATGTATTTCCATTGATATATATATATATATATATATATATATATATATATATATATATATATATATATATATATATATATATATATATATTATCTATATATTGTTCATTTCAGTTATGTTTCGAATTGTGTGTATGGTATTAAGTAATGAAAAGTTTTGTTCTATTGATTGTTATTAATGTTTATATTAAGCATGTGTTTTATCACTTTAATTATATAATTCATTCATATTTATGTGTGCTTGTGTGTATATAAAATTTATATATGCACATGCAGGTATATCTCTATATGTGTAAGTGTGTCTATATGCATGTATATGTATGTATCTATGTATATATGTGCATGTATGTATGTGCATATGTATATGTGTATATGCATGTATCTGCATGTGCATGTGTAAGTGTATATGCATATGTATGTGTATGTGCATGTGCATGTGTATGTGTGTATATGTATGTATGTATGTATGTATGTATGTATGTATGTATGTATGTATGTATGTATGTATGTATGTATGTATGTATGTATGTATGTATGTATGTGCATGTATATGTGTGTAACATGTGTGTGTATGTATGTGCATGTATATGTGTGTATATGAATGTATGTACATATGTATATGTGTATATGCATGTATGTGCATGTGCATGTGTAAGTGTATATGTGTATGTATATGTATGTGTGTGTATATGTATGTATGTGCATGTGCATGTGTAAGTGTATATGTGGATGTGCATGTGTATGTGTGTGTATATGTATGTGCATGTATATGTTTAAGTGTATGTGTATATGTGTGTATGTGCATGTATGTGTATATGTATGTATGTGCATGTGTGTGTATGTGTATATGTGTGTGTATGTATGTGCATATATGTGTATTTATGTGTATGTGTGTGTATATATACATATGTGCATATGTATGTGTATGTGTATAAACATATACAAGTGTATGTATATGCATGTGTATATGTATGAAACATGCATGTGCATGTGGATGCATTTCCATTTCCATCCATGTGCATGCATGTGAATGTGCATGCATGTGGATGTGCATATACATGTTTTTAAGTATATGTTAATGTGTGTATGTGTATGTATCTATGCAATAATTCATGCATGCAAGTCTTTTTATGTGGTTGTAGAAATGTTTGTGCATATGCATGTGTATGTGTAAGTGTATGTGCACATGTATGTGTGTGTATATATGTGTGTGTATGTGCATGTGTATATGTGATGACATGAATCTTCATCGTGTATAAGTGTATATGTGCATATCAATAAGTGTGAGTATGCTAACTAATGAAAATAACACAATTCAAATGATATACAAAGAATGGAAATTGTACTTACAATAGCTAGCCATATTTTTTGCTTGGTTAGCTTCTTGAATAACCTACAATATATATATATATAGAGAGAGAGAGAGAGAGATAATTCAAAGAGAGAAAGAGGTAGAAAGAGAGAAACAAAGATAGAGAGAGAGACAATAAGATAGAGATTACACAAAACAACAATTCTACAAGCGATTGTTTCAGCTCGTAAGCGCAGTGCAATTGCAAATGTTGGAGCGCTCTTCGATGAGATGCGTGAAGATGCCAATCGAACAGCCTCCAATGTTTTATTTTTTTTCCTCAAAAACCCATCGTAAACGCCCGTCCAATTAGCATCGCATAAGTGTCATAAACTTTCATTCAATTAGCATCCAATTATCCATAGGTAGAGCCTTTGTGAAAAGGTATGCAACATTATCATATGTGGGCACATAAGCCAAACTGATCTCTCCAACAGAGAACCTCTCTCGACATAATGATAGTGCACCTCAATGTGCTTTGTACAAGCATGGAACACATGGTTTTCTGCAAGTATTAATGTGCTCTGCTATCTTAGAAGATGGTGGTGGAAGAACATTGACCAACATCCAAACCAGCACAAATGTATTTGAGCCACACACACTCATCTGTCACTATGAAAGCTTCCCTATAATCAACCTCACAACTAGACATGGCCATAGTAGCTTGCTTCTTGCTCAACCAAGATATGCATGAGCTACCAAGCATGATGCAAAAAACATTTGCGGACATGTGAGTGTCATAGAAACCACCTTAGTCTAAGTTAGAAAAACCATGTTAATATGGTGATAATGATCCCCCCTTGGGATAGAACAATCCAAGTAGCCAGGTACCACTTAAGTAGCTAAAGAGGCACTTGATTGCTCTTGATACGTGGGAAATGCATAAACCTACTCACCTGAGGGATAGCAAACTGAATATGAGGCCGAGTTATGCATAAATAAATCAAGCATCCAATAACCTATTGATAGAGAACAACATCAAATGCATCGCTAACACCATTGGTTTTAAGCAAGGCTGCCCACTCTCCCCGACACTTTTTGGGCTTTACATTGATGAGATCTCCGACTACATACTACGGGCAGGTGTGAAGGGGAACGACCTTGGTGGTATGCTAGTTCACATTCTTTTATATGTTGAAGAGATTGTTTTGATTTCAAAATCACTTTGAGGGGCTTCAACGCCACCTTGGAGCTTTGGATGACTTTTGTACACATAGAGGACTGAATATGAACCTTGTCAAGACCAAGGTCATTATTTTTCACACATCCGATGCAGTGAGTGCAACCATCTTCAGCATAGCAGGAGGGCAAGTCGAGGTGGTTGTTTTATATACTAGGACCTTTCACCATGAGGCAAGAAGCTATTGAGAGACTCACCCGAGAGGATGCATCCCTGGCCATGCTAGAGCGGAGGTGCAACCAAGCACGAAGCCCACACGAAGGGGTGGATTTTTGACACACTAGTCACCCCGTCCTTAATGTATTCAATGGCAATATGAACACCAGGTTTGACGGCCAATCAATGGGCACAAATCAAGAGGCCGCAAGTATGTATGATCTCACACTTGTTCCATAGCAAGGAGATTGAACCACATGACATCATCCGAGCAAAGATCTCTGCACCACCATGGTCCTCGAGGCACTATTCCAGTCAATAAGTTTCATTCAGAGGGTGAGGGAGTTGCCCCACGATATACTCATCCGTAGAGTTTTTGAGGTAGCTATATAGTTGTATGAGAGTGGGCATGATAGAGCCTAGTACTCACAAGTCAAAACTTGGTTTACAACATATGGGCTGGCTATGAAGCATCTACCACCTTTTCAGTATGACTCCGACTCATCTTACTATCACCTCTCTCAAAGCTAGAGGAATTTGGTGCCGAGACAAGACCTATGGAGGCTCTTCATCAGGAAGAGTATGTAGATCACCCAATTTAGAGGGAGGATGTTAGACTATGAAGACCAATTTCTCACCATTACGTCCGATGGATTCATACTCAGACCACACTATATGGACATTTATATGCCACACACTTCACGATTGGTGATTGGCTAGTTGAGGGTCACATCACACAGACTAGAGATCGAGAGTGGGAGAGACAGCGATGTCCCTAGGAAGAGTGGATCTGCAGACTTTGTAGAGGGGGCAGCATTTCATATGTCTATGCAGAGCATACACTCAGATAAGAGGCAGATATGAGACTTTGGGCAGCCCACCCTACGAGAGATTATCAACTCTTGAGATCAGAGACATTTAGGACGTTTTTAGAGGCACAAGGATGCACTCTTACGACTCTCACACACACGTGCATAGATGGAGAGGAATAAGCTACAGCTTGCTGATTTTTTTAGAGGTCCACACACCCCCCCAACCTGATTCCCAGCGAGGAGTGATGCTACAGCAAGCTGAGGTGAGTCGAGCTAGACGACGACCACGAGTCACAAGGTTCAGAGGAGTGAGGCCACACCATGGCGAGATAGAGGAGATTCTAGCTCGACATCGCGAGGTGATTGTCGAGCGAGTGGCACAGATGACAGCAGATCCTATAGCTTTCATATGGTCAGCCCTAGCACCGGCTCCACCTATGTATCACATCCTCCATCCCTCAATTGCCACTAGTTAGAGCTAGTTGACATAAGCATTGTCATGTTTGTATTACCGTCAGCATATAGACATGCATATACCCCGAGAGATAGGGCTTCATCACCCCACCATCACACTTAGTATTTCTACACCCATGTTTGAGGCTAAATTGTATTAATTTTTTATGATCTTGTTTTATCTTTGTGAGAGCCGGATGACATCTGCATCATGTATCTTATGTTTTATCTCATAGGCCAACTTTGGCCTATCATAGACGTAAAAACACTGGAAAGCTTATCAAAGGTGTAGCACTACTATGTGTAGCACTACTATGTAGCGCTATTGTAGGAGAATAAGAAGAGAAAACGTAAGAAAGTTTGTATGAGAAAATAAACTCTGCTTCCGATAGCTACACATCCTCTAGAAACGTTACTCTGCCAAGAAATAAACAAAGGAAGCAATGGTCACTTCTGCTATCATATTCAGGAGCGGCATTGTCATGGCGTTGATGCCTCAACTTTCATGAGTCCAATGTTAATTAAATTATAAGAGAAAATTTCAACTTATTAGAATGATAATGTATGCTTTAATGCATTTAATTAATATCTTTATTAATATATGACAGCCATTAGTTAATGTCATGGTCTCCTAATCTCATAACTTATATTGAAGCACATAACTCTTAAACTTCCTAAAGTCAATAAAATAGTTTGATTGCATTAACAAAAACATACCATGTCACAATAGGTATTTCATTAAAATGAAACATAAAAACAACAATGGCTACATCCAAAATTAAAGTTTTTTGAATTTCCACAATGTTTCCCATACATTCCTAGAATAGTGCATGTGATCCAAATAGATGTGATGAGTTGTTTCATGGGATACAATACATTATGATAGTGATGATAACAAAGATATACCCATCTCCTCTAAGCTTTCATTTCCAAAAACCTTTTGCATATTCCTTCCGATTAGCTCTTTGTATTATGCTTGCAATTATAGCTTGTCACTTTGAACTACTCCCAAGATAGCCTACTTCTTCATTACCACATTGTTGAGATTTAGACCACTTCAAGCTCTCACGAAGTCAAATTGGCATCTATTGTAGCATCTGCAACCCATAATGTCAATCTGAGGGAAGACTTTCGAGAGTGTGAAGATATTGCATATATTCCACAACCTTCTTGAATTTTATCTTTTCATGTTTTTAAAAATTTTAAGGTTCTTTTAACGGTAGCAGACTTTACTACTTAGTGTACTGGATGAGCTAAAAACAAATGGACACATTATAGGTCATAATTCATTTGATTGTTCAAACAATGGACACATGATAGATCACAATTCATTTGAATCATTTACTCCATGAGAATCGATGTAATTGCCGTTAAACCATGGTCTAATTGTCCTTTGATTAGCATGATAAACTAAATAAGATGGTCATCCACTTCACTTAGCACCATGTATTTGAATGTGATGCTTCCCTATAGCTCCAGAACCCTATGTCACTTGCTTTGTCTATTCTAGGATAGCTTTGTAATGGGCTCACTTGGTTTGCATCATGAATGCTTGAAAATCCAAGAAAGCCTTTGAATTTGTGATGTATCTAGAAATTGCACTTCTTGATATCCTTCCATAATAACCATGAATTTTGTCTATGTTTTATGATCTAAAAAGTGAACATATAAATTATTGATCATTCTCATCTCTCATCCACTCCTCATGAGCCACTCCAAGATTAGTGTGCTCTATTAGTCATTAAATGCATCCATTGAAAAAACATTGGATGCTCTTTGAAAAAGGGCATTGGCTATTGAGTTTGGATATGAATCATATGCCACTAGTATGATTAAGACTCTTTCCACTAGTATGTAGGTTCTACATTAGGAAGAGTATGTAGATCACCCAGTTTAGAGGGGAGGATGTCATACTATGGAGGCCAATATCTTGCCATTACATCTGATGAATTCATATAGAGACCACACCATATGGACATTTATATGGCACGCAGTTCACAAGTGGCGATTGGCGAGCCTGCGGTCCCATTACACAGATTAGAGATCGAGAGTGTGAGACAGAGTGATGTCCCTAGGGAAGAGAGGATATGCAGACTTTGTAGAGGAGGTAGAGAGTGAGGAGCAACCAAGCATACTTTATAGAGGAGGTAGAGAGTGAGGGGCGACCAGGCTAGAGAGGACGTGCAACAAAGCACACTTTCAAGAAGCCCTCACAAAGGGATGGCCTTTCGACACACTAGTCACCCTGGCCCTGATGTATTCAGCGACAATATGGAGACCAGGTTTTACAGACGATCAATGGACATAGATCGATAGGTTGCAGGTATGTATGATCTCACGCTTGTTCCGTAGCAGGCATATCAAACCACATGACATCATCTGAGTAGAGCTCTCTACACCACCCATGGTCCTCGAGGCACTATTCCAAACAATAAGTTTCACTCAGAGGGTGAGAGAGTTGCCCCATGATAGAGTCACCCATAGAGCTTTTCACTACAACATATCAGGGTTATACCGAGGCTTCTATCGAGGAAATTGAACGTGCATGTTTTCGGCCCAACATCAGTGTATATGTCTGTATAGGCACTGGTATGGGTGCTGAGATAAGCATCGGTAATACCGATGCTTATACCGACATCCATATTGATGACCTGGTTGCGTATTGACGCTTATACCGACGTCTGCTGGAAATATCGATGGATATATCGACGACCATATCTGCAAAATTTTTTTTTGGGTAGAGTGTGTTGTCTCTTACTGTAGCAACATTACCATGATGTTGTGTATCAAAAGACAATACACTCTGCCCAAAGAAAACCGAGTACATGTGATGTGTACTCTAATGGCAACCAAAACATGATTTAATATAGCAAAATACTGTCGGACACAAAGGAGATGAGCAAAATGAACCATGAATAATGTACAAACAAGTTGTATATTCCATAAATGAAGCATGTACAAGAGTGTGGCAAAGCACTTCCATATAGGAACCGAATAAAAAATGTGGCAAAGCACTTCCATATAGGAACCGAATACAAAATTATGGTGCACCATTGCCACATACGAGTGTAATACAAAATTGTGGCAAAGCACTACCATACATATGCTCAAGGGAATAAAAAACTTTACACCTACAATCCTTGGAGGATGACCCACTGCCAACTCCTATAATAAGTATGCAAAATGTTAGATGGACATACATGATGTGCTTAACACAAACAAATTCAATAATTAAAATGATACTTAAAAATTGGTAGCGCATACTGTCATATCCGTTGCTACCCAAATGTGACGTTCCAACCATATCTAAACGGGTGGCCGTCGCATCTCGTTGTTGATGATATCGGGTACGAGTATGTTGTAGTTCATCATGAATCGATTCCCACTCCTCAACATCTAACCATACAAGCTTCGGTAAGCCTGCTCTGAAAGCATCACGAGCCTCGGACCGCCGATGAGACATCACCTCACGTGCCATGTGCTGAATCCATTATGAGCTCACAATAGGATGCCCAGGTGCTAGCCGGTACTCTTCATATATTGACTCTGTGATATAATTTTTGGAATCTTTATCCTATTTGCTCCATTTTAACATAACAAAATGTCCAAACTATATGGAGCAAAGCTATCGAATGCATTGACGCATGGACTTTTCGGCCGCATCCATCACTCCAGCTCCATCACATATGTGATATATCTTGGAGTCGTCATGGTCATGAGCACCACAAGGTGTACGTGGAGATCCCATCTTATCCAATGTGGAGATGTTAGGATATATATATATATATATATATATATATATATATATATATATATCCTATATTAATTCTATTTTTGTGTATAAATGCAAAAATCCTATTTTTGGTATATATATATATATATATATATATATATATATATATATATATATATATATATATATATATATATATATATATATATATATATATATATATATATATATATATATATATATATATATATATATAAACCCTCAAAATTTAAAGATCTATTTTTTAGATATTTAATTATTTATATTTTATATATTTAGATTTTCCTCTAATATTTCATATTTTTGTGTGTATGTGTGTGTGTGTAAAAACTCAAAAATCCTATTTTTGGTATATTTAATTATATATATATATAAACCCTCAAAATTTAAAGATCTATTTTTTAGATATTTAATTATTTATATTTTATATATTTAGATTTTCCTCTATATTTCATATTTTTGTGTGTATGTATGTGTGTGTGTGTAAAAACTCAAAGATCCTATTTTTGATATATATATATATATATATATATATATATATATATATATATATATATATATATATATATATATATATATATATATATATATATATATATATATATATATATATATATATATATATATATATATATATATATATATATATGTGTGTGTGTGTGTGTGTGTGTGTTATGTATATATATATATATATATAAACCCTAAAAATTTAAAGATCTATTTTTTAGATCTTTAATTATTTATATTTTATATATTTAGATTTTCCTCTAATATTTCATATTTTTGTGTGTATGTATGTGTGTGTGTGTGTAAAAACTCAAACATCCTATTTTTGAAATATTTATTCTATTTTTGTGTATAAACTCAAAAATCCTATTTTTGATATATATATATATATATATATATATATATATATATATATATATATATATATATATATATATATATATATATATATATATATATATATATATATATATATATATATATATATATATATATATACCCTAAAAATTTAAAGATCTATTTTTTAGATATTTAATTATTTATATATGTGTGTGTATGTATATGTGTGTATGTATAATGTGTGTATGTATGTGTGTGTGTGCATGTGTGTGTATGTATGTGTGCATGTGTACATGTATGTATGCATATGTATGTGTATGTGTGCATGTGTGTATGTGTATGTGTATGTGTGCATGTATGTATATGCATATGTGTGTGTATGTATGTATGTATGCATATGCATGTATGTATACATGTGTGCATATGTATGCATATGTGTGTGCATGTATGTATGCATATGCATGTATGTATGCATATGCATGTATGTATGCATATGCATGTATGTATGCATATGCATGTATGTATGCATATGCATGTATGTATACATGTGTGTCTATGTATGCCTATGTGTGTGTATGTATGTATGCATATGCATGTGTGTATGTATATGCATGTGTGTATGTATATGCATATGTGTGTGTATGTATGTATGCATATGCATGTATGTATACATGTGTGTGTACGTATGCATATGTGTGTGTATGTATGTATGCATATGCATGTGTGTATGTATATGCATATGTGTGTGTATGTATGTATGCATATGCAAGTACATATACATGTGTGTGTATGTATGCATATGTGTGTATGTGTGTATGCATATGCATGTGTGTATGTATACATGTGTGTGTACATGTATGTATGCATATGTGTGTGTATGTATGTATGTGTGTATGCATATGCATGTGTGTATGTATACATGTCTGTGTACATGTATGTATGCATATGTGTGTGTATGTATGTATACATGTGTGTGTATGTATATGCATGTGTGTATGTATGTATATGCATATGCATGTGTGTATGTATGTATGTATATGCATGTGTGTATGTATATGCAGCTATGTGTGTATGTATGTATGCATATGCATGTGTGTATGTATATGCATGTGTATGTATGTATATGCATATGCATGTGTGTATGTATGTATGTATATGCATGTGTGTATGTATAAACATAGGTGTGTGTATGTATGTATGCATATGCATGTGTGTATGCACATATGTGTGTGTATACATATGTGAGTGTGTATGTATATTTATATGTCTCTCTCTTTCTCTCTCTCTCTTTATGTTTTTCTAGATCTCTCTCTTTCTTTCATCTCTCTCTCTCTCTATAACAATAAAAACAAAACAACCACTTACATCGATGTAATTGTTTGGATTTTTGTCGTCAAAGTCCACTTAATGTTGTCCTTCATCGAATTCCAAAGACCTGACACTGAAAGCTCTTGCAAAATTAAAGAGAAGAGAAATTAGAAAAGGGAAAACATAAAGAAAGAGAAAAGAGTGCTACAATATGTGTGATACTTACCAAAATTTTAGATCTAGAGAAATAGAGAGGTGTGTGTAGAGAGAGAGAGAGAGAGAGAGAGAGAGAGAGAGAGAGAGAGAGAGAGAGAGAGAGAGAGAGAGAGAGAGAGAGAGAGAGAGAGAGAGAGAGAGAGAGAGAGAGAGATGTAGCTTGCACACGCAAACTCGACAATAGCATGCTTCGTTTCAAAACGCGAGCAAATGTTGAATTTCTGCTCTCGGGTCCACTTAAGACACTATGTCAGTATGAGCGTCGATGTATGCGTCTATATAAGCATCGGTATAAGCATCGATAACTTCCAATAGATTACTGGCGCTTATATTGACTCTCATACCGATGTGTATACCGGCGCTAAGTTTTCAACGATTAAATGACCATCAAAATTGCCTCCGTGGTTTTTTTAAGCATTTTCAATGGCCATATCGATGCCAAGACATGACCATCGGTATGCACAATGTCGGTATGCCCCTGATATGTTGTAGTGTTTGAGGCAGCTATACAGTTGCATGAGAGTGGGCATGATAGAGCCTGGTACTCACATGTCAAAACTTGGTTCGCAACATATGGGATGGATATGAAGAGTCTACCATTCTGACTCACCTTACTATCACCTCTCTTGCGGCGAGAGGATTCTGGTGCTTAGACAAGACCTATGGAGGCTCTACATCAGGAAGAGTATGGAGATCACCCAATTTAGATGGGAGGATGCTAGACTATAGAGCCCAATTTCTCACCATTGTGTCATATGGATTCATACAAAGACCACACTATATGGACATTTATATGCCACACAGTTCACAAGCGGCGATTAGTGAGCCGAGGGTCGCATCATGCAAAATAAAGATCGAGAGTGGGAGACACAGCGAGGTCCCCAAGGTAGTGAAGGTTTATAAACTTTATAGAGAAGAGGTGTGACTTAACACACTTCCAAGAAGCCCGCACGAAGGGATGGCTTTCTGATACACTAGTCACCCAGGCCTTGATGTATTCAGTGACAATATGGACACCAAGTTTAACGGCTGAACAATAGGCACAAATCAAGAGGTCACAGGTATGTATGATCTCACACTTGTTCCATAGCAAGCAAACCGAACCACATCTATGCAGAGCTCTTTGCACCACCCATGGTCCTCAAGGCACTATTCCAAACAGTAAGTTTCATTCAGCAGGTGAGGGAGTTGCCCCATGATAGACTCACCCCTAGAGCTTTTGAGGAAGCTATATAGTTGTGTGAGAGCAGGCATGATAGAGCCTGGTACTAACATGTCAAAACTTGGTTTGCAACATATGGAATGGATATGGAGCGTCTACCACCTTTTCGGTATGACTCCAACTCACCTTACTATAACCTTTCTCACAATGAGAGGAGTATGGTGCTCAGGTAGCACCTATGAAGGCTATACATCGGGAAGAGTATGGAGATCACCCAGTTTAGAGGAGAGGATGTCAAATTATAGAGATCAATTTCTCACCATTACGTCTGATGGATTCATATGGAGACCACACTATATGGACATTTACATGCCAGCTAGTTCACAAGTGATGATTGGCCAGCTGAGGGTCGCATCACGAAGACTAAAGATGGAGAGTGGGAGACATAGCGAGGTCGCTCAGGGAGAGAAAATCTTCAAACTTTGTAGAGAGGTGGAGAGTGAGGACCATTTCGTATGTTATGTAGATCACACACTCATATTAGAGATAGATATGAGACTTTGTTGAGAGGGAAGCCCACTCTACGAGAGATTATGGGCTCTCGAGATCAAAGACAGTTACGACGTTTCTTGATAGAGATCTTAGAGGCATAGGGATGCACGCTTACCACTGACACACAACTACACACTACACAGATGGAGAGGAGCTAGCTACAAC
>CM035413.1:166278503-166281003 GCA_020310875.1 Ceratopteris richardii | reverse complement strand
TGTTTTGGTGAAAGTTCGACAAGTTCGAGTGAAAGTTCGGTACCAGTTGGTGGGAATTTACAGTTTTCCGGTGATAGTGCGATACTCCCTAGTGGATCTTTATTACGTACACCACTGTTCGGGGTAAGCTTGCCTACGTTTGATACCAAAGTGGAGGATAGGCTATTTGATTTGGAGATACGTAAAAGACTGAATGCTATTTTCGAACCGGAAGGTGAGCGATCTGATAATACAGATTCCGAAGGACAAGAGACACCCCCTCAAAACTCAAGAGACAGCAACGGTACCACTAATAGCAAAATGAGTGGTAAACAGGAGCAACAACAGCAACAACAACAGCAGCAACAGCAACAGCCACCTCCACTTCGACCAGTTCCAACCGAGGTGACTTACACAAAGTTCGGTGGATTTCTAGGTGACGAACCTGATGCACATGTGCGAACCTTTGAGATAAGCTATGCAGTACTGAAGCATCCACCCGATCCGACATACAAGGCCATCGTATTTCAGGCAACATTAGTCAATGAAGCAGCGAGATGGTTAACAGAGTATGATATCAACCATTTCGTTAACTATGATGCAGTAAGGGATGCTTTTTACAGAGGTTCCAGTTGAAGAAGAATCCTGCCGAAATCTTTGACTATTTGCAGAATAATCGACAGAAGCCACACCAGATTGTTCAGGAATATGCAACATTGTTTAGAACTCGTTTAAGACAATTGCCTCCGGCACATGCTAATCTACCGGATGATGTTATAACCCAGTGGTTCATTAACGGTTTGACCCCATAGCTAAGGCAAATCATGATCATCTGCTGTGTGGGGGCTATGACACTAGATGCTGTTATTGCGATGGCCCTACAACTAGAGCATAAAGTTGGAGGATTCACCGAAGACTTGGAGTGGCTGAAAGCCAGTAAGAACGTAATAGATGATCCAGCTGCAAAAATCCAGGGCACACCAGTGCTACATGTGCCCTTAACCAGATGTATTGTGCTATCTGCAACGCAACCGGACACTCAACGGAAAACTATGCGTATAATGCTAAAGTGCAGGGACGAGCCACTATAAACGCTATTATCGAAGAACCAGGTCAGCCAACAGCCCATTACGTGCCACCACAGATGCAATCCAACCCGTCGCAAGGATACAGAAATTACCAGGGACAATAAAATACCAATTTCAATGCCAATCTATGGCAGGCAGGTACATCAGTGGAAGGTACTTCTCTGCCACCACCTCGATGTCACTTTTGCAGTGAGATTGGCCATATCCGGAGATTTTGCAAGGATGAGCAGAATACGACAAAAGGAAGAAGGAGCGTCAAAACCCGATGACCAACATGGTTTATATTTCACCAGTGGAATCACAAGCAGCAATGGTCCAGACAAGATCGGGTAAGCAGTTGCAACCAGCAGCTGAGGTGTTCAAACCTGGTATCCGTGGGCAGCAGCGAATGTATACCAAAGCTAGCCAATGGGAAGCTAAAGAGCAAACTATATTTCCTGATCCAATAGTACCAATTTTCATAATCATTGGATTTGTGAGCTGAGAGCAACACTCTCTGCAAGTAGTGTGTGTTCTCTGTTTTTTATCCCTGCTGAAGGTCTCCATTAAACATCCAACTTGCAGAGGTCATATCTCCTTGTGTATGTATTCAAATCATGTGTTCTTTGGCTTGTTAGAAAGCTCTCCAAGTCTATTTGTATTCTGGAAATTTTCAGATTCATTGGAGTTGTGAGTTAAGAGCAGTAGTCTCTGCAAGTGATGTATGTCCTCAGGTTCATCTCTGTTTCAAGGTCTCCATTAAAGCTGCATATTGCAGAGGTCATAGCTCATTGAGTATTTATCCAAATTGAGTGTTCTTTGGTTCATTGGAAAGCTCTTGGTCTCTAGTATATGTGGTTAAAACAGTTTTAAAAACTTTTGAGTGAGTAGAGAGTAGTAAGCTCTGCAAGCATGACTGGTTTTCTATGATGAAGTTTGTGAGAAGGTCAACTTGTTCCTAGGGGGTTCCACCTACTTCCTGCTATACTTTGGAGGTCAATAAACTCCAACATTATATATATAAGCTCTTGCACTTGCATCTCTCTTCTGCCATAGCTTCAAAGCTTCTAGCTCTTCCTTTCTTGGATGACTTTCATCTTCAAATTTAGGCTTCTCTTCTTCACCTGTCACATATACCATTAGGTCCTTACTCATAAGTAAGGCTTCCATCCTCATTACCCAAGCAGGATAGTTATCTCTGTCCAATTTGTCAATGGACACATGATTTGCCATAGTATCCTTGCTTCTGCTTCAACCTGTAAGTATAAAGTTAAAGAATGATACCTTTTGTAGACCTTTACCCTTGGAAGTAACTTCGAAATAATCTTCTGATGACTTTTGTTTGTTGAATACCTCAGCTTCCACCTTCTTTGATAAAGAACTCTTCAATTCTTCTTGTATCTGCTCTCCTTTTACTCTCGAGGACCTTATCTGCTCTGATACCACTTGTTGGT
>CM035413.1:166238503-166256003 GCA_020310875.1 Ceratopteris richardii | reverse complement strand
AGGCTTCAAAACTACTCAAGTCCATGAAGAAGGAGGTTAGTATTTTTTAATTAATAAAGATGGATGGGAAATTCAGGTCAGAATTATTGCAGATAATTGATGAGGCTTCTACTACAAGCTTAGTGGCAAAGACTGCTATTTTACATAAAGGGATAATTATCGGGGAAGCACCCCTTACAGATTATAAAAGTCCTCGGCTGACAGTATATATCAAGGGTCATGAATTTCAAGGAGTTATTGTGGATGGTGGTTCTGGCATTAACTTGATGCCTGAACATACAATGGAAAAGATTGGACTCCACCCTTCAAGGCCTGCAAATTTCACTGTTACTTTGGCAGATCAGAGCAAAGTAAGGCCCGTGGGGGTGATTCCAAAAGTCCCAATTGAAATACAAGGTAATGTGTTCATACTGGATTTTGTGGTTTTAAGATTGCCCCAGATTGAAGGAGGATTTCCCCTCTTAATTGGGAGACCATGGTTGAGACACGCGAGTGTCATTCATGATTGGGGCAAGGATACTATGTGGGTACAAAAGAAAGGGCAAGAGTTGACACAGATTCATTTGGAAGAAGGCCCAGATAATCAAAGAAACACTAGCATGATGCAAAAGGTTGGCATTTGCATGGAACCAGAACCAGAAGATCAACCCCACATAGATTTTGAGGAAGAAGAGGATATTCTAAAGTGGCTACATGCAGGCAACTCTTCTTCTTGTTTTGGAATTTTTCTTAATAATTCTTGCACCACTGAAGGTTATGATGAAGATGAAAAAAAAATCCAGGTTGATGGATTGGGAGAGCCCATCACAGACCACAGAAGGGGCAGGAAGATACTATTGGGAGTGATGGTTGGATGCACTCAAGAAATGAGTTGGTGCTGCTATACTTGCTTCACACCAGCCCTCCTTTGATTCCAGAAATGCTTAGTACACACCTTGAGCTTTCAAATGATACCAAGAAAGCATATATGTGCTTTGCAAATGCTTTGTGTAATGACCAAATCAAAACAGACAACTTGTACTTCACAAATTCTAGAAAACTTGCTATTTCTGTAATGATACCTGCTCAGTGTTATGCTCAGTGTGACCAGCACACTTGCAATTGAAACAATTCCTTTTTGGAGTATTAAAGTACCTTAATTAGCTACCATTTGCAAGTGGAATGAGAAGAAATGATAAACCACATCCAGAGAAATTGATTTAGCAAAATTATGATTACCCCCGACTTTTTAGGAGAGTTGCAGAGATAGACCAGAGGTGACTTCGAAGCAGATTTCTCGAAAATGGCTGAATTAAATCTTCTGAAATTTTGTATGCTTGTAGAAGACCTTGAGCTGGTTCCAACGAACTATTAAACTCTTGATTTGGTTCAGTGAGCACTGAGAAATGCTCCTTGGAAGTTGACAGACTTGAAGTGGAAAACACAGAGAACCAGATATGATGAATGTGTATATATCTATTGATTGATATGATTATACAAGCTCATTAGCATGACAAGCATAGCTAATTGAGATGTGGTGGTGTAGGCTATGGAGTAGCACTAACACACACACAATTACAACAATAGAATGCCTCGGGGAGTGAGCTAAAGTAAGTGACACACCCGCGAGTTTTTTCTCTCCACTTTTATATGAGTTGAATGATCATTTGAATTTGAAATTCAAATGTAGGCTCCCTAGAATATCTCTACTAAAAGTAGGGAGATATTCTCTCCACTAAGCCATCTACTTTTCCACGAATACAATCAAGTAGGTATGATTACATGAGATGCCAAGTCATTCTAGACTTTTACAAAAGGGTAAAATGGTAAGAAACTTTAAGCATAAGTTCCTATGGGTCTTCCCTTATGTAGAGTTTTCAAGCCAATTGTCCTAGCCAAGTGTTGTTGGTGTAGATCAATCACCAATTGAATGTCTGAAGACTAAAAGAATGAAGGATGAGATCAATTCTTGAAGCTTGGAAGAAGGATACATTCAGAATATATGAGGAATGTACACATATGTACATAGTTCACTTAGATCTTTGATTAGTCATAGACTTGTACAAATTTATCTATAAATACCTTGAAAATGTCGAGGCGTGATATGAGAGCATATGAAAGAATAGATGAGTGAGCATAGATGTCAAGAAAGGAGAAGTTAGATGTCATGAGACATGAGAAAAGTTAGTTGAGTTTCCTCTCATCACTCAACTGTATTTTTTCTGAGTAATTGAAGAAATATTGCGCCCGATCTTTTCGTGTCTGCTCCGTCTGTGTTTGATCATTTGTGAAATCCTTTTGAGGATATATAAGTTGATAGTTAATGAGTCTTTGACCTGAATTTCAGAGTCTAATTGTAAACAGACTAGGAGAATTGTGTGTAGGAACATTCATATGTGATGAGTGTTCACAGTTCTCTGAAACAGGCGCAAATTTCGAGTCTAAAGAAATGAGTAGTGTTCAGTGCACAGTATAAAGTTTTACACATATGATAGCTCAAAATCTAAGTTGAGAGATAAGCTATCTACAGCCAAAAGGATTTGGTAAAACGGGTTTGACATTGTGAGAACCAAAGTTAAGAAGTTAGGGGTGTCAAATCGACTTCTCAGAAGTGCAGATTTGAACATAGGTAACTTGTGAAGTTGATTTCTCAAGTTATACTAAATCTTTTGAAGAACTTTAACTTGGAGGAGGTGCGCAACTTCTAGGCGACACTCCATACAAAATTTCATAGAAAACTTTACATGTTTGATAGGTCAATGAGAAGAAATTGTGCAGCAGACTTTCTGTGTTTTATCTTCTTCACAGAATTTTTCAATTTTTGATAATTTGGAGGTTGGACTTCTAATTTGGTGAAAGTTTTGACTTACTCTTGATATAGAGGTGTTCTAAATTCAAGAGTAGGTTGTTCTTTTGGAGATTAACACTCTCCATCAGTGGTATCAGAGCATAAGACATCAAAATCAAGGTAAGGAGGATCCCGACTGCTGCAGATTCAAGAAATTCAACAATTGAAGAACTAAAAGGTGAAAGCTTGAAGGCAAAGCTTGAGGGGGAGACCATACGACATCAAGAAGGACAAAAGGAGTCTAATTCGAAGTAAAGGTACATATATTGTTCATAAAGGTTGAAGATTTCAATACACAGGTGGACACAAGATGGGAGATTCTCTACAGATAGAGAAATTGGATAGGGAAAACTATCCTGCATGGTCAATGAGGATGGAAGCTCATCTTATGAGCAAAGATTTAATAGCCTACATCACAGGAGAAGAAGAGAAGCCACAGTTCAGAGATCCTAGTGTTCCAACTAGGGAAGAGGTAGCAGATTTGAAAAATTGGATGAAGAAAGATGCTCAAGCTAGGAGCATTATATATATGGCAGTCAATGATTACTTGTTACCTCACATTCGAGGTCTTGAAAGTGCAACTGATATTTGGAATGCTTTGGAGGAGCATTTTCAGAATACTACTAAGTCAAGGAAGGCATCCTTATGGGCAAAATTTACAACCTTCAAGAAGAAGGCCTCTCAATCTATTTCAGACTATGTAACAAGGATGAAAGACATTGCAGATGCATTAGGAGCTGTTGGTGAAGACATTGAGGAGGATAAATTGGTAAGGCAAATACTTACAGGTTTAAGAGGTGATGACAAATGGAAGCCATTCATTTTATCTACAGAGTTATCACTTGATCATTTCACTCCTGATTTAAATCAGTTGGTAGGTCATATGCTAACATTTGAGCAGGATGTTAAAGGAGATGGTGACAAGAGTGCAGGTCATGCAATGTACTCAAAGGACAAGAAGAAGAATAGCAAAGGAAAGCAACAAGCAGGTGAAGATGAAGGTACAACTAGTCAAGCCAACTTCCTAAGAGGAAGAGGAGGTGGCAAAGGTAGAGGAAGAGGCAGGAACAACAAAGATGGAGACAAAGCTTGCTGGATTTGTGGTAAGACAAATCACTTAGCTAATGATTGTTGGCATAATAATCAGAGTAATGGTGGATATAATCAGAACTATAATTCAAGAGGAAGAGGAGGCAGAAATCAAAGAGGTAATTTCAGAGGCAGAGGTGGTAGGAGTTACTTTGGAAGAAATGCAGGTAGAGGATTCCAAAGTCAACAATACAACAACACCTACTACAATTATGCTTCAGATCAAAAGGAGGATTCAACATTGATAATGAATGCAACTTGTGAAAGCCAAAGTGAAGATCAGAGAGTCTTCTACATTGACTCAGGGTGTAGCAATCACTTGAGTGGTAATATATCTTTGATGACTAATTTGGAGAGTAAGGTTTTTAATCATGTTGTTCAAACAGGTGACAACACAAAGCACAATGTGAAGTCAATTGGATCAGTGAAGGCCAAGGATGGTAGCACCTTATTGAGTAAGGTCTTGTATGTTCCTACAATTCCTAAGAATTTGATAAGTGTAGGACAAATTGTTGAAAAGGGATATGAAGTAAGGTTCACTAATGATGGAGTATATGTGGAAGACCCTAGCCAAGGGTATAAACAGATTGTTTCAGGGAAGAAAGAAGGAAGATTATTTACATTGAAGATTCAAGGCAATATTGGTCATGCTATGTTCACATATGGAGGACATAAGATCTCTGAGTTAGATCTTTGGCACAAGAGGCTTGGACATTTCAATGAAAGAGGTATTAAAGACATGATTAACAATGGTTCAGTGCTTGGTTTGCCTAATGTTGCAGGTCAACATATGACATACAGATGTGAGGCATGTCAATTAGGTAAGGCTCATAAGCTTTCCTACTCCAAGCATAGTTTTATGTACTCAGAGAAGCTTGAGTTGGTACACACAGATGTGTGGGGGCCATCAAAGGATTTCAGTATAAATGGGTCAAGGTATTATGTGATTTATGTTGATGATGCTACTAGATGGATCACTATTTATGTGATCAAAGATAAGTCAGAAGTGTTTAATACATTCAAACACTATCATGCATATGCAAAAAGAATTACAGGTCATAAGTTGAAGAGACTAAGGTCAGATGGAGGGGGAGAGTATTTTTCTAATGAGTTCAGTGATTACTTGTGGAATGCAGGTATAAAAAGGGAAGTTACTTGCAGGTACTCTCCTCAACAAAATGGTGTAGCAGAAAGGAGAAATAGAACACTTGTTGAGTTTGCAAGATCCATGATGAAGGAGAAAAATTGCCCTAATTATTTGTGGGCTGAGGCTGTAAATACAGCCACTTATTTGGTCAATAGGTTACCATGTAAAGCCTTGCAGGGTATGACACCATATGAGGCTTGGTGGGGTAAGAGACCTACCTTGGATCATTGTAGAGTTTTTGGATGTGTGGCATATGCATATGTGCCATCACAATTAAGGCATAAGTTGGAGCCTAAAGCTGAAAAATATGTTTTCATTGGTTATGATGATAAGCAGATGGGTTATAGATTGTGGAGTCCATCTACAAAACAATTTATGGTTTTTAAAGATGTTACATTTGATGAGCAAAGCACTTGGTATGCAGGTACAATCAATATCAATACAGGAGTTGAAGAAGAAGTGAGTCAAAGGAAAGGTAAATCAAAGGTTCAAATATTTGATGAACAAGAGAATAATGAAGTGCAGGTTGAAGTGGAAGAAACCCCAAGATTTGATCCTGAATATGAAGAACCAGAAACCTCAAGAAGTGGAGAGCTTAGGAGGTCTACAAGGAATAAATGGCAACCTACAAGGTATAGTTATGATACTTCTTTTTTGGCCACAAAAGACTATGCTTATATGATGAAAACAGATGAAGACCCTTCTACATATGAAGAGGCAAAAGGTAAGGAAAAATGGGAGAAAGCTATGCAGGAAGAATATGATGAACTATTGGAGAATCAAACATGGGATTTGGTTCCAAAACCAAATAGTCAGAAAATCATTGGATGCAAATGGGTTTACAAGACCAAGAGGTTTGCAGATGGAAGTGTGTCTAGATACAAAGCTAGACTTGTTGTCAAAGGGTTTGCTCAGACTTATGGTATTGACTATGATGAGACTTATAGTCCTGTGGCAAAGATGACAACCATCAGGACACTTATAGCTATTGCTGCATGTAAAGGTTGGAAGTTATGTCAACTTGATGTGAAAAATGCTTTTTTGAATGGTTATATTTCAGATGATGTGTTCATGGAGCAACCTCAAGGGTTCAGAGATAAAAGGTATCCAGATCATGTGTGTAAGCTCAAGAGAGCTTTGTATGGCTTGAAGCAGGCCCCAAGGGCTTGGAACTATAGACTTGTGAAGTTCTTAAAAGAACTTGGATTTCAGGTGTCAAAAGCAGATAGTAGCTTGCTTGTCAAAGCAAGTGATAATGGTTTCATATACATGTGCATATATGTTGATGATATAATCCTTACAGGTATAGATGAAGAAGGAATACAAAGACTCAAGAAGCAAATGGAAAAGGAGTTCAAAATAAGTGACTTGGGAGACTTGTCATACTTCTTGGGCATGGAGATTACATATACTCAACATGGAGTATTTGTGACCCAAGAAAGGTATTTGAAGAACTTGTTAATCAAGTTTAAAATGGATGATTGCAGGGTAGTGTTGGTGTAAATCAAGCCTTCACACTTGGCTTTGATTTGTACCTTGAAGACTCAACATAAAGCTTGGACCATGGAAGCCTAGCTTGGGCTAATTCATGAAGATATCACTTGAAGAATGAACCATAGAAACTCATGCTTATGAGTTTTCACTTTTTACTTAATTGTAAAAGTCATTGTGACTTGGAATATTTTGTAATCACACCTACTAGAGAAAGTCGTGGAAATTTGAATGGTTGTAATAGAGAGAATATCTCCCTAAGTTTAGTGGAGAGATTCTAGGGAGCTTCAACTTGAATTTCAAATTCAAATGATCTATCAACACTTATAAAAACCATGGAAAAAAGTCGCGGGTAAGTGTCACTCCTCCCGAGGCATTTCTGAGTGAATTGTTGAGTGTGTATGAGCTACACCATAGCCTACACCTCTGAGTACCATTGAGCATCACATTACATGCCAATGGGAATGTACAATCATTAGATTTAATCAATATACTTACATTCATAATCTCTGGTTTCTCTGAGTGACTACCTTCAACTCTGTCAACTTCCAAGAGGCATATCTCAAGATCTACTGAACCAGGTAAATCATGTTTGTAAATTGAAGAAGGCTCTGTATGGATTGAAGCAGGCACCTAGAGCATGGAATTACAGGTTGACAACCTATCTCCTAGATCAAGGATTTGTGATGAGTAAAGCAGATACTTCATTGTTTATCAAAAGGAACAATTCAGAAGTAATATACTTGTGTGTCTATGTTGATGACATCATTATCACAGGAAATGATGTTCAGGGAATTAGACACATCAAAGGACAGATGATGAAAGAATTCAAGATCAATGATCTTGGTTTATTGAAGTACTTCTTAGGACTTGAATTGGTCTACACAAATTCAGATATCTTTATTACTCAGAAGAAGTACATTCAGGACATGGTCAAGAAGTTTAATTTGCAGGAAGCTAAAATCTCAAACATTCCTATGGAGGTCAACCATAAACTCAGTGCTCATGAAGGAGAAGAACTCAAAGATATTACAGGTTACCAAAGTTTGGTAGGTAGTCTAAATTATGCTACCTTAACCAGGATTGATATATCTTATGGTGTTAGTGTACTTAGTCAATTTATGCACAAACCAAGAGTACCTCATTTGGAAGCAGCAAAGAAGATAGTAAAGTACCTAAAGGGAACACAAAATCATGGTTTGTACTTTCCATATTCATCAGACATTGATATTAAGGTATATTCAGATGCAGATTGGGCAGGTTGCAAGGATGACAGGAGAAGTACATCTGGTTACATATGTTTTGCAGGTGATAAACCAATTTCTTGGTCATCCAAGAAACAACCTACAGTAGCCTTGTCATCTACTGAGGCAGAATATAGAGGGCTAGCCAATGCCACTCAAGAAGCCATATGGTTGAAGCTTTTATATTCAGAATTGGGCCTATACACAAGGCCACCAATCATATTTGGGGATAACACAAGTTCTCTTCACCTTGCAGCTAATCCAATTTATCATGCCAGAACAAAACACATAGAGGTTCACTACCACTATGTGAGGGAGAAGTTATTTAGTAAAGAAATTCAATTGTCATATGTGTCTACTAATATACAATGTGCAGATTTGCTTACTAAAGCTCTGGATGGAAGCAAGCTATGCAGATTTAAATCCATGATTGGATTGCAGGAAATAATTGAAGACTAGAGATGAAGACTTGAGCCAAAGTGTTTGGCTTGAGGGGGAGCTGTTGGTGTAAATCAAGCCTTCACACTTGGCTTTGATTTGTACCTTGAAGACTCAACATAAAGCTTGGACCATGGAAGCCTAGCTTGGGCTAATTCATGAAGATATCACTTGAAGAATGAACCATAGAAACTCATGCTTATGAGTTTTCACTTTTTACTTAATTGTAAAAGTCATTGTGACTTGGAATATTTTGTAATCACACCTACTAGAGAAAGTCGTGGAAATTTGAATGGTTGTAATAGAGAGAATATCTCCCTAAGTTTAGTGGAGAGATTCTAGGGAGCTTCAACTTGAATTTCAAATTCAAATGATCTATCAACACTTATAAAAACCATGGAAAAAAGTCGCGGGTAAGTGTCACTCCTCCCGAGGCATTTCTGAGTGAATTGTTGAGTGTGTATGAGCTACACCATAGCCTACACCTCTGAGTACCATTGAGCATCACATTACATGCCAATGGGAATGTACAATCATTAGATTTAATCAATATACTTACATTCATAATCTCTGGTTTCTCTGAGTGACTACCTTCAACTCTGTCAACTTCCAAGAGGCATATCTCAAGATCTACTGAACCAAATTGGATGATTCAAAGTGCATTGGATTCAGCTCAAAGTCTACTATACACCTACAAAATTTCAAGGCCATTGAATCTACCATCACAGAGAAATCTCAGTCGGGGTGCTCACTGGTCTGTGACTGTAAGTCTCCTAAAAAATCGGGGGTACACCTTATTTTGCTAAAGTGATTTCTCTGAGTGTAGTTTATCATTTCCTTTCATTCCACTTGTAAATGGAAGCTTACTAAGCTAATAGAATATCTCTAGAAGTAATTTTGCTAATTGTAACTACACTGGTCACACTGAGCATAACACTGAGCAGGTATCAAGACCAAAATAGAAAGTTTTCAAGTCTTGTGAGTTGCAAAGTAGTCTGTTTTGATCAAGTCATTACTCAAACCTTTTCCAAAGTACATATAGCATATTTTGGTATCATTTGGAAGCTCAAGGAGTCTACTAAGCATATCTGGAGTCAAAGGAGGGCAGGTGTGAAGCAGGTTTTGCAGCACCAGCTTGATCTTCTGAGTGCATCCAGTCATCACTCCCAATAGGTAGCACCTACACCAATGGAGGTGAATCATAGATTGAGTAAGTTTGGAGGTGAAGAATTCAAGGACATGATACAATATCAGAGTTTGGTTGGTAGTCTTATATATGCTACTTTAACTAGACCTGATTTATCATATGCAGTTGGAGTTTTGTCTCAATTTATGCATTGTCCTAGGAAAGAGCATTGGATTGCACGTCAAAGAGTGTTGAGGTACATTAAGGGTACACTCAATGAAGGTTTGTATTATGGGTTTACATCAGATACAAACATCAAGATCTATAGTGATGCAGATTGGGCAGGTAATCCAGATGATAGAAGGTCAACTTATGGATATATGTGTTATGTGGGAGATAAACTTATCTCATGGTGTTCCAAGAAGCAACATACAGTTGCTTTGTCTTCTACAGAAGCAGAGTACAAAGGCATGGTTGAAGCTGCAAAGGAAGTGATTTGGCTCAAGACTTTGATGAAGAGTTTTGACATTGTGCATGGGGTACCAATTATATATGGAGATAACATGAGTTCATTGTATTTAGCTGCTAATCCTGTTTTTCATGCCAGGACCAAACACATTGAGATTCAGTATCACTTTCTAAGAGAGAAAGTGATGGATAAGGAGATTGAAGTCATACATACTTCAACAAAGGATCAGATAGCTGATATGCTTACAAAGAGCTTGGATGGACCAAAGCTACAGAAGTTTAAAGACATGGCAGGTATAAAGAAGAAAGGAGAAACCTCAATTGATGATTGAGGGGGAGCTGTTGGTGCAGATCAATCACCAATTGAATGTTTGAAGACTAAAAGAATGAAGGATGAGATCAATTCTTGAAGCTTGGAAGAAGGATACATTCAGAATATATGAGGAATGTACACATATGTACATAGTTCACTTAGATCTTTGATTAGTCATAGACTTGTACAAATTTATCTATAAATACCTTGAAAATGTCGAGGCGTGATATGAGAGCATATGAAAGAATAGATGAGTGAGCATAGATGTCAAGAAAGGAGAAGTTAGATGTCATGAGACATGAGAAAAGTTAGTTGAGTTTCCTCTCATCACTCAACTGTATTTTTTCTGAGTAATTGAAGAAATATTGCGCCCGATCTTTTCGTGTCTGCTCCGTCTGTGTTTGATTATTTGTGAAATCCTTTTGAGGATATCTAAGTTGATAGTTAATGAGTCTTTGACCTGAATTTCAGAGTCTAATTGTAAACAGACTAGGAGAATTGTGTGTAGGAACATTCATATGTGATGAGTGTTCGCAGTTCTCTGAAACAAGCGCAAATTTTGAGTCTAAAGAAATGAGTAGTGCTCAGTGCACAGTGTAAAGTTTTACACATATGATAGCTCAAAATCTAAGTTGAGAGATAAGCTATCTACAGCCAAAAGGATTTGGTAAAACGGGTTCGACATTGTGAGAACCAAAGTTAAGAAGTTAGGGGTGTCAAATCGACTTCTCAAAAGTGCAGATTTGAACATAGGTAACTTGTGAAGTTGATTTCTCAAGTTATACTAAACCTTTTGAAGAACTTTAACTTGGAGGAGGTGCGCAACTTCTAGGCGACACTCCATACAAAATTTTATAGAAAACTTTACATGTTTGATAGGTCAATGAGAAGAAATTGTGCAGCAGGCTTTCTGTCTTTTATCTTCTTCACAGAATTTTTCAATTTTTGATAATTTGGAGGTTGGACTTCTAATTTGGTGAAAGTTTTGACTTACTCTTGATATAGAGGTGTTCTAAATTCAAGAGTAGGTTGTTCTTTTGGAGATTAACACTCTCCATCAAGTGTGATGGCTTGAATTGCACCAACAGCTCCCCCTCAAGCCAAACACTTTGGCTTAAGTCTTCATCTTCTTTATCTTTAGTCTTCAATCACATCCTGTAATCCAATCATGGATTTGAATCTGCATAGCTTGTTTCCATCCAATGCTTTAGTGAGTAAATCTGCACATTGCATATTAGTAGACACATATGTCAATTGAATCTCTTTGCTAAGTAACTTCTCCCTCACATAGTGGTAATGAACCTCTATGTGTTTGGTTCTGGCATGATATATTGGGTTAGCTGCAAGGTGAAGAGAGCTGGTGTTATCTCCAAAGTAACTTCTCCCTCACATAGTGGTAATGAACCTCTATGTGTTTGGTTCTGGCATGATATATTGGGTTAGCTGCAAGGTGAAGAGAGCTGGTGTTATCTCCAAAGATGATTGGTGGCCTTGTATATAGGCCTAACTCTGTATATAGAAGCTTCAACCAGATAGCTTCTTGAGTAGCATTGGCAAGCCCTCTATACTCTGCTTCAGTGGAAGACAATGCCACTGTAGGTTGTTTCTTGGCTGACCAAGAAATAGGCTTATCTCCTGCAAAACAAATGTATCTTGATGTGCTCCTCCTATCATCCTTGCATCCTGCCCAATCTGCATCTGAGTAAACTTTAATGTCAATATCTGAGGTATAAGGAAAGTACAAATCATGACTTTGAGTTCCCTTTAGATACTTCAAGATCTTCTTTGCTGCCTCTAGGTGAGGTACCCTTGGTTTGTGCATGAATTGACTAAGCACACTAACTCCATATGCTATGTCAATTCTTGTCAAGGTAGCATAGTTCAAACTACCTACCATACTTTGGTATCCTGTGATGTCTTGGACTTCTTCTCCTTCATGAGCACTTAGCTTTAGATTGACCTCCATTGGAGTAGTAGATACTTTAGCATCCTGCAAGCCAAACTTCTTGACCATATCCTGCACATACTTCTTTTGAGTGATATATATACCTGTGTTGGTGTAGACTAACTCAAGACCTAAGAAATACTTCAATAATCCAAGATCACTAATCTTGAATTCTTTCATCATCTGTCCTTTGATGTGCCTAATCCCATTTACATCATTACCTGTAATGATGATGTCATCAACATAAACACATAAGTAGATTACCTCTGTACTACTTCTCTTTATGAATAGAGAAGTGTCTGCTTTACTCATCACAAATCCTTAGTCTTGGAGGTAGGTTGTCAATCTGTAATTCCATGCTCTAGGTGCCTGCTTTAAACCATACAGAGCCTTCTTCAATTTACAAAAATAATGTATCTTTTTTGGATCTTCATAGCCAGGTGGTTGTGACATGTAGACTTCTTCAGATATCCATCCATTCAAGAAAGCATTCTTGACATCTAATTGGTACATATTCCAATTCTTGGATGCAGCTACACTCACCAATATTCTGATAGTTGGCATCTTGGCCACAGGAGAAAATTTCTCCTCATAATCAATGCCTTGGGTTTGTGCAATACCCTTGGCTACCAACCTAGCTTTGTACCTGTTTATTGTTCCATCTGAATTCTTCTTTAGTTTGTAGATCCATCTGGATCCTATTACCTTCATAGAGTCTTTCTTGGGTACCAAATCTCAAGTATCACTCTCCTTGAGAGCTTCCATCTCTTCATCCATGGCTTCTTTCCACTCTGGTTTGGTGATTGCTTCTTCATAGGTACCTGGTTCTTCATTCAACAAGTCCTTTGCAAGATATACAGAATGTTTAGTTACAAGTGATGTGTCATACCCAAATATGATAGGCTTCTTCTTTTCTCTCTGAGATCTCCTCATTGCTTGAGTTGAGGATTCTGGTTTATCTTCTAGTTGCTTCATCTTCATCTTCCCTTTGGATTTCCAAGCCTTGAACTCCTCAAGATTTATTGTATCATCATCATCTGAGCTTGAATCTTCTTTCTGAATTGATTCCTCCTTGGTGAGCTTTGGGAAATCCTCTTCCATGTCATAGGGTAGACTAACCTTCTTGCATTCATTCTCATACCATGAGTCATTCTCATCAAAGATGACATCTCTGCTTACCTTGAAGCCTTTGTTTGTTGGGTTGTAGAATCTGTATCCCTTTTGGTTCAAATCATAACCAATGAAGATACACTTTTCAGCTTTAGGGTCTAGCTTTCCCCTTGCCTGTGAGGGAATATGCACATATGCTACACAACCAAAGATTTTACAATGATCCAGAGAAGGTCTCTTACCATGCCAAGCTTCATATGGTGTCATGCCATCAAGTGATTTGGATGGCAACCTGTTTATGAGATAGGTGGCAGTGGATACACTCTCTGCCCACAAATAATTTGGCAACTTCTTTTCATTAAGCATAGACCTAGCTGTTTCTACAATGAGTCTATTCCTTCTTTCAGCTACCCCATTTTGTTCAGGTGAGTACCTTGTAGTAATCTCCCTTTTAATGCCTCTTTCCTGCAAGAAATCTTCAAACTCATTGGAGAAGTACTCTCCTCCACCATCTGACCTTAGCCTCTTCAAGCGTTTTCCTGTTTGGTTTTCAACAAGTGCAAGATATCTCTTGAAACAATTAAACACTTCATCTTTATGCTTCATAAAGTATAAAATGGTCCATCTGCTATAATCATCAATGAAGGACACATAATACCTTGATCCTGAAATAGAAGGGTCCTTACTAGGTCCCCAAACATCTGTGTGTACCAAGTCTAGGTAGTCTTCATGCATGAAACCTTTCCTTGAATAGGGTAACCTGTGAGACTTACCAAATTGACATGATCCACACTTGTAAATCATGTGTTGCTTGGACACATTAGGTATCCCAAGCACACATTGATCCCTGCACATTTGCTTTAGGGTTCTTTCACCTATGTGCCCTAATCTCTTGTGCCATATTTCTAACTCTAAAAGTGTTTGATCCTTGTAATTATACAAAGCAATGTTCTTGGTGTCTTCTAGCTCAAAAGTAAACAATCTACCTGATTTTTCTCCCTTGGCTATCCTTCTGAATCCATGTCTTGGGTCCTCCACATATGCTCCATGTTGTGTGAATTTGACTTGCAAACCTTTCTCCACAATCTGACCAACACTCATTAGATTCTTAGTGATGGTTGGTACATAGAGTACCCTGCTCAATAGGTTCTGGTTACCATCACATGTCTTCACATTTCCAATCTTTACAACAGAGTGTTTGGTGTCATCACCTGTCTGTACCTGATGTTTGCCTTTGGGTTCTTCCAAATCAGAAAGTAGTGCCACATTGCCAGCTACATGGTTAGAACATCCTGAGTCAATATAAAATAAATGATCATCATTTGTACCTGCCTTGGAGGTCATATTCATGATTAATAGGGAGTCATCTTGCTCCTCTGTGTAGTTGTTGTAGTCTCTTCTATTTCTGAATCCACCTTGGTAGTTACCATTGTGGTTGTGATTGTAGTTGTTGTTGTATTGATTGTTGTATCCATTGTAGCTTTGATGTTGGTTGAATCTGCCTCTCCCTTGAGAGTATCCACCTCTTGAGTAGCCTCTTCCTCTCTGATTCTTGTAGTTCTTGTAGCATTCATCTGTGGTATGATTGGACAATCCACAAATGTTGCATGGTGATGAGTTGTAGGGTCTCCCCCTACCTGACTTACCTCCTCTGCCTCTTCCTCTAGATGATCTACCTCTCCCTGCATAATTAGCTTAAGAGGTAGAGCCTTCTTCATCCTGTTTCTTCCCTTTACCTTTATCCTTAACTTTCTTATCAGTATAGAGAGCAGAGGGGTTGTTACCTTTTGATTGATCTCCTGACTTTGTAAACTTTGCTTCATGTGTGAATAGTTGGCCCATGAGTGTTGTGAGATCTGGGGTATGCATGTCCATATAGAGGTCCATTGCAGTGGTGAAACTTTCCCACTTATCATCTGCCTTGAGTCCATTTTTTACTTGTCTGACTATTTTCTCCTCTTCAATCTCCTCTCCAATGCTTGCTAGTTGGTCTGCCACATCTTTAATCTTTGTCACATACTCTGAGACTGATTGCTTGGGCTGCTTCCTAAGGGTTGTGAATTCAATCCACAGTTGATTCTTCCTAGCCCTTGTGTTGGAAGAAAAGTAGTTTGACAAGGTTTCCCAAGTCTCTTGGGAAGTCTTACAATTCCTTACATGAGGTAAAAGAAAGTCAGATATAGAGTTTAAGAGATAAGACCTTGCAAAAGCATCCTTTGCACACCATTGGTTGAGTTTTTCATGTTCATCCTTTGTGGGTAGTCCTCTAGTTTTGAATGAGGGTAATTCCTCATCTCCTGATATGTATCCAAATAAACTTCTGCCTTGTAGATAGGTCTTCGTTCTCAATGACCAAGCTTGGTAGTTGTTCCTGTCCAATTTGTCAATGAATGAAGGAAATCCATCACCCATGTTTACCTTCTTTGCTCTGATACCACTGTTGGGAGTGATGGTTGGATGCACTCAAGAAATGAGTTGGTGCTGCTATACCTGCTTCACACCAGCCCTCCTTTGATTCCAGAAATGCTTAGTACACACCTTGAGCTTTCAAATGATACCAAGAAAGCATATATGTGCTTTGCAAATGCTTTGTGTAATGACCAAATCAAAACAGACAACTTGTACTTCACAAATTCTAGAAAACTTGCTATTTCTGTAATGATACCTGCTCAGTGTTATGCTCAGTGTGACCAGCACACTTGCAATTGAAACAATTCCTTTTTGGAGTATTAAAGTACCTTAATAAGCTACCATTTGCAAGTGGAATGAGAAGAAATGATAAACCACATCCAGAGAAATTGATTTAGCAAAATTATGATTACCCCCGACTTTTTAGGAGAGTTGGAGAGATAGACCAGAGGTGACTTCGAAGCAGATTTCTCGAAAATGGCTGAATGAAATCTTCTGAAATTTTGTATGCTTGTAGAAGACCTTGAGCTGGTTCCAACGAGCTATTAAACTCTTGATTTGGTTCAGTGAGCACTGAGAAATGCTCCTTGGAAGTTGACAGACTTGAAGTGGAAAACACAGAGAACTAGATATGATGAATGTGTATATATCTATTGATTGATATGATTATACAAGCTCATTAGCATGACAAGCATAGCTAATTGAGATGTGGTGGTGTAGGCTATGGAGTAGCACTAACACACACACAGTTACAACAGTAGAATGCCTCGGGGAGTGAGCTAAAGTAAGTGACACACCCGCGAGTTTTTTCTCTCCACTTTTATATGAGTTGAATGATCATTTGAATTTGAAATTCAAATGTAGGCTCGCTAGAATATCTCTACTAAAAGTAGGGAGATATTCTCTCCACTAAGCCATCTACTTTTCCACGAATACAATCAAGTAGGTATGATTACATGAGATGCCAAGTCATTCTAGACTTTTACAAAAGGGTAAAATGGTAAGAAACTTTAAGCATAAGTTCCTATGGGTCTTCCCTTATGTAGAGTTTTCAAGCCAATTGTCCTAGCCAAGTGTGATGGCTTGAATTGCACCAACAGATACACCTCAACTACAACTCAGAAATTAATATGAAATCTACAGATAAGGAAGATACCAAAGCTGAAGGCAAGGTAACGGACTTTAGTGAAGAACGTTCTTTTCCTATTCAAGAAATACCTGCAGGATGGATGCAGGAAAAAGAGGAACACATTGAAATTCAAGAGACACATGCTTATGAAGCTATGCACAAAGAGCTAGTGGAAGAAGACAAGGAAGGAGCTGAGTACAAAGAAAGTATGGTAGAGAGAAATCCTGTCAAAGAAATGCATTTAGACACTCAAAACAATAACCGGCCAGTTTTGGTGGCCACTTGGCTGTGGAACCACCCAAGGCTCCAGGAAAAGGTAAGAGCATTTTTGAACCACTACACAGATGTTTTTGCATGGCACTACAAGGATCTAGAAGGAGTACCACCCATTTATGGAGAACACAAAATTCCTTTGGTAGAAGGAGCAAAGTCGGTGAGAGGAAAATGTTATAGATTAAATCCCAAGTATGCTGAAGCTGTCTATTCAGAAATTCAGAAAATGGAAGATGCAGGAATCATCATCCCTGTAGAACACTCAGAGTGGCTTTCACCTATGGTTATAGTACCAAAGAAGAATACTAATAAAATCAGAATTTGTGTTGACTTTAGAGCTCTCAACAAGGTGACCATTCCAGATGGGTTCCCAATGCCTTTTGCAGAGCAGGTCATTGAAGAAGTGGCTGGACATGCATTATATAGCTTTATGGATGGATTTAGTGGCTATAATCAAATATCAATACACCCAGAGGATCATGAAAAGACTG
>CM035413.1:166228503-166233503 GCA_020310875.1 Ceratopteris richardii | reverse complement strand
ATTGATTAAATCTAATGATTGTACATTCCCATTGGCATGTAATGTGATGCTCAATGGTACTCAGAGGTGTAGGCTATGGTGTAGCTCATACACACTCAACTATTCACTCAGAGATGCCTCGGGAGGAGTGACTCTTACCCGCGACTTTTTTACATTGCTTTTTATAAGAATTTTGAAGGAGTTTGAATTTTGAATTCAAGTTTTGGCTCCCTTCAATCTCTCCACTAAACTTAGGGAGATATTCCCTCAATCATACCATCTACCTTTTTCACGACTTAGACTAGTAGGTGTGATTACATGAGTGATTAAAGTCATATAGACTTTTACATTGGATAAAAAGTAATAACCAATTAAGCATTGGTTCCTATGGTTCAAAGTTAATGTAAATACATCCTTCAAGGGTTCAAGTTTTAGCCTTCCAAGGTTCCAATGTTCCAAGCCAATGTGTGTAGGCTTGTTTTGCACCAACAGGTCCCCCTCAAGCCAAACACTTTGGCTCAAGTCTTCATCTCTAGTCTTCAGTTATTTCCTGCAATCCAATCATGGATTTAAATCTGCATAGCTTGCTTCCATCCAGATCTTTAGTAAGCAAATCTGCACATTGTATATTAGTAGACACATATGACAATTGAATTTCTTTGCTAAGTAACTTCTCTCTCACATAGTGGTAGTGAACCTCTATGTGCTTTGTCCTAGCATGATAAATTGGATTAGCTGCTAGGTGAAGAGAACTTGTGTTATCACCAAATATGATTGGTGGCCTTGTGTATAGGCCCAATTCTGAATATAAAAGTTTCAACCATATAGCTTCTTGAGTGGCATTGGCTAGCCCTCTGTACTCTGCCTCAGTAGATGATAGAGCCACTGTGGGTTGTTTCTTGGATGACCAAGAAATTGGTTTATCACCTGTAGAACATATGTAACCAGATGTGCTTCTCCTGTCATCCTTGCAACCTGCCCAATCTGCATCTGAATATACCTTAATATCAATGTCTGATGAATATGGAAAGTACAAACCATGATTTTGTGTTCCCTTTAGGTACTTTACTATCTTCTTTGCTGCCTCCAAATGAGGTACTCTTGGTTTATGCATAAATTGGCTAAGTACACTAACACCATATGATATATCAATCCTGGTTAAGGTAGCATAATTTAGACTACCTACCAAACTTTGGTAACCTGTAATATCTTTGAGTTCTTCTCCTTCATGTGCACTGAGTTTGTGGTTGACCTCCATAGGAATGTTTGAGACTTTAGCTTTCTGCAAATTAAACTTCTTGACCATGTCCTGAATGTACTTCTTCTGAGTAATAAAGATATCTGAATTTGTGTAGACCAATTCAAGTCCTAGGAAGTACTTCAATAATCCAAGATCATTAATCTTGAATTCCTTCATCATCTGTCCTTTGATGTGTCTAATTCCCTGAACATCATTTCCTGTAATAATGATGTCATCAACATAGACACACAAGTATATTACCTCTGAATTGTTCCTCTTTATAAACAATGAAGTATCTGCTTTACTCATCACAAATCCTTGATCTAGGAGATAGGTTGTCAACCTGTAATTCCATGCTCTAGGTGCCTGCTTCAATCCATACAGAGCCTTCTTCAATTTACAAACATGATTTACCTTATTAGGATCCTCATAGCCAGGTGGTTGTGACATGTAGACCTCTTCAGATATCCATCCATTCAAGAATGCATTCTTCACATCCAATTGGTACATGTTCCAATTCTTGGATGCAGCTACACTCACCATAACTCTGATAGTTGGCATCTTGGCCACAGGAGAAAATGTCTCCTCATAATCAATGCCTTGGGTTTGTGCAAAACCCTTGGCTACCAACCTAGCTTTATACCTGTTTATTGTACCATCTGAGTTCCTCTTGAGTTTGTAGATCCATCTGGATCCTATCACCTTCATGGAGTCTTTCTTGGGTACCAAGTCCCAAGTGTCACTCTCCTTGAGAGCCTCCATTTCTTCATCCATTGCTTCCTTCCATTCTGGTTTAGTAATTGCTTCTTCAAATGTACCTGGTTCTTCATTCAAGAGATCCTTTGCAAGATATACAGAGTGCTTGGTTACAAGTGAAGTATCATACCCATACCTAATAGGTTTCTTCTTTTCTCTTTGAGATCTTCTCATAGCTTGAGTTGAGGATTCTGGATTATCTTCTAGTTGCTTCATCTTCATCTTCCCTTTGGATTTCCAAGCCTTGAACTCTTCAATGTTGATGGTGTCTTCATCATCTGAGCTTGTGTCCTCTTTCTGAATTGGTTCTTGCTTGATGAGCTTGGGAAAGTCTTCTTCCATGTCATAAGGTAGACTAACCTTCCTGCACTCATTTTCATACCATGAATCATTTTCATCAAAGATGACATCTCTGCTTACCTTGAAGCCTTTGTTTGAGGGGTTATAGAACCTGTATCCCTTCTGATTCAAATCATAACCAATGAAGATACATTTTTCAGCTTTAGGGTCTAGCTTTCCCCTTACCTGTGAGGGAATATGCACATATGCAACACATCCAAAGATTTTGCAATGATCCAGAGATGGTCTCTTACCATGCCAAGTCTCATAGGGTGTCATCCCATCAAGTGTCTTTGATGGCAACCTGTTAATCAAATATGTGGCAGTAGATACACTCTCTGCCCAAAGATACTTTGGCAATTTTTTTTCATTTAGCATAGACCTAGCTGTCTCTACAATGAGTCTATTCCTTCTTTCAGCTACCCCATTTTGTTCAGGTGAGTACCTTGTAGTAATCTCCCTCTTGATGCCTCTTTCCTGCAAGAAATCTTCAAAGTCATTGGAGAAGTATTCTCCACCACCATCTGACCTTAGCTTCTTCAAATGTCTACCTATTTGATTTTCAACTAATGCAAGATACCTTTTGAAACAATTAAATACTTCATCTTTATGTTTCATGAAGTATAAGACAGTCCACCTGCTATAGTCATCAATAAAGGACACATAGTACCTTGATCCAGATATAGATGGCTCCTTGCTAGGTCCCCAAACATCTGTATGCACCAATTCCAGATAATCTTCATGCATAAAACCTTTCTTGGTATAAGGCAACCTGTGTGACTTACCAAATTGACAAGCCCCACACTTGTATATCATGTGTTGCTTGGATACATTAGGTATCCCAAGCACACATTGATCCCTACTCATCTGCTTTAAGGTCCTCTCTCCAATGTGACCTAATCTTTTGTGCCAAATCTCTAATTCTGATAGAATTTGGTCTTTATAATTGTACAAAGCAATATTCTTAGTGTCTTCAAGTTCAAAGGTAAACAATCTACCTGATTTCTCTCCCTTGGCTATCCTCCTGAATCCATGTCTTGGATCCTCCACATATGCACCATGTTGAGTGAACCTGACCTGTAGACCTTTTTCCACAATCTGACCTACACTCATCAGATTCTTGGTGATTGTTGGGACATATAACACTCTGCTCAATAAATTTTGATTACCATCACTAGTTTTGACATTGCCTACTTTAACAACTGAATGTTTAGTGTCATCACCTGTCTGCACTTGGTGCTTGCCTTTGGGTTCTTCCAAATCAGAGAGTAAGGCAACATTTCCAGCTACATGGTTAGAGCAACCTGAATCAATATAGAATAAGTGGTCATCATTGATACCTGACTTAGATGTCATATTCATGATCAACAAGGAATCATCTTGCTCCTCTGCATAATTGTTGTAATCCTTCCTATTCCTGTATCCACCTTGATAGTTGCCATTGTGATTGTAGTTGTTGTTATAATTATTGTTGTAGCCATGGTAGCTTTGAGATTGATTGAATCTACCTCTGCCTTGAGAGTATCCTCCTCTTTGGTGACCTCTTCCTCTTTGGTTCTTGTAGTTTTTGTAACATTCATCTGTAGTATGGTTAGACAAGCCACAAATATTGCATGGAGATTGATTGTAGGGTCTCCCCCTACCTGACTTACCTCCTCTGCCCCTACCTCTAGATGATCTACCTCTCCCTGCATAGTTTGCTTGGGAGGTAGAGCCTTCTTCATCAACCTTTTTGTTTTTACCCTTGTCTTTAGTCTTCTTATCAGTATAAAGGGCAGAGGGATTGTTACCTTTTGATTGCTCTCCATTCTTTGTGATCTTTGCTTCATGAGTAAAGAGTTGTCCAATTAGAGTTGTTAGATCAGGTGCTTGGATGTCCATGTATAAGTCCATTGCTGTGGTAAAGCTCTCCCACTTGTCATCTGCCTTTAGTCCATTGATCACTTGTCTGACTATTTGCTCTTCCTCAATTTCCTCTCCAACACTTGCAAGCTGATCTGCAATGTCTTTGACTTTGGTGACAAAATCTGAGACACATTGTTTTGATTGCTTCCTAAGAGTTGTAAACTCAATCCATAGCTGATTTTTTATGGCCCTTGTGCTTGATGAAAAGTATGTTGACAAGATTTCCCAAGTCTCTTGGGAAGTCTTACAATTCCTTACATGAGGTAAAAGAAAGTCAGATATAGAGTTTAAGAGATATGACCTTGCCAAGGCATCTTTTGCACACCATTGATTGAGCCTCTCATGTTCATCCTTTGTTGGTAGGCCTCTGGTCTTGAATGAGGGCAATTCCTCATCTCCTGATATGTATCCATACAAGCTTCTCCCTTGTAGATAAGTCTTCATTCTCAATGACGAAGCCTGGTAATTATTTCTGTCCAATTTGTCAATGAAGGAAGGGAAACCATCACCCATGATTACCTTATTTGCTCTGATACCACTGTTGGATGTGATGGCTGGATGCACTGAGAAGATCAAGTTGGTGCTGCTAGACCTGCTTCACACCTGCCCTCTTTTCTCTTCAGATATGCTTAGTAGACTCCTTGAGCTTTCAAATGACACCAAAATATGCTATATGTACTTTGGAAAAGGTTTGAGTAATGACTTGATCAAAACAGACTACTTTGAAAATCACAAGACTTGAAAACTTTCCATTTTTGGTCTTGATACCTGCTCAGTGTTA
>CM035413.1:166218503-166223503 GCA_020310875.1 Ceratopteris richardii | reverse complement strand
TTCTCAAAGTTTGGAGTGGCAATGAGTTAATGGTGACCATAGAGGTATTCTAGTGTCACCTTAATTCATTTCTTGTGGTGTTTTATACATCAACAAGTGGTATCAGAGCAGAAAGATTCTCGAGAGCAGAAGACGACAAAGGTACGAGAAGTTTTGTAAAGTTTTCCATTAAAGTTTGAAAGGTGAAGCATTTGAAGACACAAGGCATCAAAAGATTACTTTCGAAGTATCCTCATACACAAAGAACTTCAAAAGGTATTATTCTTTATCCTTTAAGCTCATAGGTTGCAGCAGAAGGAAAGAACTATGGCAGATCATATCTCCATTGACAAACTCGACAGAGATAATTACCCCGCATGGGTAATGAGAATGGAAGCCTTACTTATGAGTAAGGATCTCATGGTATATGTAACAGGTGAAGAAGAGAAGCCAGTATTTGAAGATGAAAGCCAACCAAAGAAAGAAGAACTTGATGCTTTAAAGCATTGGCAGAAGAAGGATGCAAGTGCAAAAGCCTACATCTACAATACAATCTCAGATCATTTGCTACCACACATCAGAGGATTGGAATCATCAGAAGATATATGGAATGCATTGGAATATCATTTCCAAAGCACTACTAAAGCACGGAAAGCAAGTCTATGGTCAGAGTTTACAACATTCAAGAAGAAGCCAAGTCAAACCATTAGTGATTATGTCACTAAGATGAAGGATCTAGCAGATAGTCTTGGATCCATAGATGAAGATGTTGAAGATCACAGATTGATTGCTCAACTACTTGCAGGCTTGAGAGGGGATGAAAGGTGGAAACCTTTTGTCTTATCAACAGAACTTTCATTAAATCATTATGTTCCAGATTTGAACCAGTTGCTTGGTTTGATGCTCACATATGAGCAAGACTTGAAGGGAGATGGAGATAAAGGTCAAAGTTCTGCAATGTACATGAAGAATAAGAAGAAAGGAGATAAAGGTAAAGCAAAGGATGAAGAGGAGTCTAATTCTCAAGCTTATTATGCAAGAGGTAAAGGCACTGGCAGAGGAAGAGCAAGAGGTTTTGGAAGAGGAAGAGGTAATCAAAATAACAACAAAAAGGCTTGCTGGATCTGTGGATTGAGTAATCATTTGGCTCATGACTGTTGGCACAACCAACAAGGATCAAACCAGAATCAAAACAACAATAGCAGAGGTCGAGGAGGAAGATATCAAAGTAATTTTCAAAGAGGTAGACAAAGTCAAAGAGGAGGCTATGGTAGAGGTGGAGGAAGAAGTTGGGGACAGAATCAATCCTACAACACCACCTACTACAACTATGCAAATGACACACAGAATGAAAGTCATACATCATTGATGATGAATTCAATCAGCACATCAGACAAAGAAGATCTAAAGGTATTTTACATTGACTCTGGATGTTCTAATCATTTGTCAGGAAACATAGAATTGATGTCAGATTTGGAAAAAGGCATTTCTAGTCACACAGTTCAAACTGGTGATAATACAAGACATAGTGTACATTCAATTGGAAAAGTGAAATGCAAGAGTGGAGCAGATTTGCTAACCAATGTTTTGTATGTTTCTACAATACCTAAAAACTTGATTAGTGTGGGACAGATAGTTGAAAAAGGTTTTCAAGTCAGGTTTACAAATGAAGGAGTTTTTGTGGAAGATCCAGAGAATGGATATAAACAGATTGTCTCTGGTAAGAAAGAAGGTAGACTCTTTACTTTAAGAGTGCAAGGAAACATTGGTCAAGCTTTGCTCACACATGGTGAAGGAGTGATTACAGAACTTGATCTCTGGCATAAGAGATTAGGTCATTTTAATGAAAGAGGAATTAAAGCTATGGTTGCTAATCAGTCTGTACTAGGATTACCAAATGTGCAAAGTCAACATATGGTTTATAAATGTGAAGCATGCCAAATGGGTAAAGCACACAGGTTACCATTTCAAAAGAAAGGATTCAAACATGATGGAGTACTTGAGCTCATTCATACAGATGTATGGGGACCAACAAAAGAAGGATCTATTAGTGGCTCAAGGTACTATGTTCTTTTCATTGATGATGCTACAAGATGGATAACATTATATGTTTTGAAGGAAAGATCAGAAGTGTTTGGAGCTTTCAAGCATTTTCATGCATATGCAGAGAGAGTCACAGGTCAAAAGCTTAAGAGACTGAGGTCTGATGGAGGGGGAGAATACTTCTCCCAAGAGTTCAATGATTATCTTTGGAATGCAGGTATTAAGAGAGAAATAACTTGCAGGTATACACCACAACAAAATGGTGTAGCAAAAAGAAGGAACAGGACTTTGGTTGAGTTTGCTAGAGCTATGCTAAAGGAGAAGAATTGTCCAAATTATCTTTGGGCTGAGGCTGTAAATACAGCTACATATCTTGTGAATAGATTACCATGTGCAGCTTTGAATGGAATGACTCCATATGAAGCTTGGTGGGGTAAGAAACCAACACTAGATCATTGTAGAGTGTTTGGATCAATTGCATATGCTTATGTGCCATCACAACTTAGGCATAAACTTGAACCAAAGGCAGAAAAATATGTGTTCATTGGTTATGATGAAAAGCAGATGGGTTACAGATTGTGGAATCCTCTAACCAAACAATTTATTGTTTCTAGAGATGTTACATTTGATGAACAGAAAAGTTGGTATGCAGATCAAAGTCATACAGCTGAAGAATTTGAAGAAGAGGTAAGAAGATGTGAGAAAGGAAAATCAATTGTGCAGGTAAATAGAGATGAAGACTATATGCAAGCAAGTACATCCACAAGTGGATTAACAAGAAGAAATGAAGAAGCTCCTATATTTGATGAAGAGGTGTATCCAGAAACTTATGAAGAATGTGAACCAAGAAGGTCAAGCAGGACAAGGAGACAACCAGAAAGGTATTCTTATGATACTTCTTACATAACTCAGAAGAACTATGCATATATGGTCAAAGATGATGAAGAACCTCAGAACTATGATGAAGCTAAAGGTAAAAAGCAATGGGAAGAAGCAATGAAGGAAGAGTTCAATGCACTGGAGGAGAACAAGACATGGGAACTTGTTCCTAAACCAAATGGTAAGAAAGTAATTGGAAATAAATGGGTTTATAAAGTGAAGAAGCTTGCAGATGGAAGTATAGCCAGATACAAAGCTAGATTGGTGGTGAAAGGCTATGCCCAGACCTATGGCATAGATTATGATGAGACATTCAGTCCTGTAGCTAAGATGTCAACTATAAGGACAATCATTGCTATTGCAGCTTCAAAAGGATGGACCCTAAGTCAATTGGATATAAAAAATGCATTCTTGAATGGATACATATCAGATGAGGTATACATGGAACAACCTCAAGGGTTTATAGATTCCAGGTATCCAAATTTTGTTTGCAGGTTGAGAAGAGCATTGTATGGATTAAAGCAAGCTCCAAGAGCTTGGAACTATAGACTGGTGAAGTATCTCAATGATCTTGGATATCAAAGTTCAAAAGCAGATTCAAGTCTACTTATCAAAAGAACAGAGGAAGGTACAATCTACATTTGTATTTATGTAGATGACATTATAATCACAGGTACTTCAGATGAAGGAATCAAGGAGGTAAAGAGATTACTTGAGAAAGAGTTTAAGATCAGTGACCTAGGAAAGTTATCATACTTTCTTGGAATGGAAGTTACTTATACAGATCATGGCATATATGTGTCACAAGAAAGGTATCTTCTGAACTTGTTGAAGAAGTTTGATATGGAAAATTGCAGAGAAGCTTCAACTCCACTTGAAGTTAATCACAAGCTCAGTAAATATGATGGTGCATACTACAAAGATATGAGGAAGTATCAATCTCTTGTGGGTAGTTTGATTTATGCTACACTAACAAGACCTGATCTTAGTTATGCAGTGGGAGTTTTGTCACAATTCATGCATTGTCCAAAGGACCCACATTGGATTGCAGGTCAAAGAGTTCTCAGATATATCAAAGGAACTATAAAGGAAGGATTATATTATCCTTTTACATCAGATTTGAAGTTGAGAGCCTATAGTGATTCAGATTGGGCAGGTAATCAAGATGACAGAAGATCAACTCATGGTTACATGATATATATTGGTGATAAGCTTGTAAGTTGGTGTTCAAAGAAACAACATACAATAGCATTATCATCAACTGAAGCAGAGTACAAAGGACTTGTGGAAGCAGCTAAGGAAGTCATATGGATGCAGACATTGTTCAAGAGCTTAGGCATTGATCAAGGTACACCTACAATACATGGAGATAATATGAGTTCACTTTATCTTGCAGCAAATCCAGTTTTTCATGCAAGGACAAAGCACATAGAGATACAGTATCATTTTCTCAGAGAAAAGGTAATGGAGAAGGAGATTGAAGTGGAGTACATTTCTACTAAAGATCAGTTAGCAGACATAATGACAAAGAGCTTGGATGGTGTGAAGACTAGTAGATTCAAAAGCATGGCAGGAGTAAAAGAAAAGAAGATGATATGAAGAAACAGGGAATGTCAATTAGTGATTGAGGGGGAGCTGTTGGAGAAACACTCACTAATTGGACATATATTTGGAGGTCAAATCTTAGGAAGAAAACCCCATGCCTATGTGAAGGGACAAATTCACAAATGTATCATATTTGTAAAGTTAGTTCACTTTAGTTCTAAAAGTTTTTTAAAATCACGAGAATACGAAAATCTATATAAGTTAGTTTGTATCAACTGACGCGGTGCGAGAGAGAGAGAGAGAATAGAGAAGAAGAAGGAGAAAGACAATGAGAAAGTGAGAAGAACTCATTTTTGTATGACTGAGTATAGTCGAGCTTCTCTGAGTGAGAAAGCATCTGTAAAACTTTTGAGTTTTTTATAGTTATGAGAAGAACTGAGTAAAGTTCTATGTATGAGCCTCTCTCCATCATCTCCATGATTACCTACTGTGTGATGAGTTACAAAGATCAAGTTTTCCAAGCAACTCGATGCCTGGCATCGAATCTCTGTTGA
>CM035413.1:166208503-166213503 GCA_020310875.1 Ceratopteris richardii | reverse complement strand
AGATAGATAGATAGATAGATAGATAGATAGTTAGATAGATGGATAGATAGATAGATAGATAGATAGATAGATAGATAGGTAGATAGATAGATAGATAGATAGATTGATAGATAGATAGATAGATAGATAGATAGATAGATAGATACATAGAAACATAGATAGATACATAGATAGATAGATAGATATATAGATAGATAGATATATAGATAGATAGATAGATTGATTGATTAATAGAGATATATATATATATATATATATATATATATATATATATATATATATATATATATATATATATATATATATATATATATATATATATATATATATATAGATAAATAGATAGATAGATAGATAGATAGATAGATAGATAGATAGATAGATAGATAGATAGATAGATAGATAGATAGATAGATAGATAGATAGATAGATAGATATGTTGGTGCATTTCAAGCCTTCACCTTTGGCTTGGAACCCTTGAAGATGTTAGTACAAATCAAGCCTTCACACTTGGCTTGGATTTATTCTTGAAGACTAAACATGTGAGAAGAACCATAGGAACTTATGCTTATAAGTTCTTACCATCTTACTCCTTGTAAAATTCTACATCACTTGGAATCTTATGTAATCACATCTACTTCTTTAAGTCGTGAAAAATTGGTTGATTGATTGAGAGAATATCTCAATCAAACTTTTAGGTGAAAGATTCTAGGAGTTTTTGAATTTTGAATTCAACTCATTCTCTATAAAAGATGCAATAAAAAAGTCGCGGGTACTTCAGCTCATATCCCGAGGCTGTTCTGTACTATCCATAGAGTGTGTGAGGTATACACCATAGCCTACACCTCTGAGTACCATTGTGCTATGGTTATCATGCCAATGGGAATGTACATTCATATTATATAATACAAATACTTACATTCATTATCTCTGATTTTGTCTGAGTCATCTACTCTAAGTCTGCCAACTTCTACAAGCTATATCTCGGTGGTTTCTCAACCAAATCAAGTGATTCAAAGCACATTGGATTCAGCTTAAAGTCTACTATACACCTACAAAATTTCAAGGTCATTGGATCAGCCATTACAGAGAAATCTTAGTCGAGGTGCACACTGGTCTGTGTCTGCAGAGTTCCTAAAATATCGGGGGTAACTACAATTTTGCTAAATTGATTTCTCAGTGAGTAGTTTATCATTTCTTCTCATTCCACTTGCAAATGGTAGCTTGTTAAGATAATTTAATATGTCCAGAAGGAATTAGATCAATTGTTAGTGTGCTGGTTACACTGAGTGAGAGAATGAGCAGGTGTCACTACAGAAATAGAAAGTTTTTTCTTGATTTTTGAAGTGCCAAGTTATCTGTTTTGATTTGGTCATTACACATATCATTTGCAAAGTACATATATGCTTTCTTGGTATCATTTGAAAGCTTAAGGTGTGTACTAAGCATATCTGGAATCAAAGGAGGGCTGGTGTGAAGCAGGTATAGCAGCACCAACTCAATCTTCTGAGTGCATCCTACCATCACTCCCAACAGTGGTATCAGAGCAAATAAGGTAAACATGGGAGATGGTTTTCCTTCATTCATTGACAAATTGGACAGGAACAACTACCAAGCTTGGTCTCTGAGGATGAAGACCTATCTACAAGGAAGGAGCTTATTTGGATACATATCAGGAGATGAGGAATTGCCCTCATTCAAAACTAGAGGACTGCCCACCAAGGATGAACATGAGAGACTCAACCAATGGTGTGCAAAAGATGCTTTGGCAAGGTCTTACCTTCTAAACTCTATATCTGATTTTCTTTTACCTCATGTAAGGAACTGTAAGACTTCCAAAGAGACTTGGGAAACCTTGTCAACATTCTTTTCTTCCAACACAAGGGCTAGGAAGAATCAACTGTGGATTGAATTCACAACCCTTAGGAAGCAGCCCAAGCAATCAGTCTCAGAGTATGTGACCAAGATTAAAGATGTGGCAGACCAATTAGCAAGCATTGGAGAGGAGATTGAAGAGGAGCAAATAGTCAGGCAAGTAACAAATGGACTCAAGGCAGATGATAAGTGGGAAAGTTTCACCACTGCAATGGACCTCTACATGGACATGCATACCCCAGATCTCACAACACTCATGGGCCAACTATTCACACATGAAGCAAAGTTTACAAAGGCAGGAGATCAATCAAAAGGTAACAACCCCTCTGCTCTATATACTGATAAGAAAATTAAAGATAAAGGTAAAGGGAAGAAACAGGATGAAGAAGGCTCTACCTCCCAAGCTAATTATGCAGGGAGAGGTAGATCTTCTAGAGGAAGGGGCAGAGGAGGTAAGTCAGGTAGGGGGAGACCCTACAACTCATCACCATGCAACATTTGTGGATTGTCCAATCATACCACAGATGAATGCTACAAGAACTACAAGAATCAGAGAGGAAGAGGCTACTCAAGAGGTGGATACTCTCAAGGGAGAGGCAGGTTCAATCAACACCAAGGCTACAATGGATACAACAATCAATACAATAACAATTACAACAACAACCACAATGGTAACTACCAAGGTGGATTCAGAAACAGAAGAGATTACAACAACTACACAGAGGAGCAAGATGACTCCCTATTGATCATGAATATGACCTCCAAGGAAGGTACAAATGATGATCATTTATTTTATATTGACTCAGGATGTTCTAACCATGTAGCTGGCAATGTGGCACTACTATCTGATTTGGAAGAACCCAAGGGTAAACATCAGGTACAAACAGGTGATGACACTAAACATTCTGTTGTTAAGATTGGAAATGTAAAGACATGTGATGGTAATCAGAACCTATTGAGCAGGGTACTCTATGTACCAACCATCACCAAGAATCTAATGAGTGTTGGTCAGATTGTGGAGAAAGGTTTGCAGGTCAGATTCACACAACATGGAGCATATGTGGAGGACCCAAGACATGGATTCAGAAGGATAGCCAAAGGGGAGAAATCAGGTAGATTGTTTACTTTTGAGCTAGAAGACACTAAGAACATTGCCTTATATAATTACAAGGATCAAACACTTTCAGAGTTAGAGATATGGCACAAGAGGTTAGGTCACATAGGTGAAAGAACCCTAAAGCAAATGTGCAGGGATCAATGTGTGCTTGGGATACCTAATGTATCCAAGCAACACATGATTTACAAATGTGGAGCATGTCAGTTTGGTAAGTCTCACAGGTTGCCCTATTCAAGGAAAGGTTTCATGTATGAAGACTACCTAGACTTGGTACACACAGATGTTTGGGGACCTAGCAAGGACCCTTCCATTTCAGGTTCAAGGTATTATGTGTCCTTTATTGATGACTATAGCAGGTGGACCATCTTATACTTTATGAAGCATAAAGATGAAGTGTTTAATTGTTTCAAGAGGTATCTTGCACTTGTTGAAAACCAAACAGGAAGAAGCTTGAAGAGGCTAAGGTCAGATGGTGGAGGAGAATACTTCTCCAATGAGTTTGAAGATTTCTTGCAGGAAAGAGGCATCAAAAGGGAGATTACTACAAGGTACTCACCTGAACAAAATGGGGTAGCTGAAAGAAGGAATAGACTCATTGTAGAAACAGCTAGGTCTATGCTTAATGAAAAGAAATTGCCAAATTATCTTTGGGCAGAAGGTGTATCCACTGCCACCTATCTCATAAACAGGTTGCCATCCAAATCACTTGATGGCATGACACCATATGAAGCTTGGCATGGTAAGAGACCTTCTCTGGATCATTGTAAAATCTTTGGTTGTGTAGCATATGTGCATATTCCCTCACAGGTAAGGGGAAAGCTAGACCCTAAAGCTGAAAAATGTATCTTCATTGGTTATGATTTGAACCAAAAGGGATACAGATTCTACAACCCAACAAACAAAGGCTTCAAGGTAAGCAGAGATGTCATTTTTGATGAGAATGACTCTTGGTATGAGAATGAATGCAGGAAGGTTAGTCTACCCTATGATATGGAAGAAGATTTCCCAAAGCTCACCAAAGAGGAACCAATCCAGCAAGATGAATCAAGCTCAGATGATGATGATACAATAAATCTTGAGGAGTTCAAGGCTTGGAAGTCCAAAGGAAAGATGAAGATGAAAAAGCTAGAAGATACGCCAGAATCCTCAACTCAAGCAATGAGGAGATCTTAGAGAGAAAAGAAGAAGCCTATCAGATTTGGGTATGACACATCACTTGTAACTAAACATTCTGTATATCTTGCAAAGGACTTGTTGAATGAAGAACCAGGTACCTATGAAGAAGCAATCACCAAACCAGAGTGGAAAGGAGCTATGGATGAAGAAATGGAAGCTCTCAAGGAGAGTGATACTTCGGACTTGGTACCCAAGAAAGACTCTATGAAGGTGATAGGATCCAGATGGATCTACAAGCTAAAGAGAAACTCTGATGGAACAATAAACAGGTACAAAGCTAGGTTGGTAGCCAAGGGTTTTGCACAAACCCAAGGCATTGATTATGAGGAGACATTTTCTCCTGTGGCTAAGATGCCAACTATCAGAATATTGGTGAGTGTAGCGGCATCCAAGGATTGGAACATGTACCAATTAGATGTCAAGAATGCTTTCTTGAATGGATGGATATCTGAAGAAGTCTACATGTCACAACCACCTGGCTATGAAGACCCCAAGAAGGTAAATTATGTTTGTAAATTGAAGAAGGCTCTATATGGTTTGAAGCAGGCACCTAGAGCATGGAATTATAGGTTGACAACCTACCTCCAAGACCAAGGATTTGTGATGAGCAAAGCTGATACTTCTCTGTTCATAAAGAGAAGTAGTACAGAGGTAATCTACTTGTGTGTTTATGTTGATGACATCATCATTACAGGCAATGATGTCAATGGGATTAGACACATCAAAGGACAGATGATGAAGGAGTTCAAGATTAATGATCTTGGATTATTGAAGTACTTCTTAGGTCTTGAGTTAGTCTACACCAACTCAGGTATATATATCACTCAAAAGA